>CM076580.1:486663889-487078972 GCA_034641835.2 Pinus albicaulis | reverse complement strand
AGAGGTCGTTCTAGTGTATTGGGCCTCCTTATAGGGTGGATTGCCAAAAATATTTTCGTAAAGATTCAAAATTTATGCTCCTCTTCTCTATGGTTCAAGGAAAAATAAAAAGGTTTTAAACCCCCAGCTATTGGTGCCTAGGGTTTAAAAAATTTACATTTATTTTCCAAGGATTTGGTTGCCAAATGTGGGTGGTGTTGATCTCTAGACAATTTATGAACTTAAATGGTGAATCAAAAATACATTGAAAATTGGTGATTAAAAAATGCATTGATCCTTTATCCATTGAAAATTGGATTGCTGAATAAACCAAGATCAAACATATTTATTTATTATTTGTCATGTTGTTTCAACAAATTTGACATTATTGGTATTGATTTACCATAGATTTTGGACAAAGTGATAGTTCATTTGGGTATTTATCCATGGCCTCGGAGCGACCTACGTCATAACCTGCCTTCCGCCAAGGATTGCAATCAAGGATGGTTATTAGCTGAAGATTTGGATATGGATGATGACTTCAAAGTTTCTTTGCTGAATTAATTACATTCAAGCCTTGGTGATGGTCATATTCATCTGACACAAACTGGATGAACTAATTTGGGTTTTCTCCATTAATGGTTCCTATAAATCAAAAACTATGTTTTGTTTATTTGAATATTTTCAAGCCTTTGGTGACTTTTAATATTCATTGGTATTGATTTAGCGTAGGTTTTAGAAAAAGTGATAGTTCATTTGGGTCTTGATCCATGGCCTCGTAGTGGGCCTACGTCATATCCTGCCTTCTACCCTTTGATTGACTCGCTTGAAGACCGAGGATTGCAATCTCAAATCTTTCTTCATTTTGGCATCAAGGATGGTGGTTGGCTGAAGATTTGGGTATGGATGATGACTTCAAAGCTTCTTGGTTGAATTACATTCAAACCTTTGGTGACGGTCATATTCACCCAACAGAAAAATTGGATGAACTAATTTGGGTTTTCTCCATTAATGGTTTTTATAATCCAAAACTATGTTTTGTTTATTTGAATATTTTCAAGCCTTTGGTGCTGGTCATATTCATCTGACAGACTTCTCCATTAATGGTTCTTATAATCCAAAACTATGTTTTGTTTATTTGAATATTTTGAGATAAAGCCAAAATGGTGGAGGAAGGCAAGTAATATGGAAATCAAAATGTCATCCAAAATCTAAAATATCTATAGTATCTCATGATGAATAAGGTTCCTACATGGGAAGCCCTCCAACAAAGGTTAAAATGTTATCTTGGGTGGTGTCCCCTTCATAAAAAAAATGGGAGGTTTAAATGTAATACTGGGTGGTGTCCCCCCTTTGTCAAAACAATAAGAAATGTTCTTGGCATGTTTTCCTGGAATGTTCCTTCTTTCAAAATGTTTGGAATATGTAAAACTTGTATTAGGTCATTCAATATTGGTCTAGTTCAAATCTGGAGGTGACCTAGCATTTGTGGAAATCATCTAAAGACTTGTAGGTCTTCAGAAGCTCTTCCGATGGGGGATTTTGACTCGCTAAGGAGAAGGTTTCCTTTCAAAAGAAAGATGTGATCCTTCACGCACTAACAATTTCTTAGCCATTTGCTTCAAGGAAAAGAGTCTAATGCCCCAGTAATAATCCAAATCCATGGAGTTACTTTAGTTAAAGTGCATCAATTGCAAATGGCCATAAAAAAGGGGGTCAAATTATTTTATTTTTATCTTCAAATCAACTGCAAAAATCGACCACTATTTACAAACGAAAAAGAGTTTTCACAAATTCACATTTTTGGAAACTCAAATTTTACAATCAACTGGCTATACAGGGGAAAAGGGAAAAGAAAAGAATCAAGACAAAGAATTTATCTAAAATTGGCATCCATCTGGAAAAGGATATTTGAACAATGTTTGAACGATAGTTGAAGAGGAGGAGATAAAGAAGGATATGAGCCAAAAAACAATGGACATATTGAAGGAGTTTAGAAAAGGATATTTTAACAATAGTTGAAGAGGATGACATAGAGAAGGATATTTGAACCAAAAAAACAATGAACATATTAAAGGAGTTTCAATGGTGCATGCTACAAGTTTATCCCTCCATAAAGTAATGATAATGATCAATCGAAAGCCATGGAGTTTTACTTTGACTATGCATCAATTCAAATGACCTTAAAAATAGGGGCCAAATTATTTTATTTCTATAAAAGAATTTAGACATATAGAAAAGGATATTTGAACTATAGTTGAAGAGAGAGACAGAGGGAAGGATATTTGAACCATAGTTGAAGAGAAGAACAATAGACATATTCAGATTTTTGGAAACTCAAATTTTACAAGCAACTAGCTATTCAGGGAAAAAAAGGAAAAAGAATCAAGACAAAGAATTTAGAAGTTGGCATTTATGTAGAAAAGGATATTTGAACGATAGGAATTTAGAAGTTGGCATCCATGTAGAAAAAGATATTTGAACTATGGTTGAAGAGAAAGATATTTGAGCTATAGAAAAATATATTTGAACTATGGTTAAAGACAAAGATATTTGAACTATAGATGAAGAGGAGGACGAATTTAGAAGTTGGCATCATTGTAGAAAAAGATATTTGAACTATAGTTGAAGAGAAGGATAAGGATATTTGAACTATATTTGAAGAGAAGGGTAAGGATATTTGAACTCTATTTGAAGAGAAGGGTAAGGATATTTGAACTATAGTTGAAGAGGACATAGAGAAGGATATTTGAACTATAGTTGAAGAGAAGGACATAGTGAAGGATATTTGAACCATAGTTGAAGAGGACATAGAGAAGGATAGTGAAGAATACTATTAGAAACCTTCACAATATATTGCTCTTAAAAAGTTACATATTACATTAGAAACCATGATACCATGCTAATTAATCTATTTTATAAAGAAAATATGTATATAATCATATTACAATGAAAACCATAATTGTTCATTTCTCTTCGAAAGTCAAAACATAGTATTAGATACCATGATGATATAACTAGTATTAAAAAGTTGAAAACTACAATAAAAACCATGATATCATTATACAACACCTACAAGGCAAACAGGAGAACTTTATATATCCGCGAACATCGTGAAAGTACCACATTAGGAGGCCAGTGGCAAATACAAAGTTAAAGAAAAGAACAATCACTGGGGCGTGCAGGCAGGGACCATGACACTCTAATACTGATGATGAAGGCGGGTGTAAATCACACAGCACAGAAGGCCACTCTGAATGGTAATGATCGAAGCCCCAACTAGCACATACCCATTCATAGCAGATGCAGAAACAATAGCGTGCATGCCAAGATCTATAACAGTCTAGTGAACAGTCAGCCTGAAAGAAAGGGAAAATCACAGCATAAATTGCCACGACGAACTATAAATACCCAACTAAGATTTCGCATTTCTACCACATAATTTTGGTCATCTCTTTGAAATCAAGTTCGAACTATATTACACGTTCGGTGAAAATTACAGTGGTACAGTGGCTCGGTGATATGATGTTATTCTCAGTGACATAATTTTGTCTCTATTCTCAGTGAAATCATGATCACAGTAACACAGTTCAGATATCCTTCAAGAAGATAGTCTTGGTGCAGTCATGACCGTAGTGAAACAGTTCAAATATCCTTCAAGAAGATAGTCTCAGTTCAGTCATGATCATAGTGAAACATTTCAAATATCCTTCAAGAAGATAGTCTCAGTTCAGTCATGATCAAAGTGACACAGTTCGTATCTCCCTCAATAATATAGTCTCGGTATAGCCTTGGTGTAATTACAATGATAGAGATGTGGTGAGGATGCCATGACAAATATTATAGATCTCAGTGCTATTTTAGTCACGATGTCTCGGTGCTATGAACTCAATGCTACATAACCCAGTTAAGAGTATGAAGTTTCGGTACAAGCTAGGCTCTAATAGCCTGTGATTAACCTATAGTGTATGAACAAAACAAACACAAAGCTTCATTGGAGAAGCATAATAAGTTGCCTGAATTTCATATTAGGAAGTGCTACTATAAATACATATAACAATAATATCCCAGTGATCACAACTACAAACTAATTTTGAAGAGCGCGGACGTAACTACATACCTGGCGGATTTTGAAGAGCGCGGACGTAACAGCAGGAACAGAGCCCCAGCGCGAAACAGAGCAACAACTCGGCCAGCAGGAACAGAGCACCAACGCAGCAAGGAGAAACAGAGCACCAACGACAGGAACAGAAAAAATCGTGCCAACAATGAAAACGGTAACCTTACAAACTTCGCGGGCGATGTATTTATAGAAAATATTTCGGCCGAACTATTTTAAAAGTAAAAGTTCGGCCGAACTCCTAGTTTGGCCGAAATTTTTTATAAGTTCGGCCGAACTCCTGTTGCCGGTTTTCCAAACCTCCGGCAAAAAATTTGTTTGCTGCGCCGTCACTGTGCCGTCAATGTAAATGGAATCAAAAGTTCGGCCAAACTATTATATAGTTCGGCCGAACTTTATAAAATGTTCGGCCGAACTATTGCCGAAAAAAAATTTATGCCCCCGATTCTCACAAAAGTGTAACCCAACTTCACGTTTCCGCCCTGTAACTAAAATTAGAACTTCAGTTTGTTTGAAGCAGGGTGTGATTAGTGTGATTTTTACTACAAATTTTCATTTCTTTTGAGATTGAGCATATACAATGTGTGATTGCCATTAAAATAAACAGACTTCTCTGGGTTGACAATTTATGTAGCACTTGATTGTTTAAATTAATAAGAAATTAAAGTGACCAACAGTAATGATCATCAATATATACAGGAACAACAACAAGAAGCTCCTCCAAAGAGAACAAAAGAATGGATTCAAAAGAACTATCCAACAAATCAAATCATTGGTGACATAAGTGAAGGTCAACAACTTCATTCATCACAACAAGCTCACATTGCTTTTCTAGCAAACTTTGGGCCTAATAGTTTTGAGGAAGCCAACCAGAATGAACACAGGGTAGTAGACATGAATGAATAATTGGATGAAATCCAGAAGAATAACAACTAAAAATTAGTTCCACGACCAAAATATAAAATTTGATTGGGACTAAATCGGTGTTTAGGAACAAATTGAATGAGGATGGACAGGTTAAGAGAAAAAAATCATGATTGGTTTGTAAAGGCTATGCACAAGTGGAGGGAATTGATTTCGACGAAACATTTGCACTAGTTGCCAGAATGGATTCCATCTGGATTTTTATTTCCTATGCATGTTCAAGAAAAATCAAAGTCTACCAAATGGATGTTAAGTCGCTATCTGTTAATGGTGAATTATAAGAAGAAGTTTACATCGAACAACCTGAAGTTTTTCTACTATGTGAAAAGAAGACTATGTTTGTAAGTTAAAGAAGACTCTATATGGCCTCAAGCAGGCTCCCGGAGCATGGTATGCTCGTCTTGATGGATATCTACATCAACAAAGGCTCAAGAAAGATATTGTTGATAGCAATCTTCGTGTACAAATAGATAAATATAATTGAACAATCGTTGAGGTATATGTGGATGATATAATCTTTCGTAGCAATTATGGTCGACTAAGTAAGAACTTTGCTACAAAAATGCAAAGTGAGTTCGAGATGTCTTTACTTGGTGAGATGGCATAATTCTTACAGCTTCAAATATGTCATCAAGAGAAAGGAATATTTATATCTCAGGCCAAGTACATTAAGGAAATACTCAAGAAATTCAAAATGTAAGATTGCAAACCCATCCTTACTTAGATGGTAATAGGTTGCAAATTGAGCATAGACGACTCATCTAAGGATGTGGATCAAAGGTTGTACAGATCTAAGATTGGTAGTATTCTATATGTAAAAACCTCCTGGCCAGATGTTATGCAATAAGTTGGACAAGTAGCAAGATTCCAAGCAGCACCAAAAGAATCACATATTATTGTCATCAAAAGAATTCTTCAATATCTAAAGGTCATAACAGAATATGTCTTGTGGTATCCCAAGGGTATCAATCTCATTATTCAAGCCTGTATAGATGCATATTGGGAAGGAAGCATTGATTATCGTAATATTATTAGTGGAGGAGCATTCTATATAGGTGGTTGTCTCTTATCATGGTTGAGAAAAAATCAAACCTCGATATTGTTATCTACAGCAGAAGAAAAATACGTTGCAGCGACAGCTTGTTGTACTCAAGTCTTTTGGATGAAAAAAACATCTGAAGATCTCCAAGTACAATTCAGTGAGCCTATTCCCATATTCTGTGATAATACCAGTGCCATCAACATCTCCAAGAAACCTACCATGCATTCAAAAATAAAACACATTTCGATCAAATATCATTTTGTTAGAGAAAAAGTCGCTGAAAATAATATCAAACTTGAATATGTTAATACAAAAGAAAAATAGTTGATATCTTCACCAAGCCTTTACCTCATAAAGCATTTGAATATCTTCACCAAAATCTTGGGATTCTCCCAAGTTCTCATTATATTTTCCTTATTCATAAAATAAAGCAGGAGTGGAAGTGTGTACAAGTCCGCAGGGGGTTACCCTTTGCCATTGATGTCAAAGGGGGGGAGAATTTTATAGGAAGAGGTGTCATGATCGTAGGGGGGGTACTTGTGTTACCATCAATGCAAAAGGGGGTGATTTTTTATCAATGGTTGTTATTGATGTGAAACCAAGCAGCACACGGAGGGAAACCCTGATCTTGCATGATTTTGACTTGAAAATTTACCCTATTCCAAGTCAAGGATATTTGGGATGGTTTCTACTTGTTGAGATGTTTTCATTCATATATGGCACACCACATAATTCTTCATGGTTTGAAATTATTTGTGTTTGAAGTTGGTAGCCCGATTTAGTGGGCTAGAACCCCATGGGGTTGTGGCATGACACTAATCATTGGTTGTCGTCATTGAATAGTAAATAATTAATCATTTTTTAAGCTCATAAAATCCCACCAATGTTCACTTGTTGAAGACCCTCTCAATCTAATAATTTATAGAAATTGTGACCCTCGTATCCTCCTCATGTAAGGATTTTGCTACTAAAAACAGGTCATCATGGAATTGTCGCTATAACTTTTCTTCTGCGAAGATTCAATTGCTGAAACAAAAATCTGACTTGGGTGAAATCTTGATGAAGCTTATGTAGAAGTTGGGGTTTTTGCAGGCTTCTGAATTTCATCTCAAAGAGGTGACCATGGGAAAAACATGATAACACTCTCTCTGAGAAGCAGATTGGAATTTTGTAAAAAGTGGCAGATAGTGCATGGATTGTAGTTTTCTGTGTATCAAGTTCCAAGATGAAGGAGGAAATAATGACATGTGGCACACCATACACGTTCGCTATACTAAACTAGTCCATAATTAGGTCACTGTGAGAGATTGGGCATAACTTTGTCTTGAAGAATCCAAATCGGGTCAAACCTATGTCATTGGAAATAAAACTCAGAGGGATACTACAAGACCAAAGATCACATATTGGGGATCTGAAATCACAGATATGCATCAGATTCAATATTGAGATCCTATAAGGAAAGAAAAAGCTATATCATGTGTTGTCAAGAGCTGCAAGGGACTAGAATTTCTAGGGAAGAAAATAAAATCAAGGTGCAAAAAAATGAGGCAGTAGAGGTAAGCTCCAGGTAAGTATATTATGTATATGCACGTTCATCATTTAATTTCATTAGGTTCTTTGTATTCTAATTTTTTTTTTTGTTTAGCACTGACATATGCTCTGCAGGATGAGGTAAGTTTTGCTATTATCGTGTCATGGGTATTTCATTGAATAATTTTTGCAGGTATTATATAGTCATCAAGATAATACTCAATGCATGATATAATGTTCTGAAGAGTGAGAAAGGGTAGCATAATAAGAGCAACAATCAAGGTACATAACAATAGCAAGAAGGTCACCACATGAAGTCTTTACAGTCATTGTAAAGGTATCATTCTCTTGAGTCGTTGTAAAAGCATCATTGTAAAATTTGTATAAGTGTCTATCCGCCAAGAGTTGAAGAGGCAATGTCGGGAGGTCTAGGATCATCATTAGTTGGTTGTGTCATAGTTGGGGTTATGTTCTAGTGTGTCTTCTTCTTCTACATCATTATATATCATTCTAAAATGGACCATTTTCCCTGGTACGAGAGTTCATTCTTATTTTATTCTTCTATAGGGTGGTAAGGTGGTGCTAGGCTAGTGCATGAAGTCCCCAATAGGTTCAAGCCTATGAAAAATTCAGGGTGGTAGGGTGGTGCTAGGGTGAGTTGTATCTCATTGGGTGTTGGGGCATCCATTCATTTTACTACTGAAGAATCTTGGCAGTTGGAGCGTCCATCAAGTGGGAGTTGGAGAAGAATTATTTTATAGATTCTAGGAAGTTGGAGCTTTCTTTTCAGTTGTATTTAAATATTAAAGAATTATTAGAAAATAATTCAGGTGGATTTTGTCCTGGAGGGGGTTTCCACCTTAAAAACTATGTGTATTTGTGTTCTTTTTGTTTACTGTTATCATTGTACAAACATTGATAATAATTGAAGATTAACTAATGATTTGAAAGATTAATAATAATACTAATTGAAAGGAATACTGATTCACCCGCCCCTCTCAGTATCTCCAACACAATTAAAAAATTCTAATGGAATTCCATCCTTAATGATTAGTTCATGGTAATATTTTTACATTATCCATTTATTATAGTTCATTTTTTTATTTGATTGAACTTCTATCAACTTTATGTGCACAGCACACACCAATTGAATATATTAACAACTTATGCCATCAGGTTGATAGTATTGAAAGTAAACATCAGTACCAATTTGATGAGTTTTCTGGAAAAATAAACTTTCAGTATAATAGACCCTCTTTCATATATAAATTTGTTATCATAATAGTCTTCCAATAAATTCATCTTTCGTTTAGTACACCGCATCAAATAATACTTGACATTTCATATGTTGTCAATGGGTGCAACTACAAAAAAAAAACTTGCACAATAAAACAAGTGTAAATTTAGATCATAATTAACATGAAATTAACTAAATATCAACATGGACTTGATTTTATTTTCTATTTCTAGATCTCTATATTTTAACTATTATCTATATATTTATATGCAATGATTTTAAAAACATAAAGAATATATATATATATATATATATATATATATATTGAAAAGAATTGAAATGTTACCTTCTCTAACAAGATCAAAAACTCGATCAACTTCAGATGATACTATAGTATCCTATGATTCCATTTCTTTGAAGCTTGCAACCAACATTTTCCCCTTTGTATTTAGTTCTGTATGTTGCCAAGATTTTACATACATATTATTTTCACAAAAATCATTGGATTATGTTTCCTCTATGCAAACAAGAAAAACAAAAGAACATTTTGTTGGTGCATTAAGACAACTATTTAAAATAAATCCTAATACCTATATTAATTATCAACCGAGGGTAAGTTTATTTATTTCAAGTGTTTATCAAAGCATATGCAAGTGAAATCATAGGTTAAAAATTCTAAATCGTTGCAAGAAGTAATATATAATTCTTGAGGTTCAATCAAGACAATTTAGAAAGTAACCATGAGATAACTTTAATCAAATGGTCTTAACTTAATTCTGACTCATTCTATGTAGGAAGCAAACTGAAGTGCAAGAATTGAAGAATTCACAGTTAACCACAATCACTAATCAATATCTATGGCAATATATTTAATCAGAAAGGGAATACTATAGCAATTGAATAGTGAGTAACTTATTCATGCTCTGCAATTGAAATTCACAATGAATGATTAACCAAATAACATCACTCATAATGAACATCAATCAAAATTCTTAAAGAAATATGGTAAATGAAAGAATAAAATTCATGTGGAAAGTAAAGGAGATTAAGACATCAAATCAATGGAAACACAAATCACTCAATGCCGATGATAGTTAAATCAATTGAGATTCTACGAAACATGGAAATAACTAATTACAAGAAGGGAAAATAAGAATATAACACGGAAAAGCAGTAGAGCTCCTAGTGACCAAGCCAAAAGCCTCCAGAAGTCTCCACCAGAAGATATTCAAAACATGATTATGAAGGAATCGCTATCTCTTTCATTAAATTCAATATTAAAGGTACAAAATCATTGAGAGCGAAAAGTCTATCTTGAAGAAATGTGAATAATGTAAAATTACAACATACAGGTAAAAAGTCTCTCGTTCTATTTCACCTATCGGTATTTTATAAACTATGGAAAAACAAAACGGATAACAGTGATTCCTCAGGATCAGGAGATCCTGAGGATTTCATAGTTGTCTAGCAGATTGCATTGTGAAATATGCATGATTCTCCTCATATTTCCTTGGTTTGCATGAACATGATATGGTATTTTCCTTTTCTTAGATAATTTTTTTCAGTTGTTTGAAAAACCATTATTTGGTTCAGATTTCTTGCACATAAAAACAGAGAAAGTTATTTTTTATGCCAATAATCACATAGTTTGTTAATAATTAGTTTTACCCTTTGTTTACAATTAATTCTTCTAGATTTATTTCGAAATTGAAGGTAAACATATGAAAGTTAGTAATAAATTGAGCTAATTATGATGGTAAAATGTACCTTTTTCATGGCCCAACATACTCCCCTGCTTACCTTGTTTCATGCCCTCATGCAATGAGATGGTTGAGGTGTAACTGTCTCAAGGAATAAGCAAGGTATACTTCCTCCTTATATAATCTAAAACCATGTTTCTGTTTTGTTTTTGCAAAAGCCTAGTTTACATGACCCTCTGAAAGATCATAGTCATGGTGATAACCTTCGAGAGAGTACCATATAATAGGACATTTGTAGCAGCACCATATCCATGTAGGATCCATGCATAAAAATATGTTGTTGTATGTGTTAAAATGAATAACAAAAGCTTTAAAGTTGCTATAATTAAATGGATCCAAGTTTTTACATTGTTAGTGGAAGCCTGTCGTCTTTACTTGGCTGAAGAAAAAGCATATTCCTTGATATCCTGAAAGTACTCTCTCCCTACCTATACAATATATTTGTGGAGTGGCTCCAACTTAGCTGAAACCCCTTTATGTTTCATGAATCTCTTAGATGCAAGGGTTTTTTGGGTTCCCCTCTAACCCAAAGACAAACCATGTTCCCTTTTCTAAAAATGTTATAGTCCTTAGGCCATTTAATCTCATTATCCAGGAAAGAAAAGAAATATTGAAATTGGATGTCCCCAATGAAGGTACTAGGGTTACTATCTCGCTCATATTTCAAAAAGAAACATTGTAAATACAATTCACATAGGAGGCATTGAACCTTCTCATTCTATTCCCCACTACATTGGATAAATTCTGCACTGGTCTTAAATTCAGTGGGATTTCCTGCTCTAATGGATTTTACTTTAAGAAACAGATGTCTCTCTAATAAAAACAAGGCATAATTAGTAGCATGTGATCTGCAAGATAAAACATCCGAGCAAAGAGAGAAAATAGTATTTGATTGTTTCATGGCTTCCTCAAGCTGAGCTTGTGTTTTCCTTACCTTCTCCTTCTTGCCATTGAGGTTGGAGAAAGTTTCATCTTTGATTGCAGAAAGTGTGTTGATTTTCTGCAGCAATTCCTGATGTACCTGTAAGGTCACCACTTCCTTCTTATATTTGGCCAACTCCTGCTAGGTCCGCATCAATACATTTTGAAGCCTTGAAATAACAGGTTCTTTTATCAAAGGAGTATAGCAAGTTTTTTCCTCTGTCTCTGTTTCTAAGTCCATTTGTGTTTTCACAGTTTTCATTTCTATTTTAGGATTCCAGGCCTTATCTGCCCCCTCTAGCCATTCCCTTGATTTTTTGACTATTTTCTTCAATTTCGTGTATTTATTGTGCCACTTTCTCAACGTAACACTAAATTATTTGTTCTTCCTTATAGGTTTTTTAATAGAAGAGGGCACAATAAATTTTTCAGGCACAAGAGGAGTTGTGCCAATTTCTAGGCCATGATCTAGAGGGACAGTTCTTTCTTCAGGCACTAGAGGGGTTGTACTTATATTGATATCTTGATCTAATGGGACAGTATCTCCTAACTGGTTTTCAAATTCATGAGCTCTCTTCGTATGCATTTATTCCTCCAAATATTCATTACCAAATGGAACTAAATCCCTTGAAGCTTGCAATTATTTGGCACAAGGTAAAATCTCAGTGTGGCCAAAACTGCCAACAGAGGCAGACTGGTATAGGGGGTAAATTTGTCCCTCAAAATTCCTAGAGGGATTTCTTTCCTCACAGAATGCACTCATATTTTCCAACACTCAGGCCCTTTATTACTCATTTTCATGTAGGAACACATCTTGCATGCTTAGAGGAGGTGTATGGGATGGTCCTCCCTCATCTACCAGAGTTGATGTATCTTGTCATGAACTTATCCTTTGATATCATCTTCGTTTTACTGAGCCCGAGGCCGAGGGATAAGTCCTTTTTTTTATTTCTTTATTTGGAACTAATATCTATATTCTCCGCTGCTCAATTTATATGTTAACAGGGTTTTTTTTGGTGGGGGTAGGAAAATATTTACAATGTTGTCCCACGTTAACTGATGCTTGGTCAATTCATGAATGATAATCAGCTTTATCAGACAATGGTGGTTGATAACTGTATGTGGATTCATAGCCCTCCTAACCCAACTAGGAATGTGATGCAAAAAGGAATTAAAAAATAATGGAAAATTAATTGAAATTTTTTGTTTGAGTATGGCTAGAATTTTGAGTTCTCAAGGTTTTACCACGTCTTGTTGTCTGTCGCACGTGATATACTTATGAATGGTGATTTCCAGTTCTTTCCAAGGTTCCTTCAAATATGGAGGGTGAATCCATTTTCCTTTGCGTACCAATTTCTCGTCTGTGTCCTGAAAATTGCAACTGCTTCATGTAAGAGGATGTTCTTATCAATCCAGCTTGTTCCTATTGCCAGAAGTCTAGAGACCTTAGCTATTACAACTTATTACACTTCTATATCTCTACCCTTTACAATTGCGTTCCCATCCTACAGGTTCTGCAGGAATTTTAGAGTTATCTCAGTGTGAAATCCCTATAATTTTTCTAGATATGGAAGCCAACCAGTAATCTGAAGAATAGTGTGAGGCTACTCTTTGATATTGAGTATTGTGGGTTTGTTGCAGAAAAATATCCCACCCATACTTTCTTTGGTTCAGAGACCGAATTCACACTTCTGCATGCACTTCTCATGGCTTTGTTAATTTGGAACAACACACATAATGCATGCAATAATTTGAAACTATTTAAAAAAATGTAAATGCAATGATATTTTTTGTTGCATCAGCAGGTTTCAGAGGATTTTAATAATTAGTTCACATTCTTACTCATAATGTACACCTTCCCCCCTCCAATTAGAGAAGGGCATCCACACCCTTAGAGCATAGAAAAAGAGGAAATGTGTTGAGGATCATAAATGCAATGGAATAATAATCAGAGCAACGTACATATGGAAGAAATCAGTCAAGTCAACACAAATCATAAAAATAGTGGGGAAATGACCAAAAAGGAGAAAAGCGGAGAAATAATGTTTATGAGAGAAATATTTTTCTTTGATGGAAATATGTGACGGAAGCATGATAGGTGAGGAATGATAATAATTGTTGGTATCAAGTGATCAGGCATAATTAATTTAATTCATATGAAAGTGTAGTTTAGCATGCATATTGGTTAATATAAGGATAACGTTGTTCAAATGGTAAATTTGTCTTTGGGAATGATTCAATAGGAAATAATTCAATATAGAATGATTGGCTATTATCATGAAACTCGAATACCATAAGCAAAGCCACCACTTCCAACAGGCATCCATAACCTCGACAGGGTTTCTTTTTAACCCAAAAATGAGCCAGAATCCTCTGTTTAGGACTTAGATAATTTTTTTACTCCTATAGAAATACCACTGTGCTATCATGGTAACCATATGTTCACAATTCCATTCAAAAGGGTTTAACAAAGTGATCAGGTTGTCTCGTGATGAGATCTCCTGTCCTTCAAGCGGTTCTTACCTATCTAGAAGGTCATTGCCCTGGCGTGGTGGCCATTATGGGAATGCCACTTGTTACCTCCTTATGATCATGGTAGGCTAGCTCATGATGAGACCACTATCCTCTCTAAGAATATTTGCATATTATTTTCTTATTTTTCATCATAAATAGAGGGAGGCTTATTAACTCCATAAGAGTTAGGGATGGTGTGAGATGTAAAATAATTCCAATAATAATTATGCCCTTATTCCTAAGTCATCATGCAAAAGAGGATCATCCATTGATAGTGTAAAAAGATAAACCAACATGGTATTAAGATAATGAAACATTTATAATATGTCTGAAGAGGAGATATCCAACAATCCATTATATAGATGAACCATATCAATGTCCAAAAATAAAGATACCCATCAAAGGTAAAAAAAAGAAAAGAAAGTCATAATGTTATTAGTATCGTTGGTTTTCTCTTTCCCAAGTACACATTCCCCATCCAAAAATATTATTTTCATGACAAAATGTATGAATAAAATGATTAAATGGCAACAAAAGTAGCAAAATTTTATTTTATTGGACAACTATTTATTACATATAAAAACATGGCTGTTCATTTGATCAAAAAATAGTTTTTCAATCGATTTAACATCAACTGTTCAATTGTTTGAACAAAAAATAAACAAACGAAACTTGGTTTTTCATTTGATCGAACAACAGTTGTTCAATCGATTGAACAATAGTTGTTCAATGGATTGAACAGAAAAAACACACAAAATAAAAATTGGTTGTTCATTTGATCGAACAACAGCTTTTTAATCGATTGAACAACATCTGTTCAATTGACTGAACAACACATGTTCAATGGAATGAACAATAGTTTTTCAATTGATTGAACAACATAAAAACACAAAAGAAAAATCGATTTTTCATTTGATTCAACAATAGTTGTTCAATTGATTGAACACCAAATGTTGAATTGATTGAACAAGAAAAACACACAAAAGAAAAATCGGTTGTTCATTTGATCGAGAAACAGTTGTTCAATCGATTGAACATCAGATGTTCAATTGATTGAACATCAAAAACACACAAAAAAAAAATTGGTTGTTCATTTGATCGAACAATAGTTGTTCAATCATTTGAAAAATAGTTGTTCAATTGATTGAACATCAAAAACACACAAAAGAAAAATCAATTTTTCATTTGATTGAACAATAACTCTTCAGTTGATTGAACAACAAAAACACACCAAAGAAAAATTAGTTGTTCATTTGATTGAACAATAGCTGTTCAATTGACTGAATAACAAAAAAACTAAAATGAAAGAAGGGAAGAAAGGAAAACAAGGGGAACCTGCCCATTTGTATAGTGATGCTTATGTAAAAGCAAAAAATTATAATCAAATGAAAGAAAATATATACATTATTTACAAACTGAAAGGAAACATATTTCCATAAAAGTAAAGCTTCCAAGTCATTACCCCCTACAGCTAAAATTTTCATAGCGGGGTCGTCATGTATCTGTTGGCAAAAAGACTCTTTTTTTATTGGTTTATGATAAAGACGTACCTGATTTCCATTTACTTAGAAGGAAGAGCTGGACCCATGTATGGTGGTAAAAGTGAGAGTGTCATTGTTATGCTCTTCTAAATTATATATGGGTCGAGCCATCTTGTTTGTAATTTACCCGGGAAGTCTTGAAATCTAGAATCGTAGAGGAGTACCCAGTCTCCCTCGTGAAACATATTCTTCTTGATAAAGTCACCATGCCACTTAGCCCATTGCTGTTGAATGATTGCGGTACGTTGTAGATAAATTAACCGGGCTTTGTCTAATTTGTTTATCTGTTGAATTATTTTAGTTTGAGCCTCCGTCAAGTCTAGTTCTACTTCTTGAGATATTCTAAGAGTCTTTATTTCAAATTCGATAGGAAAAATAGGTTCTTTTCTAAATAAAAGTTGGTACAGAGAATATCTAATAGTATTTCTCCAAGTTGTGTGATAAGCCCACAAGGCCTTTGGCACTCTAGTAACCCAATCTCGCCGATGTGTCGAAACTGTCTTGGTCAAAATTGCTTCAATGACCTTATTGGTACTATCGACCTCCCCGTTCGCCTATGGGTCATACAAAGAAGTGATTCTATGCATGATGTGGTGGTTCCATAGAGTGGTTGTAATCTTATTTCCTACAAATTGCGCCCCTCTATCTGTTGTTACTTCCCCCGGTAAACCATACCGCAGAAATATCTCGAAAAGAAAATTAATAACAGTTTCTTCTGTAGCTCTTGGAAAAGCTATTATTTCAACCCACTTTGTTACATAGTCTGTAGCAACAATTATGTAGGATTTCTAGTTTGATGGCGGATTGAATCGGCCAAAAAATTCCAATGCCCACCGTTCAAAAGGTTCTATTACCAATTGTGGCTTTAGCAGCATTTCATCAGATTAACCATGGCAGCCCATCCTTTGGCAGCTATCACATGCCTGAACATATCTCTTAGCATCTTTAAAAATAGTGGGCCAATAATAGCCCATTTTTAATACTTTTTGATTGGTTCTACCATCTACGAAGTGTCCATTGCAAGGTTCTTCATGGCAGGCCTTTAGGATGTCTTAGATTTCATCTTCTCGAATGCATATGTGTATGTGCATATCAGACCTTGTGTGAAAAACATATCCACCAATCCAAGAAAATCAATCACTGCGCTGGACAATCAGTAATTCAAAATGGTTTTTTTACTGCATATATGGATTTTTGACTGCATATATGGATTCAACATTATGAAAAACCCTAGGGCACTTCCATTGTGCAAAGTTTACCCATCAAACTTGTGATTTCAATGAATTCATGTTGGATTATCTCAAAAAATTTCAAAAAGTCGCATTAAAGACCACTAGATTTAGAATAAATAAATTTAATATTATTATAATAAATTTCTTTAGGTTTATTTTTTTCAATTAATTTTATGTATGATTTCCCTTTTGTACAACTAGTTTGTTTTTCCTATTATTAACATTCCACTTGTTTTTTCTATATATATATATATATATATATATGATTCTTTAACATTTTATAAATATGCATACATTGTGTGAATTTCTTCAATTTTTCTTTGGCTTTTAGGGTATATAAAAAAGACTATGAAGTGAAAAAAATTAAGTCTATAATTTTGTGTATAAATTTAGAGAAGAAAGTTATCATGCATTATTAAATATTTATATAAATTTATCTGTCATTTCCAATTATTGTAATTTTATTTTTAAATAATAGTATTGATTTTTTTTTAACTTAAATGTTGTTTAAGATAATAATAGCTACTTCAGATATAATATATTCTCAAAATTAAATATTAAGATTTACAAATAATAATTTTAATTAAAATATGTATCAATTATCTAGTTGTGTAGACATGCTCTTCCTTGAGATAACTGTCCATATAATTCAGTTTTGTCTTTTAATATTCTAGCTCAGAAGGTTCAGCGATTAATTAATAATGAAACCTAATCCTTTCTGTGAAAATGTTCAGTGTAAGCACATACCAGTAATTTATTACAGTGTTCGTCCCATATTCATTAAAGGACGATTCAATCTTGAATGAAACTTCAAATACTAACAATGCCTTTAATTCAGAAAAAAACATTAAACTTGCAGGAAAAAATAAAGAAATTTTCAAAAGAAAAGGAATGGAATTCTTACGAAACTGAACCGAGAAAATCTATTTGCAGAATCCTAAATGCAGTAGTATAGGAAGCGTGCCTACACTGACCTTACAGAAATGAAATGAAATCAAACATTAAAAATAGGAAACTTATGCAAATTCAAATCAAATCTTGATAAGTCTGCACACCACAGATCTGTAACACGACAACGGCAAATTAAATCAATCTGTAACTTGTGATGGAATCAAAAGAAATGACAAATTCACACTTGCACTATAAATAAAATTAACACACCTTTTAAAAGAAAGGGAGAACGAGCTGGGTTGGTGGGGCCTTGGCCAATTAGATCGTTTCCCTGTTATGAAATCGAGAAACACAGTATGTCAAATACTCATGTTCATCATAAATATTTTTTAGAGAAGAAAGTGCATGACTAGCGTAGCTCCTTGCATTATCTCAAATACTTACTGCAAGTATACATCAAAGCTTTGAATCCAGCCTCCAACTGATCATAGGGAAGGGGGAAGAGGCCCCTAAGCTTGATCCAACAACATAGATAGACAATCACCGATTTTCTCCTCCACTACTCTTCCTCTTTTTGCTTCGAGCCATAGCTCTTCTTTTATAAACTTTTACATTATAAATTTGGCATTAAACAAGAAGATCCTTTGCAAACACATGGGGATTGAATCCCAACAAATAATAATCAATATCATATCAGTATGACCTTTTCCCTATTGAAGGAATGAATATTTACCACGAATTTCCCAAATTTGGGCATTTTCTAGAATTATGGAAAATTTGGTATTTTTAACAAACTACCTCCAAAGACCACTTCATATATCCTTAACCATTATGGATTTTGGAAAACTTGTTTGAGGCTTAGTAAATTTTCTATGCTAGGACAAAAACCCATGTTTTAGAATTTCTTTATTTTCCTTCACCTGCACAGAAATTGAGGAGGAAGTTGGCAGTTGGAAATGTTGACTGTGCTTGTTTCTAGAATTATGAAAAAACAATTTTTTTTATAAAAATGCTTCAAAGACCCATGCATAACTTTTAAACCAATGCTAATTTTAGGAAACCATTTTGGTTCTAGGTAATTGGTTATATTTGTGAAAACCCCATTTGCTTGGATTTTTGTGATTCACCTCCTATTGCATTGAATATACCCTCGATATTTTCAAGTTCCAAAGGTCTTATAGTGATGGGAACAACCATATCCAAAAAAAAAAACAAGAAATTTCTTTTTCTTTGGGTTGTAGCATTTGTCCTAGAAATGCATAAATAATCCGGCGTTATTGAGGAAATATGGACCATTTTCAAAGAACCTATTTTTATTTTCCATATATGAAAAAATAAAAATGAAAAAAATCCTCTAGCTTAAAGACAAAGCTCGACACTACCTCTTATTTTCCACTTTGTTTGGATCAATTTAACCATATCATCTTCCCATAACCAAATCAGCATGAATTTTGATAAGAATTTCCCTTTCAATAAAATCATATTGGATTTTAGATAAATTAGATCAGCAAAATAAATCTAAAAACTTTTCAAAAAGTCGCATTAAAGACTACTAAATTTATAATAAATAAATTTAATATTATTATAATAAAAAAATTTAAGTTTAATTTTTTATTTTTTATTTTTTTCAGTTAATTTTATGTATGATTTTCCATTTGCACCGCTAATTTATTTTTCCTATTCTTAACATTCTATTTGTTTTTCTATATATGTATATTTAAATGATCCTTTAACATATTATAAATATGCGTAGATTGTGTGAATTTCTTCAATTTTGCTTTGGCTTTGAAGGTATAATATAAAAAAGACTATAAAGTGAAAACAATTAAGTCTATAATTTTGTGTATAAATTTATTTAAGAAAATTATCATGCATTATTGAATATGTATGTAAATTTATATGTCATTTGGAATTATTGTAGTTTTATTTTTAAATAGTAGTATCGATTTTTTTTAATTTAAATGTTGCTTAAGATAATAATAAGCTACTTTAATTTTATTTTTTTAATCAATTAATAATAGATTTTAAATAAGCTTTAACATATATACTTATTTTAAATGGTTTTATTATTTAATAAAAATATAATAATAAATATGTTAGAAAGTTTATTAGTGTTTCAGAAACGTGAAAAATGATATTATCATCCATTTATAATTAAATTTATTGAATTTTATATTAACTTATAATATTATATATTATTTTGAAAATCAGATATTAAATATTAACGTTTACAAATAATACTTTTAATTAAAACATGTTTTATTAATTAGAATTTACAAATATGAATTCCTATTAGAACCTTTCACAACGAACGCCTAATAATACTTTTAATTAAAATATGTTTATTTAATTAGAATTTACAAATATGAATTCGTATTAGAACCTTTCACAACAAACGCCTGCTCCTGCTCTTTCATGTGGCCGGAGATACGGGACGAGCCACCCGTCTTGTTGCATCTCGCCGGACAAGCTGAACACCACGTGCATATCGCCGGACTAATCGAAAAGCTAACAAATTCATATATATCCCGTTATATAACCCAAAAAAATAATCTGTAAAAAAATTAAGATGAAATGAAATGCGGCAGAGCGTGATTTTAACATTTTTTCGCTGGCAATGTTACAAGTTTTTCCCACTCGTCGGCTCCGTCTCCGTATTTCCAGACGGGGTGGCTTACTGGAAGCTTCTTACAGGCTGCAGAAACTGCTGCCGCAGCTGCCAGCGAAATCCCTTGATCTGCTATAACAGATACAAAATTAAAGGGTCTGAGTCTCACGAGGTAGGTTTTTGGAAAGCCCTTCTGTAATAGCATGTGCTGAACAAGAGCGGAAATGGTAGATGTGTGCATTAGATTTTCTTGGTTCAGAGGTGGCTAGATGGTCGCTTGATTTGCTGAGCTGGAACCCATGAGAATATTTGTTTGTTTAGAGTTTTGGTGGCGGATGTTGCATGTTTTAGTTGCTGGTACCCATTGACGACAACTTGTGCATGTATTTCGTGGTTAATGAGGAAAGGCATTAGCTGGTACCCAATATGAACAATTTGTAGTTTGCTTTTGGTGGCTATTAAAATATGCTTTTGGCTGCTACCCATTGCGAACAAGTAAATGTTGCTTATGGTGGCTGACTGTGAATCAAGATTGCTGCGATTATAGTTGCAGCCGATGGAAGATTGATCAATGCCATGATCTGAGTACAGGGGGTAGGATTACAGTGGTGAGATTGGTTCAGAGGAGGCTAGATGGCAGCTCGATTTGCTGAGCTGGTACCCATGAGAATATGTTTGTTTAAGAGTTTTGGTGGCTGATGGTGCATGTTTTTGATGCTGGTACCTATTGTCGACAACTTGGGCATGTTTTTGGTGGTTAATGAGGAAGGTCATTAGCTGGTACCCAATATGAACAAATAGTTGTTCACTTTTGGTAGCTATTGAAAAATGCATTTCGCTGGTACCCAATGTGAACAAGTATGTTGCTTATGGTGGCTGACTGTGAATCAAGTTGCTGCGATTATATCGTTTACTATGAGTAGTATACGGTATTATGGGGGGAGGATCAAAAGTGTTGTGATTATTCGTTTACTGTGAGTAAGTAAACGGAGCCATAGTGAGGGCATATTGGTATGTTGGTAAGCGCGGTCTTACTAAATAGGGACTCTCATGTCTGATGCCATGGAAGTGTCTATAGCTGCTACCTTATTGGGATGGTAATGGGGCTACACATGCGTGGGATGTGCCGCTGATCACTTCTGTTCAGCTAAGGTGATGCATACTCTCACATCTTCATCAGCTGACCCAAACTCGGATGCTACAAATATTGGTAGCAAGTGGCACCTAAACTGGCGAAAATGGATGGATTTTATCATAATCTCTCGACCATTTAAGAGTTTGGGTTTTAGGATCTGCAAAAGGTGGTGGTCTATTCCTGGATGCATATGCTGCTGGTGCTGTGATCTATAGTGTTATGGGTTAAGATTCTGGTTCCTCTGATGGCATCTGGCCTGTAAGACAACGGGATTTTTCCGGCCTCTCGATTTTGAATTTTTTATTTTTTAGGATGATGGCTCTTTGATCTAGAATAGATTCTGACATTTCTTGAATGCTGGGTGAGTGTCATCTGATCGTCCCTCCAGTGGCGGATGTTGGTTTATGAGGGGTGGGTGATCTTCTGCAGATATAGCTCGAGTGTTCTTTTTGGAAGTTGTATACATTCTGATCCTGTCTTATCGACATTTAAGGGATAACATATCTCTTCCGGGACATGTATATGGTATTTCAGAATGCATATTGCCCGAAATATAATGGGATTTTATCCGACCTCTTGTTTTAGAAAATTTGAATTTTCCTGGTTCATGTTTTTATTATCTGACATTATGATTAATGCCGGATGCATGTGATCAGATCCCCTCTTCTGTGGCGGCTGTAGTATTATGTAGGGTGGGTGTTTCTCGTAGATTTATATAGAATGACCTTATTGGAAGTTGAATCTCCTCCTTCCCGGTCCAATCGCCATTTATGGGTTCATAATTATCATCTGCGGTTCTCTTAAATTGCCTAAATTGGGCAAAGAAGGGTGGGTGGTTTGGTATTATTATTGTGCTGACGTCCTTTTCGGTGCTGGTGCCGTTTCGTCATCCCTCATAATATTATATTATACCTCTCTTTAATCCACATCTTTTTCACATAAGGCTGACGTTATAATTACAACTTCTGGATGAGGAATTATGAGGACGATGCACAATGAAGTACAAGTCGTATTATCCAAGGTAACAGCTCTCGGTAGGTGTCATCTACTCTCCACAGTGGCAGCTTTCTGATATTGCAGTTCCATTATTATCTCGTACACAACGCGATTTCTCTGGCATAGGTGATACAGGCGGGAGATCCAGATGGATAAAATATCAGGGGATGGGGAGAGAGTCTCCTCATTTGCGACTGACGACGTTATTATCAAACAAGCTCTACAGAATTGCCCAGCTCCTCAGGTGCATTATCATCGTCGTTCCAACAGACAGATAAGACGAGGTCGTGAAGGTGGTAGGAAGAACATTTTCAAGCACAAAATGGAGATACGTGAGGTTTCTCTCGATTATGAGGATCTTTGTATCAGGGTGGCGAGCTTGCAGAAAAGGGCGATCATTGGCAGATGGATGTTTCCCGATCGGGAGGATTTTGACACTGTATCCTGGATTAATAAAAAATGGAATCCTATTATTGGCTATTCTCCCAAGGTTAGCACACTTCTTAATGGATGGTTTAGCATACATTTTGTGGACGAGAAGGATGTTTTCAAGATCATTGGTAGGACTTGGGTTCGTGGCAGAAGTTTTATGCAACTTATCCCTTGGTTCCTTGGTTTCAATCCCGTCACAGAGGCCCCACGGAACAAGGTGGTATGGGTTAAGCTCCCTGGCTTACCTCTGGAATTTTGGACTCTTAAGGCTTTGAAGACGATTGGGGATTCTATTGGTGCTACCAAATACATAGATCCTAGTATTGTGGGTGGGGCAGATAAAAGAATCGCCTGGCTGCTGGTCGAGCTCGAATATGTGGGTGGTCTCCCTGGCAACATTGATTTACTATGGATTAATAGAAGGCACCGCCAGTGTATCGATTACTGGGGAATTCCGTTCAGGTGTCTTATTTGCCACAAGACGGGACACCTTAGAGAACACTGTCCACATCGGCTGCGCATTTCTCGGGTGGACATGGCTGTTCGGGATGTGGGTATGGAACGTCGTCAAAATTCTGCTGCGGGCACGTCGCGGGCCAACCCACCAGGTAATCCGATTTCCACGTCTTCTGAGGATGATGCTTATAACACTGTTGCAAGACATGGTGTTTTTACTGTTCCGGATGTGATGATCCCCTCTAATATCGCATCTCTCCCTTCTGTTGCACGTAATCTTAGCAGAGTACTTGATCCACAGGTAGAAAATGAATCAAATGTATCCCCCATATTCCCCCCTAATATACCTGACGATTCCGATACCCTGGTTCCCTGCCCATCTTTTGCCCCCTCTGTGCCTACTTTCTTGGACAATTCTAGGTGTACCCAAGAGAGGGGGAAAAAGGTATCCAATCTGCTAGCTCTTAACACCTCCTCGTCTGAGAGAAACCCCTTGGCTTCTTTCCATATTGATCGAATGCATGCACCCGCTGATGACCCTCCTCTTTTTAGCTCTTCTGTATATGTTGGCCAATCATCGACCAATAATGAGGGGAGGACGTCGAATGAAAAATTTGCTCGGGAAGGTACCCCTGGGTCCCCGCTCAACTCGCCTGTTCACTCCGGCCCTATATTGCATTCTGAATCTCCTAGAAATTCTGTAGGGAGTGACATAGAGTCACTTTTGGGGAACCCTCATCTTGATCTTGCCGCACTTACTGTTTTTGAGAAACCTTCCACTTCACCTGCTATACATTCTTCTGCCTTTTTGACTGCTATTACATCCATCAAGAAGAAAGCTAAGGCTGCATGTCGTCTGAATAAAGGAAAATTCAAGCCTATCTCTCTATTTTCTGATGATGATGCTGGTTTATTTGATGTTCCCATAGCAAAACATTATACTCTGGACTCTTCTCCTAGGGCGCTTAGAGCATGCCACCCTCGACCATCTTCCCCATGACCCACATCATCTCTCTGAATATAAGGGGATTGGGTGATGACTCCAAATTTCATTGCCTGAGGGACTTTATCATTTCTAAAAATCATATTATATTTTTGGGATAGGAGACTATGTCAGACAGATCCAAAGCTATTAATATGTTTCTTAAAATAAAGAAAGGCTGGCATGCGGCGGCAGTTAATTAAAATGGCCGATCAGGGGGCCTGGTTGCTATATGGGATCCAGATAGAGTTACTTTCAGGGCTTTCAGTTTTTTTGGGAGTATTTTGTTAACAGGTCGGCTCAGAGGTTACACTGGCCTCTTTAACATCATAAATTTATATGCTCCTTATTCAAATAGAATGGCCTTCTGGAACAGAATGAAGATGGCAGGTATATTATCTCTCCCTAATCTTATCATGATGGGAGATTATAACTCCTCTCTGAATGGTGATGAGATACAGGGAGAATATGCACGGTTGGATCCCCTTGCTGGATTCATTAATAACCTTTTTCTTTCACATGGGCTGATAGACATTAGGCCATGTCCTATTGCTCCTACATGGACGAACAGACGTGCTGGAGTGGATTTTATTGGTAAGCAGCTAGATCGGGTGGTGGTCAAAGATTCTATGATGTTAACGTTGGAGGATCCCAAACTATTGGTGCTGGTTTCTGACTTGTCGGATCACATGCCTATCATATTATCATGGTCGGGTTCCGAAGTTGTTACTGGGCGTCCGTACAAATTTAACCGGATATGGCTTGAAGACCCTGAATATACAGAACTTGTACGCGGCATCTAGAACGATGGTAGAGATTTGGCGGCACACGCGGCATGGGATTGCTTCCATCACAGACTACAGAAGATCAAATTTGCATCAAAGGGTTGGGAACGTAAAAAAAAGGAGGCTCTTAGGTATGAATATAATGATATCCAAAAACAGATGGAGGATATCATATCCTCTTTTCTCACTGCTTATCCGAAGGAATCAACCATAGAGCACCTTATACGGCTGGGGGATAGAAAACGGGAGGTTTTGAGGATTGAGGAGGTCACTTGGCACCTTAAGAGCAGGATCACATGGCTGGCGGAGGGGGATCAGAATACAAAATTTTTCCACCACACAACAAATGAGAGAAAAAATAGGAACTCTATTTGGAGTATCAATAGGTGTGATGGATCCATCGCCTATACTTGCACTGAAATTCGGAAGGAGGCGTATGCATATTTCTCCTCGTTCTACAAACAGCAAGAGGGGATTAGTAACGAGAATCAGGAATGGTTGTTGGATCATGTCAATCAGATGTTTGATGAATAGTCTATTTCAAATCTGGATAAGCCTATTACCGGGAATGAAGTCTTATTGGTTATGAAGTCCTTTTCCAAGGACAAATGTCCGGGGCCAGATGGTTGGCCTGCGGAATTTTTTATCCATTTTTTTGAGATTATGGGCGAAGAACTAACTCATATTGTTGAACAAATCAGGGTTCGAGGGGTCATGCCGGCAAATCTCAACTCTACATTCATTGCCCTGATTCCAAAAGTGGCTGCCCCCCAGACTTTCGCTGATTTTAGGCTGATTTCTTTGTGCAATGTTCTATATAAAATTTCATCTTAGATTATTGCTGAACGCCTGAAGGATACATTTTCGTCCTCTATCTCTGATGAGCAATATGGGTTTTTAAAAGGGCGATCTATCCATGATGCCACGGCTATAGCACAAGAGGTGATGCATACTATTCATTCGGAGAAAAAGGAAGCTATCATGATGAAGGTGGATCTCCATAAGGCTTATGACTCTATCGATTGGTCCTATGTCAGGCTTGTGCTTATGAAAATTGGCCTTCCAATTCGAATTATACGGTGGATCATGTCTTGCATTTCTACGGTCCGGTTTGCAGTTATTGTGAATGGTATTCCTACTCCTTTTTTCTCTGCAGGTCGAGGATTGCGACAGGGCTACGCGCTGTCGCCTTTAATATTTATCCTCATCCTGGATGGGTTCAGCTGTATTCTGCACAGGGCGGAACAGAACGGTTATATAAAAGCCTTCTCCTTTTCAAATTCGGTATCTTGTTCTCATTCACTGTTTGTTGATGACTTGCTGTTATTTGGATATCTCATTCGGAACCACTGGTTCTACACCCATCTTCTGCTCATCCGTTTTCAATCGGCCACTGGTCTTGCCATGAATAAAAACAAATCTTTCATTATTTATGAATATGGGGATCTACAGGAAGTTGCTTTCATTGCAGAGTTTATGGGGGTCGAATTTAGAGCTGTCTCTGAAGTTTTTACATACTTGGGTTTTAAAATCAAATCATGTGGATATAAAATCCGAGATTGGATGTGGTTAGTTGAAAAAATCAGAAGGCGGATCTCCAGATGGACACATAGATGGCTTTCCATGGGTGGTAGGCTTATTTTGATTCAAGCGGTTATATCACAGATGATGGTTTATTGGGGGCACTTATATTATCTTCCAGACAGTATTATCAAAATGATCAATCGGATTATTGCAAGTTTTCTCTGGGGCGAATCTCAGTCTTCACATAAGATTCATCTATGCAGATTTGAGCTACTGTGTCGTCCAAAGGAGCATGATGGTTGGGGGATTCTCAATACTAGGATCTTCAATATGGCGCTGCTCATTAAATCCTTCTGGCGGGCTGTTCATGGAAATGGTATTTGGAGCGCGGTTATTAAATGCAAATATATTGATGGTGACTTCATTCACCGGCTCTTATGCATGCAGATTACTCTCCCTCGACATATCTCCACCATCTGGTGGAGCTTCAAAAAGATTATGACTCACATGGTGGATCGTCTTGCTTGGTATTTCAAGGATGGCAGCTGGATTCCTTTTACCTTCAATAAGCTTATTGCACTTCCTGCAGATGCTAGACCATCTTCGGATCTCCAATTTATGCTGGCCCGTAGGGGATACCATTTTCTGGCCCAGACTATCCACACTTGGTCATTTGCCGCCCCTCAATTTAAAACCGCTGATCAAATTGGGCTATTTGGATCGGTCGCTGATGAATGGGAACACCTGCGAGATGCGTTCCGAGCTGCTGGATTTTGTTGGGGTGCCGATTATGATGAAATAGTTTGGGATGGGCCTATGACGAACGGTGGACTAATAGTCAAGGAAATTTACAGATCGCTCAATTCCTCTATCTATAAGGAGACGATTTCCATGTCTTTCAAATCTTTTTGGCACAGAAAGATCCCCACTAAGATTGTTCTTTTTGGTTGGTTGATGTGGAAAGGAAAGATTCTCATCGGGGAGAATCTCATCAAGTGGGATTTCTCTGGTCCTTTCAGATGTTGTATTTGCTGTGAGGAAGAGGAATCCATATCACATTTACTCTTCCAGTGCCAGGCTGTTGCGACCCTTTGGAGGCTTTTTTCTTCACATTTCATGGATCCCGCCTGGATTCCAAATGATTTCATTACATGTGCTTTGGAATGGGACAAAACGAGAGGAAAATATAGATCACTGCCTTTCTTCCTCATCTGGGAGGTTTGGAAGGGAAGGAACATGCTAATCTTTGAAAATGTTCATTTCCAGATTCCCCGGATTTTTGCCTCTATCAATAGGTGGATGGACGACCGGCCCACTCCTCGGTCGATTATTCTGGATTGCTCTATCCGTACTCGTCCACATGAGATTGCCTTACCTGCCATATATTTTGATGGTGCATGCGTGGAGGGGGTTATGGGTTGTGGTGCCTGGATCAAAATATCGCAACGGGAGAGGATTCACATTTTCTGGAATGGTGGTATGGGCTCAAACAATTTGGCAGAAGTAATTGCTCTTTGGGGTGGCCTTTTGGCTGCCACAAACCTACAGCTACAGAATGCTCATGTCTATGGAGATTCACAGGTGGTAATTGGATGGATCACAAACACATTAGCTATGAAATGTCCTGCATTAATGGGATGGGTTCATAGGACTCGCCGTATGTGGATGGTGCTCAACAGGCCTCCCATTACCCATGTCTACAGAGAAAACAACTCCAGGGCCGATGGTCTATCCAAGAAAGGTACTAGCTCAGATTTTGGTATTATGCGGTGCAACACTTTATTGATGGTCAACAGATTTGGCAAGATCAAATTCCGATTCCTTAACTGTTGGATTCTGTTATATGCTTTTTGGCGTATTTGCTTTCTTTTTTCTTTTTCATATATTTTCTGCAGCCAATTATCCCAGACTCGCCTACACTGGGTGCTGTTTATTTCACGGGGCTCATCTATTTCCACATGCTGGGGGGTCAGAGTATGCTTTGTTGATGCTTTCATCTACCGTAAGCGAGCCACCCTTAACATGGACAAGAGAGCCTGTTTGCATCTATTACAAGCGAGCCAGTGTAGGTGATTACATATTTTTTACAAGCGAGCCAGAGGTACATCCGTTTATCAGATACAGCACGACATAGTTTTTTGTTGCTCATTACATGCGGGCCAGATTTATTTATAGTACATGAGCAAAATATCACCTTTATCACTCAGGCTTGGCACGGAATTGGTTTTCATTTCCTCTGTTATGATCCTATCTATCTCATACTCTCATGTCTTATCTTTTCACCGCTATATATTTCTTTGATGTTGCATTTTCAATGTTGATGATTCCCTTTGTATCAAAGGATGTCTTTAATATGCACGGGAGGGATATTTTCCCGAATATGTGGTGGCCAACTCATCATATTGGGCTCTTTCTTTCTATATGGAGCAGATAATATGGCCTCTATGGGATTCCTCGCTGTACCTTCTCACACACTTGATGAACATTTTGTCTATGTACTATTTTTATAGATAATATAAATTCAGCCTTTTTTTCCTCTGAAAAAAAAAAAAAATACAAAATTAAATCTCTCTCACACCCAAAAAAAAAAAACAAAAAAAAAAATTAACTGTGATTTGTAACAAGATCAATTTCTTCAAAAAGAAAAGGATCGATTTCTTGAATTCTTAGAAAAATTTTCTTGAATTCTTAAACCACAAAAGGAAAGGAAAGAAAGATTTTCTTGAATTCTTAATCCACAAAAGGAAAGAAAGATTTTCTTGAATTCTTAATATTTGTTGGAGTCTAGAACGACTCTTCCTCCTGGATTGTTTGCCGTAATATTTTGGACTATAACAACTTGCTCCCATGAGTCGCTGACAGAAGAGATTATTCATAGGAATTTGTGAGATTATTCGTAGGAATTTGCCCCACCAGATTATAATTGGGATCAGAGGAAAATTCTTTTTCATCCGAGCCTAAAATTTCTGAAACCCCATGGAGCCATTCATGTTTTTCCTTCACTGATCGAGAGAGAATATGAGGCTCGCAGTGAATGATATGTTGTTTTTATTTAGCTACCACTCAAACACAGTACACTCCCCATTGTATTTTAAAGCCTGGATCTCCTGGTATATATGTATGTGGCGATGAGAATCTCCATCTCCTGGTATATATGTATGTGGCGATGAGAATTTCGGAAAATGATCTCACGGTGCCGGAACATCGGAGCGTTCTCAATTTAAATATATATCTATAAATTAATTTAGGTGAAAACTCGGATAATGATCTGCATATCCTCCGTCATAACCCACATATCGGCTGATAATTGGTGTATCTTATTATAATTCGCGTATTCACTGATAGGTCGCGTATGATAATTCGCATATCGGTCGTGATAGCTCGCATAACGAGTCAGATTGGCGCATATTCGCCAGAGGTTACTCGCATATCCATGACATATAGTCCGATAAACGGCAGAGACCTCTCGTAAACGGTGAAAACTATTGCATATCAGCGTAATGACCGGCTAATCCATCAGCGTATAGGTTGACAAAACAATTCGCAAGTGCTTATACCTCGCGTATCCAAGGACAGATCGCATTTCAAAACCCATTTCAAGTCGTTATACCTCGCGTATCCCAGGACAGATCGCATTTCAAATAAAAACTGGGGATAATTCGCGTATCCAAGGACAGATCGCATTTCAAAACCCATTTCAAGTCGTTATACCTCGCGTATCCCAGGACAGATCGCATTTCAAATAAAAACTGGGGATAATTCGCGTATCCAAGCATAATCCCATTTATTGACTGATCATAATTCGCATATCTGGCGCCCAGTTAATTCGCGTATTCGACTGTGAAAACTCGCGCGGTGGTAATCTGCATAGCCGGCAAATCCTTCGGTTGTAACTAGGGAGATAATCCACATTATATGTTATGAACGACTTCTTCTTCTTCTTCTGTGACCGCAAGTTTCCGTCCATCTGATTTCTTTCTTCTTCATTGACCGCAAGTTTCCGTACACCCGATTTCTTCTGTGACGGCAAGTTTCCGTCCACCTGATCCTCCAGAATTGCGCCTCCGCTCTTCATGTTATTGTTGACCATTGCGCCGCCCCAATGGTCTGCTGAAGAGGTCGCCCTAGCACGCCTATGCTCTCGAGTCTTGGTGGAAATCTTTGTAGTGGAAAATTAAAAAACCCTTCCGTCTACAATCCCGAGTTGTTTTTTTGACATATTTCCGGTCCAATCCTCACGAAATAAAATGCTGAAACTCCAACGTAATATAAAAAGGCTTTTAAAATTATATCTATTTATTGCCAATGCGATTATGCGAGTGATAATTATTGCTATGTTTGTGTTTATTTCACTAAAATAATTATTGCTATGTATGTTTGTGTTTATTTAAGTTGACCTCGGATTTTTAGTTGACCTTATCTACATATTTTGTTTATGTGTGACATCTATCTATATAATCTTTAGACCTGATACCTATCCACAACTATTACTAAGAGGATTTTTCGCAATTTAACTGCACTTTCAACAAGGTTTTCCGCCCCATCATGCGCGGACCATAAAAACACTCTTGGTCGAGGAGCAAAAATTCGTAGGCCATACCCACCATCTAGGTAATTCACAAAGTGGAATATTCTTGCTGATGTGTATTCTAACTTTTGTACACACTATAGCTATTAAAAAGTCGCACATTAGTTTCGCCCAGTGCCAAGTCATCGTTGCGCTGAAGTGGAATTTGGTCACAATATTAACTTTGTGTACATTTCACATTTCTAAGAGACCTTTGCTCTTCTATCAGTTCAAAATAATTCAGAGATAGAGGAGGCTAAAGAAAACCCCCATAACCATAAAACGCTAAGAAAACATCCCCATCCAATTTTAGCCCAATACACCTAAAGACAAAAATAAAATGAGGACTAGGCATAAACAAAAAAATAGAGTTCCATCACTTTCGAGTCGAGGAAGTCGACACTGTAACACCTTGCTCAGTCAGTTCGTCTTTCCTTATACCAATGACCAAAAAGTCATAGACACAAAAATATCCATAGCAGCTGTAGCATGAGGAAAACATGTGCATAAACCTGAACATGAACCATTAAAACAAAAACAAAAACTGTAGAAACTGGTGAGACTTCTTCAGATGAAATTAACAGTCCCAGTGGCACCTCTGCCTCCTGAGTCAGATAATTCATAGTGCATGTGCCCAAAGATGCCCTATAAACCTTTCTTAGATAAAATATTACCCTGACAGTTTTTCTCTCGGTAAATATGTTTGAAATGAATAACAGAGAAGGCCTTACGTAGCAAGATGATCCGATCCAACCACGACATCAAATTACTAGGATTTAAACTAGTACCTTTGTTTAAGTGCTCAATTAGAACATTTGAATCACCATAAACCCATAGGCGTTGAACACGGAGTTGTCTGGTAAACCACAATAAGCCCCAGCAAGCGAGTACTTCTGCCCTCATATTGGTTCCATAGCCTCCATGCCAGTAGAGCTTATAGTAGCAGCTAGGCAAGATCAAGAACCAAGCGCCACACCTGCACCTGGAAAGTTGAGAGGCGTCATCAAAGAAACCATCCAAATAATGAATCTCCACAGGCCATAGTCTCCTTGATAGGTCCTCGAGAGGTTTCTGCACTGTTCTCAGCCCTTCCCATGAGGAAATGATAAAGCTGGCATTCCTCTCTGGGAGGCAAACCACATCTTCAAAGATCCAATTATTCTAGGGTCTCCAAATGTACTAATGAAATAACACCATAATAACCCAAAGTGAAGAGGCACGCTTATGCCACCATAGGATAAAAACAGTCGTATTTTCCAGAAAAGGAATTTTGAGATTACAAAACTTACCTAGAAGATCCATCACCAGTCGAGCATAAATACAGTTGTAGAAAAGATGGACGTTGTTCTCTTCGTCTTCGAAACAAAGTATGCAATATCCAGGTCTGATCCAACCTCTTCTCTGTAAAGTATCCCAAGTGATATTTTTGTTCATCAAGACCGTCCACAACAGAATATTCATCTTCACCTGTGCTTTAGTTTTCCATATTCTTCTAAAAACTCCAATCGCAGAAGGAGAGGTTGAATAAATAATTAGATGGTTATAAGTATCTCCCACAATGGGAAGATCATTAGTAGTTCTTCCCTTCCAGATGATCCTATCTCCTTCAATGTCCACTAACAGTCCCTGACATCTTAAGAGCTCATTATACTGACTCCATTCATCCCTCAGATGTACAGGTAGAGATAGATCATCGGCCGACATCCAAACCGAACTCCCATTAACCTTGTCCAAAATGATTTGTGCCAGGTAGAAAAACCTCTACCATTTAGATGTCTAGTAAGTTCAATACTGAGGGGAGCAGAAATTGAATAACCATTCAGCCCATCGTGACCAATTAAGGTCTTCGTGCCTCCACCGAAGTGTTATTTCAGGAGAAAAGTAAAGCTCGACCATCATTTCTTAAAACCATTCCAGATAGTTGACCCACCCTTAGAATCCTTCCAACCCAACATATAGAGGTCCTCCATCCCCTCATTTTGCAAATATTTATACTTGAGAATGTCACTCCAAATGCCGCATGAGTTGAGACCCCTCTAGATCGATTTCAAAATCAGGGCCCAGCCAAAAGTGTGTAGATCTTTAAGACCCCAACCGCCTTGGTTCATGGGTCTCATAATCAACTCCCACCTAACCAAGTGTATTTTTCCTTTTTCCTTACCCCCGTTCCATAGAAAATTAAGCATAATGCTTCTAATGCTATTTAAAATTTTGGAGGGGATCACATATAGATGTGCGCAGTATATCATGATTTTTTGAATGAATGCTTGTGAAAAAATGTGCCGGCCTCCTTTCGACGTCCATTTTAAATTCCAACCCCAGATCCTCCTAACCGCTTTATTTATCAACCAGTACCAATCCTTTATGCCATAGTTTTTGGGCTTCATGTGAAAAACCAGATACTTAAATCCCAAAACCAAAGGAGGAGTGCTGAAATTAAACAATGTACCAATCGAAACCACCAGGTCCATTCCCTCCTCCCCATGATAAATGCACTATTTTCCATAGTTAGCAACCATACCTATTCCTTGAAGAAATTAGAAAAAATTTCATGAAAAGCCATCCACACCTCCCTAATGGGCAAACCAAATAAAAGTACATCATTAACAAATAAATTGTTATAAATCTCTTTGCGGTGAGAGATACCAATCCCCCTAATAATGCCTCTACTGACAAACAGATTTATATTGGTGCTTAGTGAGTCCATAATAAGGATAAAAAAAAGTGGGGAAAGGGCACAAACTTGATGTAAACCCTGTCCAGGTTTGAAAAAGCAAGTAGCCACACCATTGATAATGATGGCCATAGAAGTATTACAAACACAACCCATGATCCAGTTTACCAAGACACTATCAAGACCAATTTTGTATAAAATCAACCTTAACAAACCCCAATCGACCCTATCATAAGCTTTATTTAGATTGATTTTCATGACCAAAGCCTTCATATTTTGAGTGTGAATGGAATGAATAACTTCCTGCGTAGTAGCTACCGCGTCATGTATACTCCTGTCCTTTAGAAACCCAGCTTCTTCTGGTGAAATGAAATGGGAGAGCACATTTTTAATCCTTTCTGCAATAATCTTCGAGATTATTTGTTACAATGAATTACAGAGATAAATCGGACGGTAGTCATAAAAATTCTCAGCCCCCTTTTCTTTAGGAATCAAAACAATAAACGTAGAGTTTAAGGCACCATTTATCTTACCCATATTATTTGCTTCCTCTACCGTTTCCCGAATGAGATCAATAAAAAGCTCCTTGAAAAATATGAAGAAGTGTGGGGTCCATCCGTCCTACCCTGGACTCTTGTCCACCGCAAAGGATTTTAGAACTATTAGGACCTCCTCCTTGATTATTTGCTTCTTGAAATCCCTTAAATCACCCTCCTCTAACATGACCTGGAAATCTTCAACAACCCACAATTTCTCTATATATACCAGCTCATCTCGACATTTATAAAGATTGTTAAAGTGATTGACAGCCTCCCTCTAAATCTCCTTCATAGAAGTGTATGTTGTCTCATTAACCTTAATCTTCCATATATAATTTTGAATTTTCCTCCCCATGCCAATAGCGTGGAAATATTGGGTGTTATTATCCCCCTCGTGAAGCCAAATCTCTCAGCTTCTAAGTCTCCATATCTGCTCTTTGATCTAGAGAATATTCATTCTTTCCTCTTCCACAGCCTTCAATCTTTCCCAAGTGTCAACCCTTGGTTATCTGAATGTGATCGAATAAAGTTCTGAAGCAGTTTGATTAGTTTGTCCTTTAGATTGACTGCTAACTGAAGTATGCTTTAATGAAAAATGACAGAAACCAGCAACATAAATGAATTAAATCACAACAATAAATACAGATAAGAAGAAGCAAACAATTTGACACGAAGTTCGTCCCTCTTGGATTACATCTTTGAGTCCGCTTTTAAGTGGGTGTCCGTTTTTATTAGGATTTATCTTTGAGGAATATTTACACTGAAATTGAACAGAATTATTGTTCTTACAGGCACTTCTGAAGCCTATAAATAGAAAGTACTCTTCCTCGCCTTTCTGATGCCTGTCTCTGTGCTCAATTCCGACCACCGACAGCTGAGCAATGCTGCAAACAAAATTGCCTATGTCCTTCTGAAACTGAACTCCAAAAACACACAATGTCCAAGATGAACTTCATGAGAAAATACCATGGCTTAAATAAGCTGCATCGAACCTTGGCTAGCCAAAAATAACAATTGGTTGAGCTGAATTAATGAGGAGGTCTTGAATCCCTACCATTTCCATAAACCTAGGGATTAAGTCTTTGACCTTAGCACTATATTTAATATAAAAACCCAAAATAAAACATTAGGATATATCATTAACCGTAGTGATAGCTATCCGGGGAGAATCTTTAATGTGGAACATGTGATCAGGGCAGCAGATAGAAAGCACCGGTGGTTACGGTTAAGGACCGGCGGTCTTGGTCTTACCCGAGCGGTTTCGGTAACAGATGTCACATGATATATCTTCCCGACGTGGCTTAACAACTGGCAGTCTAATACATGGGTTGAAATTTCCGCCGCGGTTGCATATCTGTCACATATATTTACAAACTCCGACACAGTTTTTTAAACTGCGCGGTTTATCAAGCGATGTGGTTTGAACTGTGGATTTAATATAAAGTTTTAAAACAACATTTGTTTTAATATCTAAACCTTAGCATAAGGTTTATAAGATAGATTTTTAGGTTTTAAAATATAGTTTAGGCTCGAACCTTGTAATAAGGTTTTATAACATAGATTTTTATGCCTTAGGTTTTAGCATGTCTTTTGCGCTAGGGATTTTTCACCATAGTTTTCAAGTTTAGGAATAGGACTTAGGTTTTGCACCATGCTTAGGTTTTGACACCATATACTTTTAGGTGTAGGTTTTAGAGATAGTGCTAGGATTAGACCTTAGTAATATGATTAGGTCTTAGCACTAAGTTAACCATTTTTACATCAAAACTTCGAAACATGTCGACCATGATATTGAAGAGCCTTTCACTGGTGAAACTGAACCATGATCAACTAGAGGACGTTTTCTTCGGATGACACTAACGAAACTAGTGGATTGGAGACTGAACTGGATGTCGATTGTACTTGGAGCTCTGTCGATCTGTACTGATCAAGATCCTCCTGGATCAATCCTCTCCACTTAAAAAGCTTTTGGATCACAAAAGCTTGATCTTAAACTGACAATAAGTGAGAATACAACTTTCTCACTTTCACCTTGACTTTGATGACATACAACCATACCTGATCGTCGACCTGAAACTGATGCTTATCATGGTGCAATTTGAACCTAACTTGACTCAATGCTTGTCCTGGCGCAGAAGAATGTAAGGCTTGATTGTATGTTTGAAGCACAAAAGTTACAAATTCATCTTACATCTTAGGATGTCTACTGTAGTTACCTCGAAGAATATGTATCCTGGTTCTCTTTACCATTTATGTCTGTCCTTGAACCAAATCCATGCTGCCCCATGGTTGCAAAGGAAATGGAATTAGCATGTGCAAACCAATCTTTCGATTGCATGACTTGCTTGAAGAACACATTACACATCCCTTTATGTACTTCACAATTTTTTCATATATATGAGGCCAGTAACAATACATTTGACTTTGTGTCATAGTCTTGCTTACGCCTGCAATCCAAGAAAGATGAACTTCCCAAATAACCTGAACCCTTTCTATCTGAGCATTATGAGTTAGTGATTCAAAATTTTCTTCGAAATCATCATCAATATTAGATTGTTCTACATAAATTTCATGAACCAATGAACTTTTATGCAGTACTACTGAAGCATTCAAAGACAACATATCAACTACTTTACTTGTTACACCTTCCTTGTCCTTAATTACTAAGTGAATTTGCTGAAGAAATCCCATCGAATTGTAGTGAGATTGTTGCAACTTAGTATATGACTGAAAGTATTGAAGAAACTGATAATCTATGTGAACCATTGTTTCCATTGCATATCCTTTAACATCGGTTTTAAATTCATATGGTTGTTAATGATCTATCAATGCTGTGAAATTTTTCTGGTTATTTGAATCAACTTTAACATCGACACTTATTCCCCATGTCCCATTTTGCTTATGAGCTAAGATTATGGGTGAATTGTATGGAGATGAACTGTGTCGCATGAATTCCAGCCCTGAAATTTGTTTCTTTATTTCTTTATGTTCTATAACTGAATTGTGATACATTCCATTATTAGAGGCATTAAACATCAACTGCATCTCATGTGATATTTCCATTTTATGAAGTAGATGTTTTGGTTCTTTGACTAGATCTTGAAATGAATCTACCTTTTTCACCAAATTACCTTCATACTAAATTTAACAACCTAAAGAAGTATCAATAAGATCCTTATGTTCCTCTTTTATCGACATGAGTATGTATCTCTTACTTGAAATTATTAAGCGCTTCATCTGATTAGCATTAATTAAATTCAAGTGATATTTTTTTTTTATGTGCCCGAACGATGTATTTAATCCCATATTTCTTGAGATGATACACATGCTCTTTTCTATAAAATATTGCATCACGATCATAGAGATAAGGGCTACCTAAGACAATTCGACAAATGTCTAACGGTATCACATCTAGCTCCACTTCATCGATATAGTTAGCTATGATTGCAAATTTTAACTGACACTGTTTGGTAACATGAATTTGACTTTGTTCCTTTAACCACCCTAAAGGATATGGCTTTGGATGATTATGTGTTTTCAAACCCAATTGTTTAACCAATGACTCAAAAATCAAATTTTCCTGTGATCTTGTATCGAACAATGTATCTATATTAGTATGCTTTGAAGTTACCCTTATATGAAATAATTGGATTCTTTTATCTTCATTCTCCTTTTTGATGTTTGAAGAAGTAGAAGCACTAGCATCAAAAATTTTAGCTGTTATAACCTTAGCAGTGATTTTACCTTCATCACCTGAATCGGATCCCAAGTCCAAGCCTTGTTGGATTTCTGTTTCAGCCTTCTTTTCACCCTTCTTCGATTGAAACTTCTTCGGCTTTAGTTCCATATGAAGTTTCCAACACCTAGCTTCATCATGGCCGATCCTTTGGCAATGTATACACGTAGGTCTTTCATCTCCCTTCTGATCTGTGGCATTCTTCTTTCCCTTTGACTTGCACTTCTTTTTGTTATCTTAAGTTTCCATCTACTTGGATGTCTTTGGTGTAAACTTTAATGGTCTACCACCTGATTGCACATGAATTGCTTGAACACAAACTTCATCAAAATCATTAGGCTTGAACATTAATAATGTATGCTGCAAATATGAATGCAAGTTGCCAATATAATTCAACAAATTTTCTTTTGTGTCCAAAGAAATACCAAGTGCTAATGCCTTCTTTCTGAGTTCCTGAGTGAACTCTTGAACACTCTATCCCTTACCTTGTCGCAAGCGCTGCCAATCAATTACAACTTGTTGTGTGTGACCCAATGGATAGAATTGTTTATTTAGAGCTTTAATAAACTTAGTCCATGAGGTGATAACTTTTCCTTTACGCTTTAGATCTATCTGTGTCTTACTTTCCCACCAGATCAAAGCAGTACCCCCCATTCTAAGAGTAGCTAATTGGATCTTTGTCTTATCATCAGTAATATCTTGAATACAAAAATAGACTTCTAATTGTTCTACCGAATTATCTAGTTTCTCAGGGTTTATTTCACCGTCATACATAGGTAATTCGAACTTAACATCAAGTTTCAATAATGGACTCTTAGGTTTCTTTTATTTTTCTGATTCAAAACCAGAAGTAGAAGAGGAAGAAGAAGATGATGGAGATGACGGAGGAGAAGGAGATTTATCTGCCTTTCCTTTAACCTTTTCCTTCTTTGATGCCTTCGACGATGAGGCTGCATCTCTCGTCTTCTTGTCTTCATATAATTCTGCCAAAATCTACTGCATGTTTAGAAACATCTGGTAGATTTGATTCTCATCCATGGGTTTCTTTTCAGTAGCTTCACGAGTCTCAATGGTCCCAATCCCTGTCATTGTTGATTAATGATCGACTTTCTGCCTTCCGATCTCTGGATCAAATTCCTCACGCTCACCTTTTCCACGTTGCATTCCCAACCTGGTTAACATCCACTGGCAAACAAACTACAAGCACAACCTGCTCTGATACAAAAAATGATCTGAATGTGATCGAATAAAGTGCTTAAGCAGTTTGATTAGTTTTTCCTTTTGATTAACTGTTAACTCAAGTATAATTTAATGAAAAATGACATAAACCAGCAGCATAAATTAATTAAATCACAGCAATAAATAGAGATAAGAAGAAGCAAACAATTTGATGACGTAGTTCATCCCTCCTGGACTACATCTCCAGGTCTGCTTTTAAGTGTGCGCCTGTTTTTATTAGGATTGATCTTTGAGGAATATTTACACTGAAATGGAATAGAATGACTTTTCTCGCAGGCACTTTTGAACCCTGTAAACGGAAAGTACTCTTCCTCGTCTTTCCAACACCTGTCTCTATGCTCAATTCCGACCACCGACTGTTGAGCAATGCTACAAACAAAATCGCCTATGTCCTTTTGAAACTGAACTCCAAAAACACACAATGTCCAAGATGAACTTCATGAGAAAATTCCATGGCTTAAATACGCTGCATCGAACCTTGGCTAGACAAAAATAACAATTGGTTGAGCTGAATTAATGAGGAGGTCTCAAAACCCTATCATTTCCATAAACCTATTGATTAAGTCTTTGACCTTAACGTTGTATTTAATATAAAAACCCAAAATAAAGCATTAGGATATAACCCTTAACCGCAACGCTAGCTAACCGGGCAGAAACTTTAATGTGGAACATGTGATCAGGGCGTGGATAGAAAGCACCGGCAGTTACGGTTAAGCAACGACAGTCTTGGTATTACCCCGATGGTTCCAGTAACAGATGCCACATGACATATCTTCCTGACACAACTTAACAATTGGTTGTTTAATACATGGGTTGACATTTTCGCCACAGTTGCATATCTTTCACATATCTTTACAAACTCCGACATGGTTTTTTAAACCACGCAGTTTATCAAGCGCTGTGGTGTTAACTATGGATTTAATATAAAGTTTTAAAACAACATTTTTTTTAATATCTGAACCTTAGCATAAATTTTATAACATAGATTTTTAGGTTTTATAATATAGTTTAGGTTCGAACCTTGTAATAAGGTTTTATAACATAGATTTTTAGGCCTTAGGTTTTGCACCATGCTTAGGTTTTGACACCATATACTTTTACGTGTAGGTTTTATAAATAGTGCTAGGATTAGACCTTAGTAATATGATTAGCTGTTAGCACTAAGTTAACCATTTTTACATCCAAACTTCGAAACATGTCGACCATGATATTGAAGAGCCTTTCACTAGTGAAACTGAACCATGATCAACTTGAGGACGTTTTCTTGGGATGACAGTGACGAAAATAGCGGATTGGAGACTGAACTGGACGTCGATTGTACTTGGAGCTCTGTCAATATATACTGATCAAGATCCTCCTAGATCACTTGGAGTGCTCCCCTCCATTTCTTTTATTAATCTAACAGTCACTTACTCGAGAGAAATAAGTGATTTCTGCAGTGTTATCTTTTTGGCGAGTTCCCACCGATTAAAATTACCTTTTAAAATTCATAGAATGATAGCCAGATAATCCATAGCTGAAAAATTTTCACGTCTTGGATGTTATTGTAGATAACACTGAACCAGAGAAACAAAAGAAGGATCATGTAGCCAAGTGCGATTAAATTTAAATGGTGTACCCCCCAGAGCCTTCTCAAAACGCCACTTCATAGAAATAGGTCTGTGGTCATAAATGCAAACATCACCAATTTCCACCACCCAATCCCCCATACGAGCCAAAAGATCATTCTTCACAAATGAAAAAATCGATCCTTTTGCTAATAGAATCATCACCCCTCCTACCACTAAACCATGAAGGCTCCCGATCCTTCATCAATAAGTCATTAAGGGACTGAGCTTTAAAAATATTCGATTGTCCCTGCCAGCATATCCTTTCTTTCTTTCACTCCCCAAATCTCATCATCATTCAAATATAAATTAAAATCCCCAACAATAATTAAATTGTCTAGGAGAAGTATACCACTGCTTTTCCATTCTATGCTAGAAAGAGAGCCTTTCCTGATAGGGAGCATAAATATTGATCATGTGAATCCTCTGCTTAAAACCCCTAATAAAAACAAAAAGTATAATCCCTCCAATGAAACTATATGCCTTCATCTTCACAAAAATTGGATCCCACATGACTAATTCACCTCCAAAATGTCTTGTTGCATCCCTCTCCGCCAGATGCCAATATAGAAACATGGCGCGGAAAAAAGAGGTCGTCTTCTTAGAAAAATGCATAGATTCTTGAATAAATACAATGTAGGGCTTCCTAGACCTAAGAAAATGACCCAAAGATAGAAATTTATTCAGCCCCCCAAACCCCAAATGTTCAGAGAGATCAAACAATTCATGGAAAACCCTTCGGAGTGCTTAATGCTCTAAGTACCCTCTCTAGTGCCATAGTAATAGGTATGTCTAAAAAATTCTCGACATCATGAATCCCATCCCCACCTGATAGAGATAAGGATTTTTTCTTCACCTTAGGCCATCCCTCACCTCTCCAAATAGTTACATTAGCAGTGTAGGATGGACTAGTAATGAAGGGTGGAGATTTCATCCCTCCCTTATCCACAGTAAGATGGACCAAATTAACGTCGGGGTCTAATAGTAACAAATCAAGGTCGTTTCCGACCAAATTCCTAAGTGACAGGGATTCAGAATTAATAGCAGGAGAGATCGGTTCTAGAAGGACAGGGGTAGAAGCTTCGGTTTCCCCTTATGACAAAGTAAATGAGATGCCATAGGCTTGCAATCTCGTGTAGGGTTTATCAGGAAAGAATAAAGGGGTCCTCGAGTCAAGAAAAAAAGCTAAAAGGTGAGGGATTAATAGAGGGGACTTGAGAGGATCATCAACCGCTTCCCCTGCCACCCCAGTCAGAGAGCCGCCCCTAGAATTTAAGAAAAAATCCCCTGATACATCATCAATGCACAGTCCCCCACCCAAGTGACAACCCTCCTTATCCCCACATCTTCGCCCTTCATGAAATGGAAGCAAAACCACCCATGAGGTAGTTTACTGGTCCGTGGTTCATATCCGATAATTTTCACCCACACCTCCATCAACCACTTGTGCAAGTATATCTTATAGTGGCTTGGGAATTGACACTTCCCAACAAGTGCTCTTGAAAGGAGGCTCTATGCTCTATCCCACAGAATGTCGATACCAAAACTAATCAATCTTCTTTCAGAAGTTGCCTTGAAAGGCTTCACTACCCTGCCATGAGAAGAATTGTTCAACGCACCATTGATCCTCTACTTCATAACCTCCGTCACAAGCCCGACAAGAACAGATGCAAGATGAGACACCAGATTAGTGATGAAAGGGGCTTTTCGATCACCTCGAAGAGAAGTGCAGTTGTCAGCCCATAAGTCCTTCTCTGCCTTGTCCAAGGCTTGAATGAAATCTGTGTCATAGTACTCCACCTCTGGATAAGGCTCATGGGCACTTGGCTCCATATTCCCCTCACGTCTCCCGGAACATTAAGAGAAGCTTGAAAACGATGTCCCAAAGGTATAAAGGTAGGTAAAATAACTAATGGTGTCAGGGGAAAAGGTAAGGATCCCTCCGGGAACGTGGTCCAAGACCCCACTACAATAACTACAAATAAATTAGGATCATCCTTAGAAACATGTAAGACCACCTTCTGCCCAACCCAAGGCCGTCCCTGTACTACCAACTGCCCACAAGCCCTTGCCAGATATTTTTTTTTAAAATCCACTCCCGGAGAAGTCCGATCATCACCATGGTAGAAAAACCAGAGGAAAACCATTGGAAAACCATGAAACCATCATCCATCGAACCGAAAGTCTAGGCGGGCATTATGCTCTGGCACAACAGCAACAAATGCAGTTTCCAAAGTTCCACCACCTTTCCCACAATTGAATCTTCAAACTGCTCCACGGCCTGTAAATGGTCACAGACTCAAAATACCCACTCCACACTTTTTTCTGAGCCTCAGAGTCCTATGTGTCATGTTCGACATTAAAGAATCAACTTTGTGTACATGGATAAAGATACTTTGAATGTACACCGAGGATATCTTGCATATCATTATATCAGGGAGCTATGGTGTGTTTGGAAATTTCGATTGGTCATGTGGTGTGATTGCAATTGCAATTTATTATAATTAATTTTATGTGTATGTTTTTTTTTTTTTTGAAAATTTTGGAAAATATATGAGAAAATGATATTATATTAATTTTCATGTTTTATTAAATAATAATTTTTAATAAAAATTAGGTGAACCTTTAACATAAATTTTATAAACAAATTATTGTGTTCAATTTTTGGTATGATAGGTTATATTATTAATTTTTAATTACTATGATTTAAAATTGTGTCTTCATTAAAACATGGAGTTTTTCTCATTTTTAAATCGGCATAATTGTTTAATTTAATTTTATAGAGTATTATAAATAAGGGGATTGTTAAACAAAGAAGCAATTTGTAACAAGATTAAATGATTTTGTGTTAAAAGAAATTGAAAATAAAATAAGCAAATCCTTAACTATGATGAAAAAAAGGAGTTGTGTTGTGAATAAAATAAAAATTATGGATGCATTTTTAATGTATTTTTTTGAGTATTATGGTAGTATATGAATTGGAGTTTGAATTTCAATCTCATTTCAATGAAAATATGGATAGTTTTATAAAAAAAAATGGGTCTCTACAATGTTCTGACCCTTCTAATATGATTTCTTTTACAATGGTTTTATTGAAGTCAAATGTGAGAATTATTAGATATTTTCCAAATTTAGTCTAAAGACAAAAGGGTGGTCACAACACATTCCCTACACCAAAATATTTACTCACCATGGCATAGCATTAATAGCATTTGTGTTTATTTAGGTACATATACAAGGATATCATGGTCATGCTTTATTGGCCAGCCTCCAATTTTGGGTTTTATATACATGATGTATTACAATTGAAAAAAAGAGCTCTAAATCCCGAGGTTTTGGTTGTGCTTAAATAGTAAAAAACCGTTATATAGATATTTGAGAAATTAAGCTCATTATATTTGGTCTCAAGGAAGGAGATGGCCACAATTGAGATGATTTATGATCACTTCTATTGATTGTACGTTCCCAAATAAAATATGATAACTAAATATTAATAGAAAAAAAAAACATGAAAAGACTTAACACTAGGGAGAGAAAGATGTCGATAAACAATAAAGATAGATAATTTTTTAAATGGGATAATCAACAACAATTTCCAGAAATAAAAAATATAGATAATTTCATAAATGAGACAATCAATAATAATAATACAATATACATTCTGAGTGTGATCATATCAATAGGAAAAATAAATTATTTATTTCCCTTAATCAAATAACATAGAATGTCTAAAATGAAGTAAAAGTAATTTATAGTTGTTGTTTCCTCAAAATATAAATTGTCCATTTCAGAAAATCAATATTTCTTTACAATGGTTTTAAATATTTTATTGCTAAAAAAAATGGTAAATTATATGTCCATCAACATTCATTGTCTCAATATTTTAATTACAAAATACAAATTTTCCAATTCAACCCAATTCAATAATCTTATCTGCCTCTTTATAAACTTTTTGGGGCAATTGCTATAATACATCTACTTTTTTAGGAAGAAACTTTTACATTTTTTAACTATAATTCCTAGAAAAGTATTGGGCTTGGAATCATGATTACACATGTTTGGACACATAGGATAGTTTGGTTGTTAGCTTTAGGCATTGAAGTTTACATATTTTTGACATTTTGATCACATAGGGTAGTTAGGTAGTTAGCTTTATCCATTCAAGTTTTTTAATTATGCTTTATAATTATGATATCTGCCCAGATAAATATTTTATTTCTTGAAAGGATTAACATATCATACATACTCTCTGAAAATTATGATAGCTATTTTCAATCAATCAATTTTTATTAGCATGAAATAATATGCGATGAAGGAGAGTTGTACATGTTAATCAAATTTAATTAAAAAAAAAGTAGTTACTTTATCGTTCAAATTTTATTCATATGGATTCACATTTAAACAATAGCCAAAGAGTTTCCTATACAACTTAAATAATAATTATAAATTATGTTAATTAGCTAATTATTATAATAATAATAAATTTGGTTAACACTCCTTAAAATTTTTTGGAAGAATAATATTTAAATGTTTTTTAAAGTATATTTTATATTTATTACAATATAAAAATTAATCTATGATGAAAATTAGAAGGTGAAAAAATTAAATTCTTCTTCTGTGACCGCAAGTTTCCGTCCATCTGATTTCTTTCTTCTTCATTGACCGCAAGTTTCTGTACACCTGATTTCTTCTGTGACGGCAAGTGTCCGTCCACCTGATCCTCTAGAATTGCGCCTCCGCTCTTCATGTTATTGTTGACCATTGTGCCGCCCCAATGGTCTGGGGAAGAGGTCGCCCTAGTACACCTATGCTCTGTAGTGGAAATTTTAAAAACCCTTCCGTCTATAATCCTGTGTTGTTTTATTGACATATTTTCGGTCCAATTCTTAGGAAATAAAATGATGAAACTCCAACGTAATATAAAAACGCTTCTAAAATTATTTATATATATATATATATATATATATATATATATATGCTGACATAGTGTTTTGTTAAGGCACTCCAGGCTGAAAAGGTTAATGGTTGGAAATAGTGAGAAAAAATCCAAGCATGCCAAGGGCTACTCTGGCTCATGGAAATAGTGAGAAAAAATCCAAGCATGCCAAGGGCTACTCTGGCTCATGCTTATGGGATCCTTGGGCGATTTTTGTGGCTTAGACGCCCCTAAGTTGGGATAATCAAGTGGGATACAGAAGCAAAAGGTTAAGGTGTGCCAATCCACTCACATTACCTAAGAAGCTAGAGATAGAGAGAAAAAGAGAGAGAGCGCTCTTATTGTTAAAATCCATTAAAGTAGTCTCATTATTATAAGTTTAGTGTCATTATTCTCAATAGATAAGTTTAAGTTATGTAGTCCACATAATCTACGTGTTCAAGGTGATTTTAAGATTAAATATGTTATAATTGAAATGTATTTCAATTTATTAGATTTAACATGGCCTAATATTTCCTAATCTTTCAGAAGTGCATAAATGGATTTTTTTTTCAAAAGTTTTAAATACAATTAAATTTTAATACTTTTATTTGAAAATCTTAAAATTAATTAGAAGTATTGTTTTTTTTTTCTTTTTCTAAACAATCATATTAAAAGATATATGCTTGGTTAATTAGGCGGATAAGTCTTTCTTTTGAATCAGTGGACCTGAAATTTTTAGTCTTTCTTTTGAATCAGTTGACCTCAGATTTTTATCTACATATTTTGTTTAAGTGTGACATTTATCCATAATCTCTAGACCTCATACCTATCCACAACTATTACTAAGAGGATTTTTCACAATTTAACTGCAGTTTCAACAAGGGTTTTTGCCCCATGATGCGCAGACCATAAAAACACTCTTGGTCGAGGAGCAATAACCCGTAGGCCACACCCTCCATCCAGGTAATTTCACAAAGAGGATTCTTCTCGCTGATGTGTATTCCAAATTTTGTACACACTATAGCTATTAAGAAGTCGCACACCAGTTTCACTCGGTGCCAAGTCGTCATTGGGCCGAAGTGGAATTTGGTCACAATATTAACTTTGTGTACATTTTTTTTCAAACAGAAAAAATCTTGTACATATAGATGAAGCAGTTCAAAAATTATACTTTAACAGTTCTTACATTTCACATTTCTAAGAGACCTTCGCTCTTCTATCAGTTCAAAATAATTCAGATATAGAGGAGGCTAAAGAAAACCCCCATAACCATAAGATGCTAAGAAAACATCCCCATCCAATTTCAACCCGAGACACCTAAAGACGAAAGTCAAATGAGAACCAGGCATAAACAAAAAAACAGAGTTCCATCACTTTCCAGTCGAGGAAGTCGACATTATAACACCCTACTCTGTCAATCCGTCTTTCCTTATACCAATGACAAAAGAGTCATAGACACAAAAATATACGTAGCAGTTGTAGCATGAGGAAAACATGTGCATAAACCCGACCATGAACCATTAAAACGAAAACAAAAACTTTGGAAACTGGTGAGACTTCCTCAAATGAAATTAACAGTCCTAGTAGCACCTATGCCTCCCAAGTCAGATAATTCATAGTGCATGTGCCCAAAGATTCCCTTTAAACCTTTCTTAGATAAACTATCAGCCTGATAGTTTTTCTCCTGGTAAATATGTTTGAAATGAGTAACAGAGAAAGCCTTACGTAGCAAGATGATCTGATCGAACGAAGACCTCAAATTACTAGGATTTAAACCAATACCTTTGTTTAAGTGCTCAATTAGAACATTTGAATCACCATAAACCCACAAGCACTCAACACGGAGTTGTCTAGAAAACCAAAATAAGCCCCAGCAAGCCAGTACTTCTACCCTCATATTGGTTCCATAGCCTCCATGCCAGTAGAGCTTATAGTGGCAAATAGGCGAGATCAAGAACCAAGCGCCACACCCTCACCTGGAAAGTTAAGAGGCGCCGTCAAAGAAACTAGCTGGATAATGAATCTCCATAGGCCACAGTCTCCTTGATAGGTCCTCCAGAGGTTTATGCACTGTTCTCAGCCTTTCCCATGAGGAAATGATAAAGTTGTAATTCCTCTTCAGGGAGCAAACCACATCTTCAAAGATCCGATTATTATGGACTCTCCAAATGTACTAATGAAATAACGCCAAAATAACCCAAATTTAAGAAGCACGCTTATGCCACCATAGGATAAAAATAGTTGCATTTTCCAGAAAAGGAATTTTGAGATTAAAAAACTTACCTAGAAGATCCATCACTAGCTGAGCATAAATACATTTGTAGAAAAGGTGGAAATTGTTCTCTTCATCTTCCAAACAAAGTATGCAATAGCCAGGTCTGATCCAACCTCTTCTCTGTAAAGTACCCCAGGTGATATTTTTTTTCATCAAGACTGTCCACAAAAGAATCTTCATCTTCAACTCTGCTTTGTTTTTCCATATTCTTCTAAAAACTCCGATATCAGAAAGAGAGGTTGAAGAAATAGTTAGATGGTTATAAGTATCTCCCACAATGGGTAGATCATTAGTAGTTCTTCCCTTATAGATGATCCTATCTCCTTCATTGTCCACTAACAGTCCCTAGAATCTTAAAAGCTCATTATAATGACTCCATTCATTCCTCAGATGTATAGGTAGAGACAAATCCTCGACCGACATCCAAACCAGACTCCCATTAACCTTGTCCAAAATGATTTGTGCCAGGTAGAAAAAACCTCCACCATTTAGATGTCTAATAAGTTCAATAATGAGGGGAGCAGAAATTGAATAACCATTTAGCCCATCATGACCAACTAAGATCTTCGTGCTTCCACCGAAGTGCCATTTCAGGAGAGAATTAAATCTCAACCATCATTTCTTAAAACCATTCCAGATAGTTGACCCACCCTTAGAATCCTTCCAGCCCAGCATATAGAGGTCCTCCATCCCCTAATTTTGAAAATCTTTATACCTGAGAATGTCACTCCAAATGCCTCGTGAGTTGAGACCCCTCCAGATGGATTTCAAAGTCAGGGCCCGACCAAAAGTGTTTAGATCTTTAAGACCCCAACCACCTTGGTCCATGGGTCACATAATCAACTCCCACCTAGCCAAGTGTATTTTTCCTTTTTCCTTACCCCCATTCCATAGAAAATTAAGCATAATGATTCTAATGCTATTTTAAATTTTGGAGGGGATCACATATAGATGTGCCCAGTATACCATGATTTTTTGAATGACTACCTGTGGCATAATGAGCCGGTCTCCTTTCAAAAACCATTTTAAAGTCCAACCCCAAATCCTCGTAACTGCTTTATCTATCAACTAGTACCAATCCTTTATGCCATATTTGTTGGGCTTCATGTGAAAACCCAGATACTTGAAGCCCAAAACCAAAGCAGCAGTCCTGAAGTTAAACAATGTACCAATCAAAACCGCCAGGTCCATTCCTTCCTCCCCATGATAAATGAAATATGTTCCATAGTTAGCGCCAATACCTAATGCCTTGTAGAAATTAGAAAAAAATTCATGAAAAGCCATCCACGCCTCCCTAATGATAAAACCAAATAAAAGTACATCATTAACAAATAAATTGTGAGAAATATCTTTGTGGTGAGAGATACCAATCCCCCTAATAATGCCTCTACTGACAACTAGATTTATTTTGGTGCTTAATTATTCCATAATAAGGATAACTAAAAGTGGGGAAATGGCACGACCTTGAAGTAACCCCTGTCCAGGTTTGAAAAAGTGGGTAGCCACGCCATTGATAATGATGGCCATAGAAGTATTACAAACACAACCCATGATCTAGTTTACTAAGAGACTATCAAGACCAATTTTGTATGAAATCAACCTTAACAAACCCCAATCGACCCTATCATACGCTTTAATTAGATCGATTTTCATGACAAAAAACTTCATATTCTAAGTGTGAATGGAATGAATAACTTCCTGTGTAGTAGCTACCGCATCATGTATACTCCTGTCCTTTAAAAACCCATCTTCTTCAGGTGAAATGAAACCGGAGAGCACTTTTTTAATCCTTTCTGCAATAATCTTCGAGATTTTTTTATACAATGAATTACAGAGAGAAATCGGATGGTAGTCATCAAAAGTCTCAGCCCCCTTTTCTTTAGGAATCAAAACAATAAACGTAGAGGTTAAGGCACGATTTATCTTACTCGTACTCGTTGCTTCCTCTACCATTTCCCGAATGAGATCAATAAAAATATCCTTGAAAAATATGAAGAAGTTTGGTGTCCATCCGTCCTACCCCAGACTCTCATCCACCCCAAAGGATTTTAGAACTATTAGGACCTCCTCGATTATTTGGTTCTTGAAATCCCTTAAATCACCCTCCTCAAACATGACTGGGAAACCTTCAACAACACACAATTGGTTTGTATATACCAGTGCATCTCGACATTTATAAATATTATTAAAATGATTGACAACCTCCCTCTAAATCTCCTTCATAGAAGTGTATGTTGTCTCATTAACCTTAATACTCAATATAAAATTTTGAATTTTCCTCCCCATGGCAGTAGCGTGGAAGCATTAGGTGTTCTTATCCCCCTCGTGAAGCCAAATCTCTTGGCTTCTAAGTCTCCAAATCTGCTCTTCGATCTGGATAATATTCATTCTTTCCTCTTCCATAGCCTTCAATATTTCCCAAGTGTCAACCATTGGTGACCTAAATGTGATCAAATAAAGTGCTTAAGCAGTTTGATTAGTTTGTCCTTTAGATTGACTATTAACTGAAGTATGCTTTAATGAAAAATTACATAAATCAGTAGCATAAATGAATTAAATCACAAAAATAAATAGAGATAAGAAGAAGCAAACAATTTGATGATGGAGTTCATCCCTCTTGGACTACATCTCTGGATCCACTTTTAAGTGGGCATCCATTTTTATTAGGATTGATCTTTGAGGAATATTTACACTGAAATGGAATAGAACGACTGTGCTTGTAGGCAATTCTGAACCCTGTAAACATAAAGTACTCTTCCTCACCTTTTCAATGCCTATCTCTGTGCTCAATTCCGACCACCGATAGCTAAGCAATGTTGCAAACAAAATCGCCTATGTCCTTTTGAAACTAAACTCCAAAAACACACAATATCCAAGATGAAATTCATGAGAAAATTCCATGGCTTAAATAAGCTGCATCGAACCTTAGCTAGCCAAAAATAACAATTGGTTGAGTTGAATTAATGACGAGGTCTCGAGTCCCTATCATTTCCATAAACCTAGGGATTAAGTCTTTGACCTTAGTGCTATATTTAATATAAAATCCCAAAATAAAACATTAGGATATAATCCTTAACGACAGTGCTAGCTAACCAGGCAAAAAATTTAACGTGGAACATGTGATCAGGGCGGCGGATAGAAAGCACCGACGGTTATGGTTAAGCACCGGTGGTCTTGGCCTTACCCCAACGGTTCCAGTAACAGATGTCACATGACATATCTTCCTGACGTGGCTTAACAACTAGTGGTTTAATACGTGGGTTGACATTTCTGCCATGGTTGCACATCTATCACATGTCTTTACAAACTCCGACATGGTTTTCTAAACCACGCGGTTTATCAAGCGATGTGGTTTGAACTGTGGATTTAATATAAAGTTTTAAAATAACATTTGTTTTAATATCTGAACCTTAGAATAAGGTTTATAACATAGATTTTTAGGTTTTAGAATATAGTTTAGGCCCAAACCTTGTAATAAGGTTTTATAACATAGATTTTTAGGCCTTAGGTTTTAGCATGTCTTTTGCGCCAGGGATTTTCACCATAGTTTTCAAGTTTAGGAATAGGACTTAGGTTTTGCACCATGCTTAGGTTTTGACACCATAGACTTTTAGGTGTAGGTTTTAGAGATAGTGCTAGGATTAGAACTTAGTAATATGATTAGGTCTTAGCACTAAGTTAACCATTTTTACATCCAAACTTTGAAACATGTTGGCCATGATATTCAAGAGGCTTTCACTGGCGAAACTGAACCATGATCAACTTGGGGACGTTTTTTTCAGATGACACTGACGAAACTAGCAAATTGGAGACTGAACTGGATGTCAATTGTACTTCGACCTCTATCAATCTGTACTGATCAAGATCCTCCTGGTTCAATCCTCTCCACTTAACAAGCTTTTGGACCACAAAAGCTTGATCTTAAATTGACAATAAGTGAGAATACAACTTTCTCACTTTCACCTTGACTTTGATGACATACAACCATACCTGATCATCGACTTGAAACTGATGCTTATCATGGTGCAACTTGAACCTGACTTGACTCAATGCTTGTCATGGTGCATAAGAATGTAAGGCTTGATTGTAAGCTTGAAGAACAAAAGTTACAAATTCATCCCACATCTTAGGATGTTTACTGCAGTTACCTCAAATAATATGTATCCCGATTCGCTTCACCATTTCTGTCTGTCCTTGAATGAAATTCATGCTACCCCATGGCTGCAAAGGGACTGGAATTGGCATGTGCAAACCAATATTTCGATTGCATGTCTTTCTTGACAAACACATTACACATCCCTTTATGTACTTCAAAATTGTTTCATATATATGAGGCCAGTACCAATACATTTGACTTTGTGTCGTAGTCTTTCTTATGCCTGCAATCCGAGAAAGATGAACTTCCTGAATAACCTGCACCCTTTCTATCTGAGAAATATGAGTTAGTGATTCAAAATTTTCTTCGAAATCATCATCAGTATTATACTGTTTTACATAAATTTCATGAACCAATGAGATTTTATGCAATACTACTGAAGCATTCAAAGGCAGCATATCAACTAATTTACTTGTTATGCCTTCCTTGTCCTTAATTACTAAGTGAATTTACTGAATAAATCCCATCCAACTGTAGTGATATTGTTGCAACTTAGTATAGGACTGAATGTATTGAAGCAACTGATAATCTATGTGAATCACTGTTTCCATTGCATATCCTTTAACATTTGTTTTAACTTCATATGGTTGTTGATGATCTATCAATTCTGTGAAATTTTTCTGGTTATTTGAATCAACTTTAACATTGACACTTATTCCCCATGTCCCGTTTTGCTTATGAGCTAAAATGATGGGTGAACTGTATGGAGATGAACTGTGTCGCATAAATTCCATCCCTGAAATTTGTTTCTTTATTTCTTTATTCTCTATAACTGATTTGTGATACATTCCATTATTAGAGGCATTAAACATCAACTTCATCTCATGTGATATTTCCTTTTTATGAAGTAGATGTTTTGGTTCTTTGAATAGATCTTGAAATGAATCTACCTTTCTAACAAAATTACCTTCATACTGAATTTCGCAACCTAAAAAAGTATAAATAAGATCCTTATGTTGCTCTTTTATCGACATGAGTATGTATCTCTTACTTGAACTTATTAAGCGCTTCATCTTATTAACATTAACAAAATTCAAGTGATTTTTTTTTATGTGCCCGAATGATGTATTTAATCCCATCTTTCCTGAGATGATACACATGCTCTTTTCTATAAAATACTGCATCACAGTCTTAGAGATAAGGGATACCTAAGACAATTCCAAAAATCTCTAACGGTATCACATCTAAGAAAGATTTTCTTGAATTCTTAAACCACAAAAGGAAAGAAATTTTTTCTTGAATTCTTAATGCACAAAAGGAAAGAAATATTTTCTTGAATTCTTAAACCACAAAATGAAAGAAAGATTTTCTTGAATTCTTAATATTTCTTGGAGTCTAGAATGACTCTTCCTCCTAGATTGTTTGCCATAATATTTTGGACTATAGCAACTTGCTCCCATGAGTCGCTGACTAAAGAGATTATTCATAGGAATTTGTCGCTGACAGAAGAAATTATTCATAGGAATTAAAGAGATTATTCGTAGGAATTTTCCCCACCATATTATAATTGGGATCAGAAGAAATTTATTTTTCATCCAAGCCTAAAATTGCTGAAATCCCATGGAGCTATTCATGTTTTTCCTTCACTGATCGAGAGAGAATATGAGGCTCGCAGTGAAGGATATGTAATATTCCCAATTAGCGATAGCTAATTGGAATATTAATTTGGATCCATTTAGCCGACTACAGTTAAATTATAAATAAAAAGTGAGTAGAGAGGGGACTCACTAGAGCGCGGGGAGGCAAGCACGCAGGCTGAGTTGGCAGCGTGGGGCCAAGAGAGGCTACGTTGGAGATGATGGGCCTAGGGTTTGAGAGAAAGGCCAACGTTATAAAAGGAGGAGAGCCTCCTCATTTTGGGCATTCGAGTTTATGCATTTGAAGCTGGTCATTATGACTTTGAGCATGCTGGCTGTTTAGCCTGTCTCTAGCACTGTTTAGTGCGTTGAGTGTCTCCGTTCGGAGATCTCACCCTCAGCCCTAGGGGACTTCGAGTGCCTGCTCAGGTGAGGTTGTCCCATCCACATTTTTCAGGAGGATCGAGTTGCAAAATTCGTGGAGGAGTATTTCGTCTACTGACTGCGCAGTCCTAAGATGGAGGACACAGTTCATATTGGGGAAGCTCCAGTGTAGTATTTTGTTGGAGGATTTTGGTCAGGAGATTGAGCAGGGGGGACAACCTGCGCCTATTGGAATCTTTGGTTGAGCGGGAGGTCATATTTTCGAGGATTCTAGCCAATCCCAGCATGACCCTTGGGAGGATAGCGTAGATCCTCAAGGGAGGTATTTTCGAGCAGCTACACGGCAGTTTCAGCAGCTGGGATGTAGATAAGAGAACAACCATTCTAGCATCATTTTGAGAGTATCTCTTAACTCTCCTTGTGCAGGTTTAGATGCCATCATTCTGAGCACCTATTGTACTCACTTATGTTTCTCAGGATAATAAAATGGCTCAGCATTCTCTATGCTTTTCTTGAGTATTTGTTGCATGTTCTATATCTGCTATTGTATGCTTGCACTGCTGTTATTTCTCTCTCTTTGAGCATTCCAGTTACTATACCACTTGGTGTGTTTCCCCATACTCTTAGACAGAGTCTGGAAAGGGCCAGGTAGCCTCCAGATCTCACCCTCTTTTCAGAGGTGAAATCTCTAGTAAACATCATCCCATTCCATCTCTGGTTGGAGTTTGCATGTGTTTGAGAGATATCCTTGAAACGGGATATTACAGTGGTATCAGAGCATAGATTTGGCTCAGCCTATGGAGCTAGTTGTCTATGACACCGGGAGAGAAACCCTACATCTGCCACAGAGGTAGGAAGTACATAGATCTTGAGCATAGGTTGGAGAACACCTACGGAGAGGGGGACTGCGTTCGAGTGCTGGACACAGAACAAGAGAAGCTTGTGGTAGACATAGAGCAGGGAGAGCTGATGGAAGATGATAGCGATGCAAAATAGATTTGGGAAGCAATCCTCAAATCAGTGCAGGATCTGGTGAGGCAGATAGAGGTGATGGGTCAGAGGTTCACTGCTGTGGAGGATAGAAAGCATGAAACCCCAAGGGATTTCCAGGTTGGTGAGGGGTCGGTCACATCTCACCATTTGCAGGAGTGGTTTGCCACTCCGCACAAGGGATCACATGCCCCCACTCGTTCCACTATGCCCACTTTTTTGAGTGCAGACGCTGGGGCAGAAGCACAGGAGGAGCCAGAACCTGACCACATAGGTGGTTATTTTGCTGAGTACCAGACATATGGGAAGGATTTCAGGGATGCTATTTTATTCAGAGACTTTGTTCAGCTTAAGAAGGACAACATACCCGGCGACCAACATAGAGGGCACTGGAATTATCATGAAGGAGACACCCAACGTACAACGAGCCGATTCCATTTTCATATGTTTGATGGTTCATCAAACAGTTCTGCAAAGTCTTGGGTGGAGAAGCTGGACATATATTTCCAGCTCAACCAGATGGTGAAGACAGAGGCCATCAAGGTGGCTTGTTGCATTTGGATGGTGAGGCCCAGGATTGGTGGTTCCATGGGATGGTGACACTCGGGCATAGGACAGTGACCACATATGTTGAGTTCACCCAGAGACTGATAGAGAGATTTGACCAGAGGGATCCAAAGGAGCATTTCGTTGAGCTGACAAGGCTCAAACAGACTGGGAGCCCAGAGACATATATTGCAGATTTCTTGAGGCTTTCAGTGATAGTGCCCGATCTATCCGCGACACGGATGATATTTATGTTCATTGACAGGTTAGCTGAGCTGCTTAGAGGATTGGTCAGATCCACTAGACCATCGACACTCTAGGACATAGTTGGAAAATCCTGGGATTTGCAGGATGCTTTACCCAAGACCAGGACACCTTACCCCCAGAGACAGGCTTTCTAGCCAAAAGGGAAGGATGTGAGGATTCCACCTCCTAACGGTAATCCGAGTAGGGGATAGCTAGATGATGATGTGAGGAGGGAGTTGAAGAAGAAGAGGTTGTGCTTTACCTGTCAAGAGCCGTGGGCACCGAGACACACATGTGCTGCTGGCAAAGAACGTTTTATAGAGGTATTCTCCGAGAGTAGCGGGGAAGAGGATGAGTATGAGGATGGGGAGGCAGGAGACAGTCAGACAGCGCAGGATCTTTTTCCACCTCCATCTCCAGAAGGAGGAGGTGCAGCTTTTGCACCCACAAGGGGGACCCTTGCAGCATTGCGAGGAGTACCCAAGTATTCGATGCTGCATGTCTGAGGGAAAGTATGTGGAAAGCGAGTTTCAGTTCTGGTAGATAGTGGGGCAACCCACAACTTCATCGATGCACAGATGGTTGAGCGGAGAGGCATACAGATAGAGAGCTTCGATGGATTTGTAGTATTGGTCCCAAGAGATCAGACGATGCAGTGTGCTCGATATGTTCCAGAGCTGGCAGTGACTATGGGTACCTACATAGTGACCGACCACTTTTTCATTGTCAAAAAAACAGATACTAATGTGGTATTGGGTGTATTGTGGTTGATCACTCTAGGGAAGGTCACCATAGATTGGGAGGCCTTGGAGATGGAATGGGATGATAAGAAGAACGAGAAGCATGAGAAGATACGTGGGATGCATACTTACCCACCCCAGATTTTTTCAGCTCACAGGATGGAGTAAGACTTCCGAAAGGGAGACATAGAATGAGCAGTAGAGTTGCGTGCATCAGAGGTAGGGACTACTGGGCAGACAGTTCATCCTAATATACAGGCCATCCTTGACAGGTATGACACAGTGTTTGGGGATATACCACCAGGTCACCCACCGGATCAGGGGTTTGAGCACACTATTGAGTTGGAGCAGGTCATTCAGGCCATTATTACCACACCCTATATGCACCTTAAGGCCTATCGGGACGAGATTGAGTGGTCCATCTAGGAGTTGTTGGCTCTTGGAAACATTCGACTGAGCACCAACCCTTTTGCTTCTTCTATGGTGTTAGTGAAGAAGAAGGAAGACACATTGAGAATGTGCATTGATTATAGAGCCCTGAACAAAAACACCCTAAAGAACAGGTACCCTATACCAAGGATTGATGATCTGATGGACGAGTTGAGGGGAGCACAATTATTCTCAAAGATTTATTTGAGATCCGAGTACCACCAGATTAGCATGAGGAAGCAGGACGTTCCGAAGACCACTTTTAGGTGCCATTACGACCACTTTGAGTTCTTGGTTATGCCTTTTGGGCTAACCAATTCCCCAACAACTTTCCAGTCTTGCATGAACCATATCTTCCGTAGTCATCTGAGGAAGTTTGTGTTGTTCTTTTTCAATGATATACTAATATATAACAGGACTTGGGAGGAGCATCTCTAGCACATTGAGGTCGTGCTGCATATCTTGGAAGTGAAAAATTTTTATGCTAAGCTCTCCAAGTGTGAGTTTGGGTTGACGAAGATGTTGTATTTGGGACACATCATAGGAGTGGATGGAGTGAGGGTCCACGAGGAGAAGATCAAGGCCATCAGAGATTGGCCAGAGCCGAGAAACGTGACAAAACTTTGAGGATTTTTTGGCATCTGCACATATTACAGGAAGTTCGTCAAGAGTTTATCTCAGCTCACTACACCCCTTACAACTTTCATGAAAAATGGGGCATTTAGTTGGTCAGATACAACACAGCGGGCCTTTGACAGGCTCAAGGAGGTTATGAGCAGCTGCCTAGTGCTTGCATTGCCAAATTTCACGCAGCCTTTTGTTTTGGAATGTGATCCATCAGGAGAAGTGATCGACACATTTTTGATGCAGGGAGGCCACCCTATAGCCTATGAGAGTTGGAAGCTCCTTCCCCATGAGAGGTTGTATCCTATATACGACAAGAAGATGCTGGCCATTATGCATGCATTGGCCAAATTCTGACAGTATTTATAGGGTAACAGGTTCAGGGTGAAGACTGATCACAATATCCTCAGGTTATTTTTGGAGCAGAAACAGCTACAGGAGAGGCAGCAAAAGTGGATCAGAAAAATCCAGGCTTATGATTTTGACATTGAGTATGTCAAGGGGAAGAACAACGTGGTAGCCGATGCACTTTCGAGTAGACCAGCCACGTTGTCTCTGATGAGTTTGGATGTATATTGGAGGGCTCGATTTTTGGTGGAGTACTCCAAGGACAGGTTTGCTTGTGAGGTTCTGGCTGGTCAGGTGGCAGGCAATCGATACAGGGTGATAGATGAGATCATCTATTATAGAGATAGGATATTCTTGACTGAGGGCTCCCAGTTCAAGAATAATATACTTCAGGCATCTAATGATTCACCATTGGATGGTCACCAGGGGTTTACCAAAAAATATAGGGCCATCAGAGAGAGGTTCTCATGGAAGGGCCTCAAGGAGGATGTACTCCAGCATGTTAGGGAGTGCGAAGTTTTCCAGTGCAACAAGGGATAGATGAACCATCCAGTAGGGTTGTTTCAGCCTCTTCCCATTCCAGGGGGGAAATGGGAGAGTATTTCGATGGATTTCATTATATGGTCGCTTGTAGTGTAGGGCAAGGATTGTATATTTGTTGTCGTTGATTGACTGGAAAAATATGCACATTTTTTCGCCATATCTGCACACTATACAAAAAAACAGGTGGTAGAGCTGTTCTTTCGGGAAATATTCAGGTTGCATGGGCTTCCCAAGACCATTTTCAGTGATAGGGACAACTGCTTCATGGGCGGATTTTGGTAGGAGATTTTTCGGGTGGTGGGGACGGAGTTGACACCAAGTACCAACTACCACCCGCATACAGATGGACAGACGGAGATAGTTAACAAGTGGTTGGATGGCTACTTGCGTAATTATGTCAGTGGGCAGCAGAGAGCGTGGCTGAAGTGGCTGCACCTAGGAGATTATTGATACAACACCACACATCACATGTTTATCGGTATGTCTCCATTTTATCCACTGTATGGCTATCATGCTTTGTATTTCGTTGACGTGATGTTTGGTGCCAGCAAGGTTCCGAGAGCTAAGGATTGGATCCAAGAGAGTCAGGACATCCTCCGAGCTCTCAAGGATAACATCGCTACTGCACAGAATCAACAGAAGTTGTATGATGACAAGGGTCAGATGGAGAGATAGTTCGAGGTAGGGGACTTGGTCTACCTATGCCTACAACCATACCGACAGTCGAATATGAAGTAGAAGGGGGCTGAAAAGCTCAAGCCCCACTTTTATGGACCATACAGGGTGATATGCAGGGTTGGAAAAGTTTCCTATGAGTTAGAGCTGCCCCAAGACAACAAGATTCATAACATTTTCCATGTATCATGCCTGAAAAAGGCTTTGGGACAACAGGTGACAGTGACGGAGGAGCTTCCGCCTATAGATGATGAAGGGAATTTGGTGCTACAGCCAGAAGCCATCATTGATGTCAGAGAGAGGCAAATGTGGAGTAGAACAGTCCAAGAATTCTTGGTGAGGTGGAAGAATTTGCCAGATGAGGATGCTACTTGGAAGAGTGAAAAGATCTTGCAGCATCCATCACTATAGTTGCTTGGGGTCAAGCAACATTTTGCCAGGGGAGACTATAATATTCCCAATTAGTGATAGCTAATTGGAATATTAATTTGGATCCATTTTGTCGACTATAGTTAAATTATAAATAAAAAGTGAGTAGAGAGGGGACTCACTAGAGCTTGGGGAGGCAAGCATGCGGGCTGAGTTGGCAGCGTGGGGCCAAGAGAGGCTACGTTGGAGATGATGGGCCTAGGTTTTGAGAGAAATTCCAAAGTTATAAAAGGAGGAGAGCCTCCTCATTTTGGGAATTCGAGTTTATGCATTTGAAGTTGGTCATTATGACTTTGAGCACGCTAGTTGTTTAGCTTGTCTGCAGCATTGTTTAGTGCGTTGAGTGTCTCTGTTCGGAGATCTCACCGTCAGCCCTGGGGGACTTCGAGTGCCTGCTCAGGTGAGGTTGTCCCATCCACATTTTTCAAGAGGATCAAGTTGCAACATTTGTGGAGGATTATTGCATCTACTGACTGCGCAGTCCTGAGGTGGAGGATGCAGTCCATATTGGGGAAGCTCCGGTGTTGTATTTTGTTGAAGGATTTTGGTCAGGAGATTGAGCAGGGGGGACAACCCGCGCCTATTGGAGTCTTTGGTTGAATGGGAGGTCATATTTTTGAGGATTCCAGCCAATCCCAGCGTGGCCCATGGGAGGATAGCGTAGATCCTCAAGGGAGGTATTTTCAGGTAGCTACACGACAGTTTCCAGCAACTGGGGCGCAGATAAGAGAACAACCATTCCAACAACATTCTGAGAGTATCTCTTAACTTGCCTTGTGCAGGTTTAGATGCCATCATTCTGAGCACCTATTATACTCACTTACATTTCTCAGGATAATAAAATGGCTCAGCGTTCTCTATGCTTTTCCTGAGTATTTGTTGCATGTTCTATATCTTCTATTGTATGTTTGCACTGCTGTTATTTCTCTCTCTTTGAGAATTCCAGTTACTATATGATCCAGGTGGATATTGGTGGTCACCCACCTATTCCACTTGGGGCCCCACCATTGTCTCTTTCAGTTTTTCAGTTTCGGTACAACTTACTATTTTTAGTAGTTTTTGGGGTCCTGAACTTCCGGAGCCATTTTGGGGCCCTAAACGACGTTTTTTGGGAAAACGAAGAGCAACATGGGTCTATTGACCGATGTTGCTCATTCAAAAATTTTATTCCTCAGATAGATATTTCTAACGAGGTATGGTACGCGTCAAACGGAGATTGTATGCCAAAGTTATGCCCCTAGGAAGTTGAAACACCAATTTACCCAAACGGGGCCCATAGTTTTGGCGCTTCATCTCCTAGGTTAGGGTTTTGGCTGTTGAGGATTTCCCATTGTGTCTAAATAATAAATAGGCCCTCGAGCCTCATTTTAACTCATTTCAGAGGCCTGTAGCCACCACATATCATCTCAGAGATAGCTACCAGCGCCATAGCTAGTTTTATTCCCATCCTGTCTGTAAGCAAATTCTAGTTCTTTGATATTAATGAAATGAAGTGTTATTTCCACTGCATCTTTGTATTTATGGTTATATGTTTATTCTGTTGTGTTCCTGCATAAATTTGGATCAGTGGTATCAGAGTGTTCTACTTTTTCTCGATCTTTCTTTGCATGTCCCCAACGAGGTCGGGGTATAAGGAGTTAGGGCTCGATCTGGTGGAACCTTTGCAAGATCAACCTCGTAAACCCTGACGGACGCCCATGGGGGACAAAAAGAAATATGAGGGAGCAGGAGATCCTATCAAAATATTTCTCAAGGAGGCCCTCGAAAAACAAAGGAATGCGATGATGGATAACTTTTCCCAGATCCTTCAACAGCTGCCCACCGGTGGCACATCTGCATCCAGCAGCCACTCTGGAGGTGCGACTCCTTTTAAGGTACAAGTAAATTTTGACATTCCCATATTTGAGGGTTAAAGAGATGCATATGTCATAGATAAATGGTTGAATATATTAGAATAATATTTCTCGGTTCATGACTTCTCCGATAGGGAGAAGATTATTTTTGCACTCCTCAAAGCTACCCCCCATGTCAAGGACTGGTGGGAAACCCACTGTGAGAAAAAGGACAAGACAGAACCCTCTCTATTCTCGATCGTACCCACTTGTAATTCTTTCTGAGACACCATCAAGGAACAATAATATCCCGTGGGGAGCTATGAGGATAAATACATAGAATGGACCACGCTGCGACAACAAAGGGATCAAGATGTGCATGAGCTAACGAATCCGTTCCATACCCTGTGCACCAAGTTGGGTATCAAAGATTCAGAGAAAGATCTGGTGCTAAAGTATCATAGTTTTCTGCACAGATACATTCAGGAGGAAATGGAGTTCCTCGACATCTCCTTGCTTGGTACGGCATACCGGTATGATGCCAAGATTGAGCAGAAATTCAAGAAGAAGAAGCGAGAATTTGGATCTGTGAATCAAAAGCAAGGGATGGGTGCTCCCAAATCACAGAACAAAGGACAGAACCAAGGCATGGCGACTCAAGACAACCTGTCGAAGCCACAAGAAAAAAACAACACCGCAAAGCCAAAGAAGGACACAGGAAAGTGGTGTGAGTTCCATAAGAGCTCCACTCACAACACAAGTGAGTGTCGGGCCAAGCAGTCGCTGGTGGCTGAGATGAGGGCTTCTGAGTCAGATGCATGCTCTGACTCTGAATCAGAACCTAACAAGGGGAATGAAAAAGGGAAACAGATTATTAATGCAGAGCCCAATGCCACTATTGCGACTACAAAGATCCAGAAGGAGGAACCGGAAGATCCAGAGGAGGAGGAACGTCTCTTCCACTCCCAGATGTGGGTAAAGGGCTCCCCAGTACAATTCATTGTCGATAATGGGAGCCAAAAGAACCTCATTTTAGCAGAAACTGTGAAGTGGTTGGGATTGTTGAACACAACTCACCCACATCCATACACCATCGGGTGGCTTCACCAAGGACGAGATCTCCACGTCAGCTAGCAGTGTCTCCTTCCCTATAGCATCAAGCCCTTCATGGATGAGGTATTATGTGATGTTGCTCCTATTGATGTTTCTGATGTATTATTAGGACAACCATACTTGTGGGAGCATCATGCTGTGTATGAGTCTTGGCCTCGCACTGTTATTGTTAAGTTGGTAAATAAGTTGTACATGATACCAGAGGTACCACCTCCTGCCGCTATCTCTTTGGTTACTGCAAAAAAATGCAGTAAGCTCATTTCCAAAACTAGGAAATTCGTTTTCCTGATGATCTGCCCCCAGGGCAAGAAGAAGACTGTGGCCACGACCTCCAGACAGGGCTCCTCTGCACAACAACAACAAATGGATAAGGCTATGGAGGAATATGGGGACATCTTCACCTCACCCACAGGGGTTCCTCTACACTGTCAGGTCAAGCACCCGATTGATCTGACCCCAGGTGCGTCACTACCCAATGGACCGATCTATCGGTGCTCTATTCTAGAGAATGATGAAATCAAGAGGCAGATTCAGGAGCTGTTGCAGAAAGGTCACATCTGACCAAGTTCATCACCCTGTGGGAGCTCGATCGTGTTGTTATAGAAGAAGTATGGGATGTGGAGACTCTGTATTGACTATCGGGCACTGAACAAGATCATTGTCTGGAATAGGTACCCAATCCCACAGATTGATGACCTTCTGGACCAACTCAAAGTCGCAAAACATTTCAGCAAAATTGACTTGAAGTTTGGGTATCACCAAGTACCAATTGAACCCTCCAATGTGTGGAATACTTCCTTCAAAGCCAAGGAAGGCCTTCTCGAATAGCTAGTCATGCCTTTCGAGTTGACGAATGCTCCCGCAACCTTCATGAGGATGATGGATGACATCTTTCAGCCATTCACCAACTCATTTGTAGTGGTGTATTTGGATGACATTCTATTCTTCAGCAAGACTTGGGAAGAGCACCTTCACCACATCCGACAAGTCCTCCAAACACTGCGGCAACACAAGTTGTGTGCCAATTTGGAGAAGTGAACTTTTGGCAGGACCCAGGTTCAATATCTGGGATATGTTATTGATGAAAGGGGGGTGCATGTGGATCCAACCAATATTCAAGTCATTGGGGATTGGCCAGCCCCAACCACTATAACAGAGCTTCGAAGCTTTCTGGGTATTGCTAATTTCTACCGTAGGTTCGTGTTGGGATTCTATCATATCACTTGGCCCTTGAGTCAAGTTACCAAGGGAGGAGGGAGAGAAAAATTATTTTGGTCGGAACCTCAATAGAAGGCGTTCACAGAATTGAAAAATCGCCTTTGTTCGGCCTCAGTGCTCACATTTCCAAACTTGCAACAGCCATTTGTGATTGAGGTAGATGCCTCTGACTATGCTATTGGGGCAGTTCTTACTCAACAGGGACATCCAGTGGCATATCACAGTGAGACATTGTCTGACACAGTTCGGAAGTATCCCACTTATGACAAAGAAATGTATTCCATTGTTCAAGCTTGTTGACAATGGAAGCATTACATTTTGGCGAAGGAAACAATCATCCACATAGACCACCAGCCCCTACAGTTCATACAGATGCAAGGGAAGTTGTAGAATGATCGCCATCAGAAGTGGTCCACATATCTGCAACAGTTTCATTTGAACATCAAGTACAAGAAGGGTAGCACCAATAATGTTGCAGAGTGCCTCAGCCGACCATCGATCTTGGCACTCACCACCGTTCTCAACTCTTGTGGGCACAGGACTTCTGATTGGCTGCTTCTCTACGAGAGCAACCCAGAATTTGGCCACACTTACAAGGAACTCTTGGGGGGTACACAATTGCCAAATTTCACCTCCAAGATGCACTTTTATGTCACCTAGGACACCTTTGTGTTCCTTCAAGAGAGCGTGCCAAGATGATATGGGAAGCACACTACGGTCGAGTCGCTGGGTATTTCGGGGTTGAGAAAATAGTAGCTATACTGCAGAAGTATTTATATTGGCCGAACCTTCGAAAGGATGTCGAGAGGCACATCAGATCCTGCACTGCTTGTGCCATTGCCAAAACGACCATCAAGAAGCAAGGCCTATATACTCCGCTACCTACCCCTAGTCGACCTTGGGAATCCATCTCCATGGATTACATGTCAGACCTGCCTTCTACTAAGCATGGAAATGACCGTGTTTTTGTGGTCGTCGATAGATTCTCGAAGATGGCCATTATGGAAGCCTGCAAGAATAATATCACAGTGGAAGCCACTGCTAAAATCTTCTTTGAACGAGTATGGGTGCACTTTGGTATCCCACAGTCTATCATATCAGATCATAATAGCAGGTTCCTCAGTACATTTTGGTCCAGCCTCTGGTAAATGCTGGACACCAAGCCCACCAAGTCCACAGCTTTCCATCCCCAAACAGACGGCCAGATAGAGGTCGTCAACATAATGATTGTACACATTCTGCGCATGTACAATTCAAAGCATCCATGCACATGGGATGAGAGCCTCCCCTATGTACAACATAGTTATAATTGAGCTCTCCACAGTTCAATTGGCCATAGCCCCTTTCAGGTGGGCTTGGGATTCTAGCCACTATGTCCCATTGACGTAGCCATACCATTTGCGGCTACACAGGCTGATTCAGCTCATGTCCAGTCTGAAGTTGACAAAGAAAATAGATTCATCGAGCACATTCAACACATCTGCTAATAGGTTCATGACATATTGGACAAAGCCAATGCTAATTACAAGCAACACCATGATCAACACTGGGTGCCACACAACTTCCAGGTGGGCGAAAAAGTATGGCTACATTTGTAGAAGGAGCACCTCACTAGACCCTACCGCAAGCTTCGCCCACTCAGATACAATTCGTACACCATCACCAAGGCTGTAGGGAACAATGCCTTCGAGCTCAGTATTCCACCATTCCTTGGTCTGCACCCAGTATTCAATGTGGACCACCTTCGTCCTTACTTCCCATCTCTACTGGACACCTCTGACATTGCAGAACAACTCACACGAACAGAGTTAAACCCAGAATGCATGGAACAGGCCACCACAGATTTTATCATGGACATGCAAATCAAGAACACTCGCCAACATAAGATCCAACTGTATTGGGTTGTTAAAGCTGGCCAACTCTTGCACCAAGGAAAATGGTTCACCAGGGACCGAGTTCAGCAGAAATTTCCTCATCTCATGGAGGAACTTAACATAATGGGGACCATTACGTCCTAAGGGGGGAGGAATGATCCAGGTGGATATTGGTGGTAACCCACCTATTCCACTTGGGGCCCCACCATTGTCTCTTTCAGTTTTTCAGTTTCGGTACAACTTACTATTTTTAGTAGTTTTTCGGGTCCTAAACTTCCGGAGCTGTTTTGAGGCCCTAAATGACGTTTTTTGGGAAAACGGAGAGCAACATGGGTCCATGGATCGATGTTTCTATTCAAAATTTTTAGTCCTCGGATATATCTTTCTAACGAGGTATGGTATGCGTCAAACAAAGATCGTATGCCAAAGTTACGCCCCTAGGAAGTTGAAACACCAATTTACCCAAACGGGGCCCATAATTTTGGCACTTCATCTCTTAGGGTTAGGGTTTTGGCTGTTGAGGATTTCCCATTGTGTCTAAATAATAAATAGGCCCTCAAGCCTCATTTTAACTCAGTTCAGAGGCCTGTAGCCGCCACATCTCTTTTCAGAGATAGCTGCCAATGCCCTAGCTAGTTTTATTTCCATTCTGTCTATAATAAAATTCTAGTTCTTTGATATTAATGAAATGAAGTGTTATTTCCACTGCATCTTTGTATTTATGGTTATATGTTTATTCTGTTGCATTCCTGCATAAATTCAGATCACTATACCACTTGGTGTGTTTCCCCATACTCTTAGACAGAGTCTGGAAAGGGCCAGGTAGCCTCCAAATCTCACCCTCTTTTCAGAGGTGAAATATCTGGTAAACGCCCTCCCAGTCCATCTCTGGTTGGAGTTTGATTGTGTTTGAGTGATATCCCCGAAACGGGATATTACAGGATATGTTGTTGTTATTTAGCTACCACTCAAACACAGTACACTCCCCATTGTATTTTAAAGCCTGGATCTCCAGGTATGTATGTGGCGATGAGAATCTCCATCTCCTAGTATGGTATGTATGTGGCGATCATGAGAATTTCGGAAAATGATTTCAGAGTGCCGGAACATCGAAGAATTTTCAATTTAAATATATCTATAAATTAATTAAGGTGAAAAATAGGATAATGATCTGCATATCCTCCGTCATAACCCACATGTCGGCTAATAATTGGTGTATCTTATGATAATTTGCGTATTCACTGATAGGTCGCGTATGATAATTCACATATTGGCCGTGATAGCTAGCATAACGAGTGAGATTTCCGCATATTTTGTTGGAATTTCTGAATATTTTAAACAAACAGGGAGAACAAAAGAGTTTCCTTTACAACACAGAGATTAAAAAAAAAATTCTTACTGCTAGACAAAGATTGCACAAACTGTTTCTATTTCATTAACAAACAAAAAAAAACTATTACAAATTTCTTCCACTATGTGGGATTAAAAAATGTGTCTGACTGCTACAAACACAGTGCTCACAAAATACTTCTCTCTGTCTCTCAAAAATCCCACAAACAGTGCTCTCTGGTCTTCACTGTGTTTTCTCTGCCTGCGAGCTTTTTCATTAGACAGTAATACACACTTACAATAAGCCTACGGGATTTTTACTTTTTATATGTCGCGGCGTTTTAAAACATAAAACAAAATAAAACAAAATATAAAAGGTTTAAGACAAAACCTTAATACACTGCCGGAACATAAACTTTAAACAAAATTCAATAGACCTTGTGGGCTCGGACTTCTGGACTTCAAACAAAAATGAACTGCAATGCATTCTTTTCGCATAATAAATTTCCCTTGCGTCAACGAGCCCAAAACGAACGCGAACGCATTCTGATTGGCTAGTTGCTAGGGCCCGTGAAATTCAAATCAAAACTGAACTAGATTCTATACAAAATTCGCGTAACACTTTGTGAAGATGACATCATGCAGAAAATGGATGCGAAACGTTGCGATTGATCCACGTGGAAGTGGGACCATATCGGCACATTGGTGAAACGGTGGAACAAATGGAGGCTTGTGATTATGTTGATTGATTGTGATGTGCGATGAGCAACATTGGCATTGCCACATCGCATCGGCGATAAACCTTGGCACATGACAGAAACGATGGGCGGACAGTTGCGATGTGATATTGCGATGGTGGTGGGGACCACATTGCATCAGCGACATCGGCGGAAACATTGTGGTGGCATATGGCTCTTTTCCCATTGCGATATGTGATGTGCGATATCACAACATCACATCGCGGCGGACTTCACATCAACAAGAAACGGAAATAAGACATTGCGATGGGCGATGAATGTGGGGACCACTATGACGTGGCCCATTCAAAAATTAAAAGACTTGGCGCATTGAACAAAAACTCTTTTGTTTGGTTGATGAGAGCTTAAAAGCCCAATAAGACTATTCTTAATAGAAACTCTGTTGTTGCGTGGTTGAACCACGAATGTCTTCAATTTCTTTGCAAAAGATGGCTACGACCATAACAAAATTTAATTTCATCTCTGAAATGGAGGCTGCTGCCCATAAACTTAAATTCTTCCTTACTTCTTTCTCCATCCCTTTTTTAAATTCACAGAAATGTACACTTCCCCTATTTGTACTCTGCTTTCTACTTGCACGGAGTACGCAGGTGACTTTAATATTTTCAACACTCCCCCTTAAAGTTAGTTGTTGGGTCATCTGTCATACCCAAGCATTTTCTTAAATATTCAAAACTCTTTTGCCCCAATGGCTTTGTCAAAATGTCTCCAAACTGCTCCTCTGTTCTACGATGCTGTAAAACAATTTCTCCATTGTTCACCAATTCCCTGATATAGTGAAACTTTGCTTCTGTGTGCTTTGTTTTTTTTTGAAACACATAATTGTTTGATAATGCAATAGCTGAGCTATTGTCACAATAAATCACTATTCCCTTTACTTGTTCTTGACACAAATTCTTCAACATTCTTCTCATCCAAATTGCTTGACACGCTGCTGCTGTAGCTGCTACATACTCCGCCTCTACTGTAGATAATGCTACAATGGCCTGTTTCATAGAAGCCCATGAAATGGCTCCTGAACCCATATGAAAAACATAACCAGAGATACTTTTCTAGTCATCAATACTTCCAACCCAATCACTGTCAGTATAACCAATGAATTCTGAATTTTCTGAAGTAGCATACAAAATACCATACCTTTTAGTTCCTTTTACATATCTCTGAATTCTCTTTGCTGCTTGCCAATGTGCTTCTTTTGGCCTCTCCATAAATCTGGAAATCAAACTAACAGCATGCATACTATCTGGCCTAGTTGCAGTCAAATACATGAGGCTGCCAACTATGCTTTTATATAAATTAGGACCAAAATCCTTGTTGTTGTCATCTTTACTCAACTTCAATCCCATTACTGTGGGAGTAATTGCTGCCTTGCACTCCTGTATATTAAATCTTTCTAAAACTTCATTAATATGCTTTGCTTGTGAGATAAAAATCCCATTTTCATTTTTCTCTACTTCTATTCCTAAGAAGTATCTCAACAATCCCATATCAGTCATTTCAAATTCATCTTTCATTACTGTTTTAAAATTTTCAATAAGGTAATTATCATTTCCTGTGAATATTACAACATCAACATATAAAACAACTATCAGCATATTAGCATGTTTCTCCTTGATGTATAATGTGGGTTCTTCTTCACATTTTTCAAACCCATTCTCCAGTAGATAGGAATCTATCCTAATGTACCATGCTCTTGGTGCTTGCTTCAGCCCATAAAGAGCTTTCTTCAATCTGCACACTTTGTGCTCTCGGCCTTCTTTCTCATAGCTGAGAGGTTTTTCAAGATAAACATCTTCCATTAACACTCCATTTAAGAATGATGATTTTAAATCCATTTGGTATACTTTCCATTTATTTTGTGCTTCTATGGATAGCACTGCTCTCACTGTTTCCATTCTTGCAACTGGTGCAAAAGTTTCCTCATAATATCTTCCATGTTGCTGCTTATATCCTTTGACAACAAGTCTGGCCTTGTGCCTTTCTATCTTACCTTTAGCATTACTTTTGGTCTTGTAGACCCATTTCACTCCAATGAATTATTTCCCTTTTGGGAGTTCAACCAAATCCCATGTTTTATTTCTTTCTATGGCATTAATTTCTTCATCCATGGATTCTATCCATTTTCTATCTTTTATGGCTTCCTAAAAAAGGATAGGATCATCAACATGACAATACAAAGAAAATAAGGAGTTCATACCTTTATTTTCTGCTTCTTGCTCATAGATTTCATTTAAATTTCTGAATCTGGTTCCTCTTTCATTTGGTGTAGCTGTGCTTGAAGAAGCACTCAAATCTGCTCCATGTGGTGTGCTTAGAGAAGCACTATCATTTCTTCTCAAGGGTGTTCTTACTCCTACTTGAGGTGTCCCTTGCTGTCCTTGTGTTGGTGGAGGTTGTGCTACCGATGAGGTATTATTTTCAGCCACATCTTCCCCATCTTCATCATGAGACAAATAGCTTTTAACATTGACTGTTTTGTCAATGCTTCCATCCCATGCTTCTTCTTCAATGAATTGCACGTCTCTGCTTATAAAAAATTTCTTAGTGGATGGGTTATACAATCTATATCCCCTGGAATCTTCACAATATCCAAGGTAGATGCACTTCTCCCCCTTACTGTCCAACTTCTTTCTCAGATGATCTGGAATGTGTGCATAAGCCACACACCCAAAAAATCTCATGTGGGTGACTCCCTATTTTCTGCCACTCCACGCTTCTTCTGGAACTTTGTTCATTACAATTTTTTTTGGGCATCTATTTAAAATATACACAACATAATTTGTTTCTTCTGCCCAATACTCATTTGGTAAATGTTTTTCCTTCAACATAATTCTCACCATTTCCATGATGGTTCGATTCTTCCTTTCAGAAACTCCATTTTGCTGCGGTGTGTATCTTGTGGTAAACTATTTGTGTATGCCATTTTCTCTACAAAAACGTAGAAATTATTTTGAGATGTACTCACCTCCTCTGTCAGTCCTTAGGACTTTGATACGCTTCCCACTCTATTTCTCTACTAGAGCTTTAAAGTGGAAATTTTTTTCAAACACTTCACTTTTATATTTCAAGAAATTAACCCATACTTTCCTTATGAAATCATCAATGAAGGTTAGCATGTAATTTCTGCCTAAAACTGATGTTTTTTGCATCGGCCCACATAAATCTGAATGGATAATTTCTAAGGGTGCTTTCGCCCTTATGCTCTTTCCTAACGGAAAGTTTTCTCTGTGTTGTTTTCCCAAGATGTAGCCTTCACATAATCTATCCGGTTTCTAAATCAATGGTAGTCCTCTTACCATTCCTTTTCTGTGCATCAAATTCAGACCTCCAAAATTGAGATGTCCAAATCTCAAGTGCCATAACCAATTCTCATCTTTCACTTCCTTTTGAAAGAATTCCTGAGTTATAGCTGCTACATTCTTTCCTTTTCCCTTCAAGTCATTATTGAGCTTGATTGGAAACATTCTATTGATGGTCATTTTTATTTCAGCAATAATCTTCTTGCTTGGAGGTATATCCATTATTGTGCACACATCATTCTTAAAGAATACATTGTAACCTTTTTTTATGAGCTAGCCGACGCTCAAAATATTACACTTCAAGCCAGGAACATAGTATACATCTGGTAGAAATTTCTGCTCTCCATTTCTTGCATGTATACTAACTCTGCCTTTTCCCTTGACAGATATCTTAGTATCAGTTCCAGTGGTTACTTCAGATTTTACTTCTTCATCAAGATTGGCAAACATTGCTATGTTTCCAGTCATGTGATTACTGCAGCCTAAATCTAAGAACCATACATCATCTTGTCTATCTTGTGCTACATTACATGTTAACAGCAAATTCTTTGGGTTATTTTATTATCTTGCTACATTAGCATTCTGCCTATTATTCATGTCATTTTGCTTTTTCCTACACTCATTGGCATAGTGCCCATATTTCTTGCAATAATGACATTGGACATTGGATTTGTCATACCTTTGTCCATGAGCATGTTGGTGTCCACCTTGCTGGCTCCTGCTTTGGCCTTGGCTGTGATTCTAATTGCTGCTCCTTCCATGAGTATGTGAGGGGTTGTTTCTTCCTCCCCTGTTTTGACTTTTGCCTCTTCCTCTTCCTCTACCTTGACTTCTTCCTCTTCCAAAAGGCATCTGGGTCTTAAAGACATGATCTAGAGATGGGTTTACTGATCTTCCCAATCTTTGTTCATGAGTCATCAGTGATGCATGAATTTCATGTACTGTAAATTTTGAGAGATCCTTTGTCTCTTCAATGGTTTTGACAATAACATCAAACCTTGAGGGTAAGCTCCTCCACACTTTCTCCGCAATCCTTCTTTGTTCAATTTTTTCTCCATGGGACCTTATCTGTGTGACCATCCCAATGACATGCGTGAAGAATGAGTCTATGTTATCAGACTCTTTCATACAGAGAGTTTCAAAATCTCTCCTCAACAATTGTAGCTTTGTTGTCTTCACCTTCTCCATACCTTGATAGGCTATCTTTAGAGTATCCCATACATTCTTGGATCTCTTAGCTGCTACAATACTTGGAAACACACTCTCATGTACTGCTTGATAGAGATAGAAGAGGGATTTAGAGTCCTTCTTTCTATTACTCTTCAATAAATCCTTCTCTACCTGTGTTAAGGCATGAAAGGCCTACTCATCAACTGGTTCTTCAAAACCATCTTCTACAAACTCCCATAAATCCTGAGAGGCAAACATGGCTCTCATGGTAATGGCGCAATAATCATAATTCTTCCCATTAAATTGTGTAAGTTGAGTATTTCCAATACTCATACTGGTGCTTTGTCCAACCATTACTTATAAACTGAACTCTTAAATAAACTTGACTGTGTTTTTCAAACAAAATGTCTTTCCTTCTTTAAAAGACAAACTTTGTCTCTGTGGACTGCTATTTTAATCAAAACAACAACTCAGTTTTTTCTAAGAAATACCTGGACTTTACTTTTGCTTGGCTTGCTAGAGTTCTGCTGGTGAACTGCTGCAACAAATCCTTCTTCCTTCAGCTTCTTTGACACTTTCAAAGAGCCTGGATAAGCTCTGATACCATGTTGGAATTTCTAAATATTCCGAAAAAACAGGGAGAACAAAAGAGTCTCCTATACAACACAGAGATTAAAAAAAAAATTCTTACTGTTGGACAGAGATTGCAAAAACTGTTTCTATTTCATTAACAAACAAAAAAAAACTATTACAAATTTCTTCCACTATGTGGGATTACAAAATGTGTCTGACTGCTACAAACAAAGTGCTCAGAAAATACTTCTCTCTGTCTCTCAAAAATCGCACAAACAATAATTTCTGGTCTTCACTGTGTATTCTCTGCCTGAGGGCTTTTTCATTACACAGTAATACACACTTACAATAAGCCTATTGGCTTTTCACTTTTTATATGTCAAAGCGTTTTAAAACATAAAAAAAATAAAACAAAATATAAAAGGTTTAAAACGAAACCTTAATACACTACTGGAACATAAAATTTAAACAAAACTTAATAGACCTTGTGGGCTTGGAAATCCGGACTTCAAACAAAAATGAACTGCGATGCATTATTTTTGCGTAAAAATTTTCCCTTGCGTCAGCGAGCCCAAAACGAACGCGAACGCATTCTGATTGGCCAGCTGCTGGGGCCCGCAGAATTCAACTCAAAACTGAACTAGATTCTATACAAAATTCATGTAACATTTTGTGAAGATGACATCATGCAGAAAATGTACGCGAAACGTTGCGATTGGTCCATGTTGCAGTGGGACCATATCGGCACATCAGCACTTTGGTGAAACAACAGAACAACTAGAGGCTTGCGATTGCGATGTGTGATGAGAAACATAGGCATCGCCACATCGCTTCGGCGATAAACCTCGGCACATGACATAAATTATGGGAAGATAGTTGCGATGTACGATTACATTGGTGGTGGGGACCACATCGCATCGGTGACATCGGCGGAAACATTGTGGTGGCATATGGCTCTTTGCCCATTGCGATATGCGATGTGCGATATCACAAAATCGCGTCGCAGCGGACTTGACATCAACAAGACACGGAAATAAGACATTGTGATGGGTGATGAATGTGGGGACCACTATGACGTGGCCCATTAAAAAATTAAAAGAATTGGTGTGTTGAACAAAAAATGTTTTGTTTGGTTGGTGAGGGCTTAAAAGCCCAATAAGACTGTTCTTAATAGAAACTCTGTTGTTGCGTGGTTGAACCACGAAAGTCTTCAATTTCTCTGCAAAAGACAACTACGGCCATAACAAAATTTAATTTCATCTCTGCAATGGAGGCTGCTGCCCATAAACTTAAATTCTTCCTTACTGCTTTCTCCATCCCTTTGTTAAATGCACAAAAATGTACACTTCCCCTATCTGTACTCTGCTTTCTACCTACACAGGGTACGCAGGTGACTTTAATATTTTCAACATATTCGCCGGAGGTTACTCGCATATCCATGACATATCGTCCGATAAACAGAAGAGACCTCGCGTAAACGGTGAAAACTATTGCATATCAGCGTAATAATCGGCTTATCCATCAGCGTATAGGTTGACAAAATAAATCACAAGTGGTTATACCTCACGTATCCAAGGATAGATCACATTTCAAAACAAATTTCAACTCGTTATACCTCGCGTACCTAAGGACAGATCGCATTTCAAATAAAAAATAGTGATAATTCGCGTATCCAAGGATAATCCCATTTATTGACTGATCATAATTCACATATCTGGCGCCCAGTTAACTCGCGTATTCGACTGTGAAAACTCGCGCGGTGGTAATATGCATAGCCGGAAAATTCTTCGGTTATAACTAGGGAGATAATCCACATTATATGCTATGAAAGACTTCTTCTTCTTCTTCTGTGATGGTAATTTTACGTCCATCTGATTTCTTTCCTCTTCTGTGACCGCAAGTTTCCGTCCACCTAATCCTCCAGAATTGTGCCTTCACTCTTCATGTTATTGTTGACCATTGCATCACCCCAATGGTCTGGGGAAGAGGTTTCCCTAGCATGCCTATGCTCTCGAGTCTTGGAGGAAATATGTGTTGTGGAAATTTAAAAAACCCTTCCGTCTACAATCCTGAGTTGTTTTTTTGACATATTTCCAGTCAAATCCTCAGGAAATAAAATGCTAAAACTCCAATGTAATATAAAAAGGCTTTTAAAATTATATCTATTTCTATGTATATGCCCATGGGCATAGAATATAGTATGACATAGTGTTTTGTTAAGGCACTCCAGGGTGAAAAGGTTAATCGTTGGAAATAGTGAGAAAAAATGCAAGTATGCCAAGGGCTACTCTAGCTCATGCTTAGTGGGATCCTTGGGCGATTTTGGTGGCTTAGACGCCCGTAAGTTGGGATAATCAAGTGGGATACTGAAGCAAAAGGTTAAGGTGTGCCAATCCACTCACATTACCTAAGAAGCTAGAGATAGAGAGAGAAAGAGGGAGAGTGCTCCTATTGTTAAAATTTATTAAAGTAGTCTCATTATTATAAGTTTAGTGTCATCATTCTCAATAGATAAGTTTAAGTTATGTAGTCCACATAATCTAAGTGTTCAAGGTGATTTTAAGAATAAACACACACAAGCATATATCTCTCTCTCTCTCTCTCTCTCTCTCTCTCTCTCTCTCTCTCTATATATATATATATATATATATATATATATATATATATATACTTTCTAGATGTGTGTTTAAGATGGATCTATATTGGTCTTATTCAAAATTTTAAACAAAGATGAATGAAGTTTTTCCAAAGTAAATTCAATTGTCCTCCAATACTTTTATCTAAAAATTTCAAAAATAACAAGTTGTGCAAGTTTTTCCCTTATTAATTTTTCTCAAACAGAAAAAAAAAAGCTATAATAATGAAGACATTGTTAGTTTTTTGCCATATAATTTCAAAATTTGTTTAAATTACCCTAAATATAGTTTTATTTGAAAAGTTTTAAAACACTGAATTTTAATTACTTTACTTTTATTTAATATATTTTATGAATATTTAATTTTATTAAAAATTCTCAAAATTTGTAAAATATATCTTTTATTTTTCAAATTAATTGATTTTTTTAATTATTTACTTATTAAAATAAAGTATATTTTAATGAAAGTAAAAGTCTCCCAAATAAAATTGAAATCTATTAATTTTATTAGAAAAAATAAATGTTTTTATTTAAAAATATTAAAAATAACAAACTTTAAGAATATGAGTTTTTTCTTTTTCAAAAACAACTATTTTAAAAATTGCAAACTTTGTTATTGGTTGAAATATGGTGTGATTTTTTTAGTTTCCAAATACAACTATATTAAAAATTGCATTTTTTTTTTTTCTTGAAATATGGTGTTAAAGAGTAGTAGTTTTTTTTCCCAAAATAAGTATATTATAAAATGTATATTTCCATATTAGTTGAAATAAGATGTTATAATTGAAATGTATTTCAATTTATTAGATTTAACATTGCCTAATATTTCCTAATCTTTCAAAAGTGTATAAATGGATTCATTTCAAAAGTTTTAAATACAAAGTATTGTTTTTTTTCTTTTTTCTAAAAAATCATATTAAAAGATACATGCCTGGTTGATTAGGCGAATAAGTCTTTCTTTCGAATCAGTTGACGTGGGATTTTTAGTCTTTCTTTTGAATCAGTTGACTTGGAATTTTTATCTACATATTTTGTTTAAGTGTGACATCTATCCATAATCTCTAGACCTGATACCTATCCACAACTATTACTAAGAGGAATTTTCACAATTTTACTGCACTTTCAACAAGGTTTTCTGCCCCATCATGTACGGACCATAAAAACACTCTTGGTCGAGGAGCATTAACCCGTAGGCCACACTTGCCATCCAGGTAATCTCACAAACTGGAAGGTTCTCGTTGATGTGTATTCTAACTTTTGTACAACTATAGCTATTAAGAAGTCGCACATCAATTTCACTCAATGCAAAGTCATCATTGGTCCGAAGTGGAATTTCGTCACAATATTAATTTTGTGTACATTGTTTTTCAAATAGAAAAAAATCTGGTATATATAAATGTACCAGTTCAAAAAATGTACTTTAACATTTATTACATTTCATCATTTTTAAGACACGTTCGCTCTTCTATTAGTTCAAAATAATTCAAATATAGAGGAGGCTAAAGAAAACCCCCATAACCATAAAACGCTAAGAAAACATCCCCATCCAATTTTAGCTCGATACACCTAAAGTCAAAAATGAAATGAGGACGAGGTATAAACAAAAAAACAGAGTTCCATCACTTTCCAGTCGAGGAAGTTGACACTGTAACACCCTGCTCAGTCAATCCGTCTTTCCTTATACCAATGACCAAAAAGTCATCGACACAAAAATATCCATAACAGTTGTAGCATGAGGAAAACATGTGCATAAACCCGACCATGAACCATTAAAACAAAAACAAAAACTGTAGAAACTGGTGAGACTTCCTTAGATGAAATTAATAGTCCCAGTAGCACCTATGCCTTGCGAGTGAGATAATTCATAGTGCATATGCCCAAAGATGCCCTGTAAACCTCTCTTAGATAAAATATCAGCCTGACAGTTTTTCTCCTAGGAAATATGTTTGAAATTAATAACAGAGAAATCCTTACGTAGAAAGATGATCCGATCCAACCAAGACCTCAAATTACCAGGATTTAAACTAGTACCTTTGTTTAAGTGCTCAATTAGAACATCTGAATCACCATAAACCCATAGGTGCTCAACAAGGAGTTGTTTGGTAAACCGCAATAAGCCCCAAAAAGCCAGTACTTCTACCCTCATATTGGTTCCATAGCCTCCATGGCAGTAGAGCTTATAGTGGCAGCTAGGCAAGATCAAGAGCCTAGCACCATACTAACACCTGGAAAGTTGAGAGGCGTCATCAAAGAAACTAGTTGGATAATGAATCTCCACAGGCCACAGTCTCCTTGATAGGTCCTCCAGAGGTTTCTGCACTATTCTCAGCCCTTCCCATGTGGAAATGATAAAGCTGGCATTCCTCTCCGGGCGGAAAACCACATCTTCAAAGATCCAATTATTCCAAGATCTCCAAATGTAGTAATGAAATAACACCAGAATAACTCAAAGTGAAGAAGCACGCTTATGCCACCATAGGATAAAAACAGTCGCATTTTCCAGAAAAGGAATTTTGAGATTACAAAACTTACCCAGAAGATCCATCACCAGTTGAGCATAAATAAAATTTTAGAAAAGGTGGACATTGTTCTCTTCCTCTTGTAAACAAAGTATGCAATAGCCAGGTCCAATCCAACCTCTTCTCTGTAAAGTATCCCAAGTGAAATTTTTGTTCATCAAGACCGTCCACAATAGAATCTTCATCTTCACCTGTGCTTTGTTTTTCCATATTCTTCTAAAAACTCTGATCGCAGAAGGAGAGGTTGAAGAAGTAGTTAGATGGTTATAAGTATCTCCCATAATGGGAAGATCATTAGCAGTTCTTCCCTTCTGTATCATCCTATCTCCTTCATTGTCCACTGACAGTCCCTGAAATCTTAAAAGCTCATTATACTGACTCAATTCATCCCTCAAATGTACAGGTGGAGACAGGTCATCGGCCGACATCCAAACCGGACTCCCATTAACCTTGTCCAAAATTATTTGTGCCAGGTAGAAAAAAACTCTACCATTTAGATGTCTAATAAGTTCAATACTGAGGGGAGAAAAAATTGAATAACCATTCAGCCCATCGTGACCAATTAAGATCTTTGTGCCTCCACCGAAGTGCCATTTCAGGAGAGAATTAAAGCTCGACCATCATTTCTTAAAAAAATTCCAGATAGTTGACCCACCCTTAGAATCCTTCCAGCCTAGCATATAGAGGTCCTCCAACCCCTAATTTTGCAAATATTTATACTTGAGATTGTCACTCCAAATGCCTCATGAGTTGAGACCCCTCCATATAGATTTCAAAATCAGGGCCCGGCCAAAAGTGTGTAGATATTTAAGAACCCAACTGCCTTGGTCCACGGGTCTCATAATCAACTCCCACCTAGCAAAGTGTATTTTTCCTTTTTCCTTACCCCTGTTCCATAGGAAATTAAGTATAATTCTTCTAATGCTATTTAAAATTTTGGAGGGGAGCACATATAGATGTGCGCAGTATACCATGATTTTTTGAATGACTGCTTGTGCCAAAATGAGCTGGCCTCCTTTCGACAACCATTTTAAAGTTCAACCCCAAATCCTCCTAACCGCTTTATCTATCAACCAGTACCAATCCTTTATATTTGTTGGGCTTCATGTGAAAACTTGTATACTTAAAGCCCAAAACCAAAGGATTAGTCCTAAAGTTAAACAATGTACCAATCAAAACCGCCAGGTCCGTTCCTTCCTCCCCATGATAAATCCAAGATTTGCCATAATTAGCGACCATACCTGATGCCTTGAAGAAATTAGAAAAAATTTCATGAAAATCCATCCACGCCTCCCTAATGAGCAAACCAAATAAAAGTACATCATTAACAAATAAATTGTGTGAAATCTCTTTGCGGTGAGAGATACCAATCCCCCTAATAAAGCCTCTACTGACAACCAGATTTATTTTGGTGCTTAATGAGTCAATAATAAGGATAAACAATAGTAGGGAAAGGGCACAACCTTGATGTAACCCTTGGCCAGGTTTGAAAAAGTAGGTAGCCACGCCATTGATAATGATGGCCATAGAAGTATTACAAACACAACCCACGATCCAAGTTACCAAGACACAATCAAGACCAATTTTGTATAAAATCAAAATTAACAAACCCCAATCGACCCTTTCATAAGCTTTATTTAGGTCGATTTTCATGACCAAAGCCTTCATATTCTGAGTGTGAATGGAATGAATAACTTCCTGTGTAGCAGCTACTGCGTCATGTATACTCCTGTCCTTTAGAAACTAAGCTTCTTCCGGTGAAATGAAACCGGAGAGAACTTTTTTAATCCTTCTTGCAATAATCTTCGAGATTATTTTATACAGTGAATTATAAAGAGAAAATGGACGGTATTCATCAAAAGTCTCAGCCCCCTTTTCTTCAGGAATCAAAATAATAAACGTAGAGCTTAGGGCACCATTTATCTTACCTGTATTCTTTTCTTCCTCTGCCATTTCCCGAATGAGATCAATAAAAATATCCTTGAAAAATATGAAGAAGTATGTGGTCCATCTGTCCGACCCCGGGCTCTTTTCCACCGCAAAGGATTTTAGAACTCTTACGACCTCCTCCTTGATTATTTTCTTCTTGAAATCCCTTAAATCACCCTCCTCAAACATGACCGGGATATCTTCAACAACCCAAAATTGTTCTGTATATACTAGCTCATCTCGACATTTATAAAGATTGTTAAAATGATTGACAGCCACCCTCTATCCAGAAGTGTATGCTGTCTCATTAACCTTAATCTTCCATATAGAATTTTGATTTTTCCTCCCCGTGGCAACAACGTGGAGATAACAGGTGTTCTTATCCCTCTCGCGAAGCCAGATTGCTCTGCTTCTAAGTCTCCACATCTACTCTTTGATCCGAAGAATATTCCTTCTTTCCTCTTCCACAACCTTCGATGTTTCCCAAGTGTCAGCCCTTGTAGTGCTCGTCAGAACCTGATTTCTTCGTTGGAAATGTTAAAAGTTTTTCCAACTCGTCGGCTCTGTATTTCCAGATGGAGTGGCTTACTGGAAGCTTCTTACAGGCTACAGAAACTACTGCCGGAGCTGCCAGCGAAATCCCTTGATCTGCTATAACAGATACAAAATTAAATCTCTCTCACACCCAAAAAAACAAAAAAAAATTTAATTGTGCTCTGTAACAAGATCAATTTCTTCAAAAATAACAGGATTGATTTCTTGAATTCTTAAACCACAAAAGGAAAGAAAAATTTTCTTGAATTCTTAATCCACAACGGAAAGAAAATTTTTCCTGAATTCTTAAACCAGAAAAGGAAAGAAATATATTCTTGAATTCTTAATCCACAAAAGGAAAAAAAGATTTTCTTGAATTCTTAATATTTCTTGAAGTCTAGAATGACTCTTCCTCCTAGATTGTTTGCCATAATATTTTGGACTATAACAACTTGCTCCCACGAGTCGCTGATAGAAGAGATTATTCATAGGAATTTGTCGCTGACAGAAGAGATTATTCATAGGAATTTTCCCCCCCAGATTATAATTGGTATCAGAGGAAAATTATTTTTCATTGCTGAAACCCCATGGAGCCATTCATAGTTTTTTGGGTGAAAATATGTTTTGTTGCTTTATTATACTCTATCATACTTTAATGGGTAGTAAAGTTTTGTATTATAATTATTAATATTTAAATTAAGTTGTGTTATTTTTCAAAATCTTCTTTTAATAAAATATGTGCTAAGAATTATCAATCATATTTCATAAAGTCAAGGTAGATGGATATAAGTCTATTTTAAAAAATTAAAACAAAATTACACTTAAATAATAGAAGTTTACCTAATAGTAGATCATGAAAAAAGTATCCCTAGCCTCTCTTTCATAGAACACCTTGGTATGACAATGTGCCAATTTTGAATAACAAACAATGCTTGGAGGGTTGCCAGCCTATGAAATTAATGATTGTGAGTATAAGGAAGTGTCACTTCCATCATGCCATTGTATTCTTGATTAGAATGACATATAGCATAACGAAGTGGGAAAGTTGACATCTCGTAGGGTTTGAGGCAAGAAAAAGAAACTTGATTTTCCTTTTGCTGGGTAAGTGGTGTTATGTTAGACATGTGTTGTGGGAATTTTCTCCTTCTATGTACATATGGATATGTATTCAATGGTTAAATTCTACTTAGTATAAGCCATGCCCAATCGAATTGGGTTTTTTCATGGTGCTTTTCTCTAGTTAGAAAACTTGTCGTCCTCGATGCTTTGGTTGGGGAGGGAAAAAAAAAAAACATAGAAAATCAAGGACCACCATTGCCTCCTCTTGAGTCAAACTACAATACCTTGTTTACTCTTGAGTTTTTTCAATTCTCCAAGAATAAATCCCCCAGTGTGTACATAGTCTCGCTCCATCAAAGAAAATTAGTAGTTCTAAACAAGAAATCCCTCGTAATTTCTATGTTCATGAGTTTTGTATTTCGGGTCAAGTGGTATATGCTTCCATTTGGATGTTTTACCCCAAAAGCATGCTCAATATTGTATAGTCTATCACCATAGCCATTATTTCTTTTCTAAGGTTCAAAGCATAGGAGTGGAATTGTTAGTCTGAATTAATTGGAACCTTAATTGATCGGATTATCTTTTTATATGAACTAAAACACTCAAGCAATGATTCACATTCATGATTGTCACCCTATCAAAATCACTAATTCACATTCATGATTATCACCCTATAAAAATCACTAACATGAAAGGCGCCGCATAACTACCAACATAAAATACACAGGGACACCCTCAAATATTGGCTAGAGAATATGTTTTGACCATACAATCTCTCCTATTCCCAATCAATCTAATTATAGGATATAGAATGACCAAGTGGAGACACAAAACCATGCAAAGGTTATCAAGCAAGGAGTAGAAGTAGATAATGATGCATATCACACATCGTTGAGAATAAATTATCTCCCTATAGTAAGGAAACATTGAATTTCTCTATAGTATGAGGACAACTCCAGATTTGTTAGTTGGACAAAATACCTTGATGTGTAGAAATTAGTATGAGCTCTCTAGTCTTCACCCACAACTAGAAGAGCTTCATTCTACTCTCAAAAAGTAGTGATAAAAAACCCTCTTCCTTGATAAATTTCATCAACAATGGAGCACAAAATTTTCATAATCTTTGTGTAACTATGTCCCCTTAAATCGGGAGATTCGAACTTCCCATTGTCATCCCCCCTTCAAATAGTAACAAGGATAGCTTGTAAATTCCATCTAATTTCACATGATTTTTTGTGATCTATATACCTATAGAAGTATTAGCTTTTATCTTAAAGAACTTAAAGCTTTTAACCTAATAAACATTTCTAAGAAAGATAAAAATTGTAAACTAGTTAATAGAAATAGCCCCCTTATGATGTAACTTTTGCACGTTAACTGAAATTTTCATTAATACAATTATTCTCATTCTTCTTTAAAAAAAAAATATTACTCAAAATGTTTCAAAAAAAATTATTTTATTTTAATAATATAAACAAAAAATAACAAAGTTTAAAACTTTTGATTTATTATATTTATCATGTTAAAAAAATGGATATATATATATATATATATATATATATATATATATATATATATATATATATATATATACGCCCAATGGCATAGAATATAGTATGACATAGTGATTTGTTAAGGCACTCTAGGGTGAAAAGGTCAATGGTTGGAAATAGTGGAAAAAAATGCAAGCATGTTAAGGGATACTCTCGCTCATGCCTAGTGGGATCCTTGGGTGATTTTGGTGGCTTAGACGCCCCTAAGTTGGGATAATCAAGTGGGATATTGAAGCAAAAGGTTAAGGTGTGCCAATCCACTCACATTACCTAAGAAGCTAGAGATAGAGAGAGAAAGAGAGAGAACACTCTTATTGTTAAAATATATTAAAGTAGTCTCATTATTATAAGTTTAGTGTCATTATTCTCAATAGATAATTTTAAGTTATGTAGTCCACATAATCTAAGTGTTCAAGGTGATTTTAGGATTAAACACACACAAACATATATATATATATATATATATATATATATATATATATATATATATATATATATACTTGCTAAATGTGTGTTTAAGATGGATCTATATTGGTCTTATTCAAAATTTTAATGAAGTTTTTCCAAAGTAAATTCAATTGTCCTCCAATACTTTTATCTAAAAATTTCAAAAATAACAAGTTGTGCAAGTTTTTCCCTTATTAATTTTTCTCAAAGAGAAAAAAAAAATATAATAATGAAGACATTGTTAGTTTCTTGCCATAAAATTTTAAAATTTGTTTAATTTATCCTAAATATAATTTTATTTTAATAATTTTATTTGAAAAGTTTTAAAACAATGAATTTTAATTACTTTACTTTTATTTAATATATTTTATGAATATATAATTTTATTAAAAATTCTCAAAATTTATAAAATATATCTTTGATTTTTCAAATTAATTGATTTTTTTTAATTATTTACTTATTAAAATAAAGTATATTTTAATGAAAGTAAAAGTCTCCCAAATACAATTGAAATCTATTAATTTTATTAGGACAAATAAATGTTTTTATTTAAAAATATTAAAAATAACAAACTTTAAGAATATGAGTTTTTTCTTTTTCAAAAACTATTTTAAAAATGGCATACTTTGTTATTGGTTGAAATATGGTGTGATTTTTTCTTTTTCCAAATACAGCTATATTAAATTTGCATTTTTTTTATTAGTTGAAATATGGTGTTAAATTGTAGTAGTTTTTTCTCCAAAATAAGTATATTATAAAATGTATATTTGTTTATTAGTTGAAATAAGATGTTATAATTGAAATGTATTTCAATTTATTAGATTTAACATAGCCTAATATTTCCTAATCTTTCAAAAGTGCATAAATGGAATTTTTTTCAAAAGTTTTAAATGCAATTACATTTTAAACAATCATATTAAAAGATATATGCTTGGTTAATTAGGCGGATAAGTATTTCTTTTGAATCAATTGACCTGTGATTTTTATCTACATATTTTTTTAAGTGTGACATCTATCCATAATCTCTAGAACTGATACCTATCCAAAACTATTACTAAGAGGATTTTTCGCAATTTAACTACACTTTAGACAAGGTTTTCTGCCCCATCATGTGCGGACCATAAAAACACTCTTGTTCAAGGAGCAAGACCCTGTAGGCCACACCCGCCATCCAGTTAATTTCACAAAGTGGAATCTTCTTGTTGATGTGTATTCTAACTTTTGTACACACTATAGCTATTAAGAAGTCACACATGAGTTTCGCTCAGTGCCAAGTCATCATTACGTCGAAGTGGAATTTGGTCACAATATTAACTTTGCGTACATTTTTTTCAAACAGAGAAAACTCTAGTATATATAAATGTACCAGTTCAAAAATTGTACTATAACAGTTCTTACATTTCATTATTTCTAAGAGACCTTCTCTCTTCTATGAGTTCAAAATAATTCAGATATAGAGGAGGCTAAAGAAAACCCCCATAACCATAAGACGCTAAGAAAACATCCCCATCCAATTTCAGCCTGATACACCTAAACACGAAAATCAAATGAGGATCAGGCATAAAGAAAAAAACAAAGTTCCATCACTTTCCAGTCGAGAAAGTCGACATTGTAACACCCTGCTCAATTAGTCCGTCTTTCCTTATACCAATGACCAAAAATTCATAGACACAAAAATATCCATAGCAGTTGTAGCATGAGAAAAACATGTGCATAAACCTGACCATGAACCATTAAAACAAAAACAAAAACTGTAGAAACTAGTGTGACTTCCTTAGATGAAACTAATAGTCCCAATAACACCTATGCCTCCTGAGTCAGATAATTCATAGTGCATGTGCCCAAAGATGCCTTGTAAACCTTTCTTAGATAAAATATCAGCCTGACATTTTTTCTCCTGGTAAATATGTTTTAAATGAATAACAGAGAAAGCCTTACGTAGTAAGATGATCGGATCCAACCAAGACCTCAAATTACCAGGATTTAAACCAGTACCTTTGTTTAAGTGCTCAATTAGAACATTTTAATCACCATAAACCCACAAGCACTCAACACGGAGTTATCTGGTAAACCACAATAAGCCCCAGCAAGCAAGTACTTCTGCCCACATATTGGTTCCATAGCCTCCATGTTAGTAGAGCTTATAGTGGAAGGTAGGCAAGATCAAAAGCCAAGCGCCACACCCGCACTTGGAAAGTTGAGAGGCGTCATCAAATAAACCAGCCGGATAATGAATCTCCACAGGCCACAATCTCCTTGATAAGTCCTCCAGAGGTTTCTCCACTGTTCTCAGCCCTTCCCATTAGGAAATGATAAAGCTGGAATTCCATAATAGAATCTTCATCTTCACCTGTGCTTTGTTTTTCCATATTCTTCTAAAAACTCTGATCTTAGAAGGAGAGGTTGAAGAAATAGTTAGATGGTTATAATTATCTCCCACAATGGGAAGATCATTAGCATTTCTTTCCTTCCATATGATCCTATTTCCTTCATTGTTCACTAACAGTCCCTGGAATCGTAGAAGCTCATTATACTGACTCCATTCATCCCTCAGATGTACAGGTAGAGACAGATCATTGACCGACATCCAAACCGGACTCCCATTAATCTTGTCCAAAATGATTTGTGCTAGGTAAGAAAAACCTCTACCATTTAGATGTCTAATAATTTCGATACTGAGGGGAGAAAAAATTGAATAACCATTCAGCCCATCATGACCAATTAAGATCTTCGTGCCTCCATCGAAGTGCCATTTCAAGAGAGAAGTAAAGCTTGGCCAACATTTCTTAAAATCATTCCAGATAGTTGACCCACCCTTAGAATCCTTCTAACCCAACATATAGAGGTCCTCCATCCCCTCATTTTTCAAATATTTATACTTGAAAATGTCACTCCAAATTCCTCGTGAGTTGAGACCCCTCCAAATGGATTTCAAAATTAGGGGCCGACTAAAAGTGTGTAGATAATCAACTCCCACCTAGCCAAGTGGATTTTTCCTTTTTCTTTACCCCCATTCCACATAAAATTAAGCGTAATGATTCCAATTCTATTTAAAATTTTGGAGGGGATCACATATAGATGTGCCCAGTATACCATGACTTTTTGAATGACTGGCTGTGCCAAAATGAGTCGGCCTCCTTTCGACAGCCATTTTAAAGTCCAACCCCAGATCCTCCTAAGCGCTTTATCTATGAACTGGTACCAATCCTTTATGCCATAGTTGTTGGGCATCATGTGAAAACCCAGATACTTAAAGCCCAAAACCAAAGGAGCAGTCCTGAAGTTAAACAATGTACCAATTGAAACTACCAGGACCGTTCATTCCTCCCCATGATAAATGCCATATTTGCCATAGTTAGCGACCATACCTGATGCCTTGTATAAATTAGAAAAAAATCATGAAAAGCCATCCATGCCTCCCTAATGAGAAAATGAAACAAAAGTATGTCATAAACAAAGAAATTGTGAGAAATCTCTTTGCGGTGAGAGATAACAATCCCCCTAATAATGCCTATACTGATAGCCAGATTTATTTTGGTGCTTAATGAGTCCATAAAAAGGATAAACAAAAGTGGGGAAAGGGCACAACCTTGGTGTAACCCCTATCAAGGTTTGAAAAAGTGGGTAGCCACACCATTGATAATGATGGCCATAAAAGTATTACAAAGACAACCCATGATCTAGTTTAACAAGACCCTATCAAGACCAATTTTGTATAAAATCAACCTTAACAAACCCCAATCGACCCTATCATAAGCTTTACTTAGATTGATTTTCATGACCAAAGCCTTCATATTCTGAGTGTGAATAGAATGAATAACTTCTTGTGTAGTAGCTATAGTGTCATGTATACTCCTATCCTTTATAAACCCAGCTTGTTCCGATGAAATGAAATGGGAGAGCACTTTATTAATCCTTTCTGCAATAATATTCGAGATTATTTTATAAAATGAATTAGAGAGAGAAATCGGATGGCAGTCATCAAAAGTCTTAGGCCCCTTTTCTTTAGGAATCAAAATAATAAACATAGAGTTTAAGGCACCATTTATCTTACCCGTATTTTTTGCTTCCACTGCCATTTCCCGAATGAGATCAATAAAAAGATCCTTGAAAAATATGAAGAAGTCTGTGGTCCATCCGTCCAACCCTAGACTCTTATCCACCGCAAAGGATTTTAGAACTCTTAGGACCTCCTCCTTAATTATTTTCTTCTTGAAATCCCTTAAATCACCCTCCTCAAACATGATTGGGAAATATTCAACAACCCACAATTGTTCTGTATATACCATCTCATCTCGACATTTATAAATATTGTTAAAATGATTGATGGCCTCCCTCTAAAGCTCCTTCACAAAAGTGTATGTTGTTTGATTAACCTTAGTATTCCATATATAATTATGATTTTTCCTCCCCGTGGCAACAACGTGGAAATAACGGGTGTTCTTATCCCTCTCGTGAAGCTAGATTTCTTGGCTTCTAAGTCTCCACGTCTACTCTTTGATCCGAATAATATTCCTTCTTTCCTCTTCCACAGCCTTCAATCCTTCCTAAGTGTTAGCCCTTGTAGTGCTCCCCTCCATTTCTTTTATTAATCTAACAATCTCTTTCTCGAGAGAAATAAGCAATTCTTGTAGTGTTATATTTTTGGCCAACTCCCACCCATTAAGCTTACCTTTTAAACTCCATAGCGTGATAGACAGATAATCCATAGCTGACAAATTTTCATGCCTTGGATGCTATCATAGATAACACTCAACCATAGAAAAAAAAGAAGGATCTTGTAGCCAAGTGCGATTAAATTTAAATGGTGTACCCCCCAGAGCCTTCGCAAAACGCCACTTCAGAGAAATAGGTTTGTGGTAAGAAATGCAAACATCACCAATTTCTACCACCCAATCCCCCATACGAGCGAAAATATTGTTCTTAACAAACAAAACAATCAATCTTTTTGCTAATAGAATCATCACCCCTCCTGCCATTAAACCATGAAGGCCCCCGATCATTCATCAGTAAGTCATTAAGGGAGTGAGCTTTAAAAATATTTGAAAATTGTCCCTGCCTACATATCCTTTCTTCCTTTCACTCCCCAAATATCATCATCATTTAAAGATAAATTAAAATCCCCAGCAATAATTAAATTGTATAGGATAAGTATACCGCTGCTTTTCATTCTACACCAGAAAGAGAGACTTTCCTGATACGGTAAATAAATATTGATCATGTGAATGCTCTGCTCAAAACCCCTAATAAAACCAAAAAGTATGATCCCTCCAAAGAAACTGTATGCCTTCATCTTCATAAAAACTGGATCCCACATGACTAATTCATCTCTAGAATATCTTGTTCCATACCTCTCTGCCAGATGCCAATCTAGAAACATGGCGCAGAAACAAGAGGTTGTCTTCTCAGCACAATGCATATATTCTTGAATAAATACAATGTAGGGCTTCCTAGACCTAAGAAAATGACACAAAGATAGAAATTTATTCACCCCCCCCCCAAACCCTAGATGTTCAGAGAGATCAAACAATTCATGGAAAACCCTTCAGAGGGCTTAATGCTCTAAGTACCCTCTCCAGTGCCATATTAACAGGTATGTCTCAAAAATTCCCCGCATCATGAATCCCAATTCCACTCTATGGAGATAAGGATTTTTTCTTCACCTTAGGACATCCCTTACCTCTCTAAATAGTTACTTTTTGCAGTGCTGGATGGACTAATGATCAAGGGTGGAGAGTGCATGCCTCCCTTATCCATAGTAAGATGGACCAAATCAATGTCGGGGTCTAATAGTAACAAATGAAGGTTGATGCCAACCGATTTCCTAGGTGACAGGGATTCCGAATCAATAACAGGAGAGATCGGTTCCAGAAGGGCAGGGGTGGAAGCTTCAGTTTCCCCTTCTGAAAAAGTAAGTGGGATCCAAGAGGCCTGCAATATCATTGGTTTATCAGGAAAGAATAAAGGGGCCCTCGAGTCAAGAAAAAAATCTAAAAGGTGAGGGATTAATAGAGGGGACTTGACAGGATCGTCAACCGCTTCCCCTGCCACCCGAGTCAGAGAGCCACCCTTGGACTTTAAGAAAACATCCCCTGTCACATCATCAACACACATTCCCCCGCCCAAGTGACAAACCTCCTTATCCCCACATCTTCGCCCTTCATGAAATGCAAGCAAAACCACCCATGAGGTAGTTTGCTGGTCCTTGGTTCATATATGATAGTTTTAACAAACACCTCCATCAACCACTTGTGAAAGTATGTCTTACAGTGGCTTGGGAAATGCCACTTCCCAACCAGTGCTCTTGAAAGGAGGCTGTCTGCTCTATCCCACATAACGTTGATACCAAAACTAATTAATATTCTTTCAGAATTTTCCTTGAAAGGCTTTGCCACCTTGCCACGAGAACAATTGTTCAATGCACCATTAATACTCTGCTTCGCAACCTCCGTCACAGGCCCAGAAAGAACATATGCAGGATGAGATGCCACATTAGTGATGAAAGTGGCTTTTCAATCACCTTGAAGAGAAGTGCAGTTTTCAGCCCGGAATTCCTTCTCCTCCTTCTCCAAGGCTTGAATGAAATCTGCGTCATAGTACTCCACCTTGGGATCGGGCTCATGTCCACTTGGCTCCATCTTCCTCTCACATCTTCCGGAACATTAAAAGAAGTCTGAAAACGACGTCCCAAAGGTATAAAGGTAGGTAAAATAACTAATGGTGTAAGGGGAAAAGGTAAGGATCCCTCCGGGAATGTGGATCGAGACCCCGCTACAATAACTACAAATCAATGAGGATCATCCTTAGAAACATGTAATACCACCTACCACCTAACCCAAGGCCGTCCTTGTACTACCAACCGCCCATAGGCCCTTGCCAGATTTTTTTTTTAAAATTCACTCCCGGAGAAGTCGATAATCACCATGCCAAAAAAACCAGAGGAAAACTAGTGGAAAGCCATGAAACCATCATCCATCCAATCGAAAGTCTAGACAGACCTTATGCTCTGGCACAACAGCAACAAATGCAATTTCCAAAGTTCCCCCACCTTTCCCACAGCTGAATCTTCAAACTGCTCCACGTCCTATAAATGGTCACAGACTCAAAACACCCACCCCACACTTTTGTTTGAGCCTCAGAGTCCTATGTGTCATGCTCCGCATTAAAGAATCAAATTCGTGTATATGGATAAATATACTTTGAATGTACACCGAGGATATTCTTGCATATCATTATATTAGGGAACTATGGTGTGCTTGGAAATTTTGATTGGTCGTGCGGTGTGATTGCAATTTATTATAATTGTTTTTATGTGCATGTTGTTTTTTTAATTGAAAATTTTGGAAAATATATGATAAAATGATATTATATTTTTATTAAATAAGAAGCTTTAATAAAAGTTAGGTAAACGTTCAACATAAATTTTATAAACAAATTATTGTGTTCAATTTCTGGTATGATGGGTTATATTATTATTTTTTAATTACTATGATTTAAAATTGTGTCTTCATTAAAACATGGAGTTTTTCTCATTTTTGAATCGGCATAATTGTTTAATTTAATTTTATAGAGTCTTATAAACAAGGGGATATGGAGTTGTTAAACAAAGAAGAAATTTGTAACAAGATTAAATGATTTTGTGTTAAAAGAAGTTGAAAATAAAATAAGCAAATCCTTAACTATGATAAAAAAAAAGAGTTGTGTTGTGAATAAAATAAAAATTATGGATGGATTTTTAATGTATTTTTTTGAGTCTGATGGAGGAAGGGAATTGAACCTGTGATGAGTGCTATAACAACCCGCCTCATCACCATTTAACCAAGATCCCATAGATAAATATAGATAGTTTTATCAAAACAAATAAGTCTCTACAATGTTCTCACCCTTCTAATATGATTTCTTTTACAATGGTTTTATTGAAATCAAATGTGAGAATTATTAGATATTTTACAAATTTAGTCTAAAAACAAAGACTAGTCCGAACACATTCCCTACACCAAAATCTTTACTCTCCATGGCATAGCATTAATAGCATTTGTGTTTATTTAGGTACTCTAACAACGATATCATGGTCATGCCTTATTGGCCAGCCTCCAATTTTGGTTTTTATATACATAATTTATTACAATTAAAGAAAAGAGCTCTAGATCTCAAGGTTTTGGTTGTGCTCAAATAATCAAAAACCGTTATATGGATATTTGAGATATTGAGCTCATTATATTTGGTCGCAAGGAAAGAGATAGCCACAATTCAGATGATTTATGATCACTTTTATCAATTATACGTTTCCAAATGAAATATGAACATCTATTAACAAATAACTAAATATTAATAGAAAAGAAACATGGAAAGACTGAACAGAGAGATGTCACTTATACGAGGAAGTAAATGAGGAAACTCAGAAATAGTGTTTGATGTCAATGCCAATGACTTTGTCTTTAACGAATAACTGCTGGATTACTTGGGACATCTTGTCAGCTGCCGGAATGTAATAACCTTGGAGACCTTAGCCACGAAGCAGTTGTTCTCTTCCTCTGCAATTTCCTTGAATAGGAAGATTTTTATAAATAAAAGATACAGTCGAGGATATGAGATTCATTTCCTTGAATAAGAAGATTCTAGGAATGAGAGATAAGTCGAGGATATGAAATTCGTTTCCGCATCCCTGGTGAGTACTTACGTCAACGCTATCACGACTTTTTAACTCAATTTTTTGAACCCAAAGATTTTGAAGCGTTGATCCTATTTTCCTTTCTGAAGTCGCTCGCTAAGTAATTCTATTTTATCTTATGGTAAGCTTCTGGTAAGGAGAGAGTCCATGTGAACGACCAGAAAAAATGTTGAATTTATTTCTCACTTGAGTTAATCATTTTTCCAGATATAAGATTTACTATTCAAATTTGTGTCATATAAAATGGATATTTTGCTGGCAAAACTTTTATTTAGATTTGGGTTTTATTTTTTAATGTTCTATTATAATCTTAGTGTTCAAGTTTTGTTCATGCTTCTATAGTATTTCACACCTATTTATTCATTTTAAATAGAGTTGTTTAATTTTTAATTTTGTTATTTATTTAGTGAAATTCCACTCATTCTTTTAATTGTTTATGATTTTATTAATTTAATTAAATAGGGATTTTTAAAAGATAATTTTATTTTAAATTAATTAAAATTTTGATTAAAAAAACCAACTTTAAACTTAAAATAAAATTTTAAAATAAAAAAACTTATGTTTAAAATAATGTAATTTAAAATTATTGAAGAAAAAAAAAGTACAAGGATTTTAGTCTAGTGGTTTAGTAAACAATTTGTTTCTTTGATAGTATTTTATGGTATTTATAAAATACATAGTTGTAATTGGTTTAATAGTGGCAGATGGTGTTTCTAGATCACTGTTATTCCAAAACAAAATTGTTCTCGTTTAGAGAATAAATAAAAAAACTTGTTCTGCCAAAAACATTTTACTAAGTTTTGGTGAAAAAAACTTTTAAACTTGAAATATTCAATAAAAAGTAAATAATATGAAAATGGAGAGGTTAAATATGATAGATAGTAATCAAATCACTTTATTTAGAGATAATTTTCTTATGTTTCTCGAAAGTCAAAATTTCAACAATTTTTTTTTTATTAATTGTCATTTTAATTAGTTTTGGTTGGTAAATTTCTCATTTTATACATAAAACTAACTTTTTCACATAATTATTGAATTTATGTCCATCTATTACAAATTACAAGGATATCGAAACCTTATAATTAAGAAAAATCAAACAATTGACTCTTCTAGAAATCATTATTAAATATTCTCAAATTTACTAAGAAAATAGAGATAAATATCAATTCTATAGATAGTAAGGAATTTCTGTTCTCAAATATATTGGAAGGAAAGAGATAGTGGAATATATTGGAAGGAAAGAGATAGGGAAGGTTGGTTTAATCGCATACAAATTGAGCAAATCAAACACAATATTTGACATAAAACAATTTATTTACTTTTATGGCCCACCTAAGTTTTATAGATGTTAACATTGAAACAAAAATTCACATAAATGTATACCACAAGTCACACAAGTCAAAAAACTCATAAATGTGGGACACTAATTCGAAAAGAAAACTATTTTCTTGAATAAGAAGATTCTAGGAATGAGAGATAAAGTCGAGGATATGAAATTCATTTCCGCGTCCCTGGTGAGTACTTACGTCAACGCTATTACGACTTTTTCACTCAATTCTTTGAACCCAAAGATTTTGAAGGCATTGATCCTATTTTCCCTTCTGAAGTCGCTCGCTAAGTAATTCTATTTTATCTTTATGGTAAGTTTCTGGTAAGGAGAGAGTCCATGTAAACGACCAGAAAAAGCAATTTGTTTGTTGAATTTATTTCTCATTTAAGCTAATCATTTTTCCAGATATGTCACGGTATAAGATTTACCATTCAAATTTGTGTGATATAAAATGGATCTTTTTGCTGGCAAAACTTTTATTTAGATTTTGGTTTTATTTTTTAATGTTTTGTTATAATGTTAGGGTTTAAGTTTTGTTCATGCTTCTACAGTATTTCACACTTTTTTTATTCAATTTAAATGGAGTTGTTTAATTTTTCAATTTTGTTATTTATTTAGTTAAATGTCCACTCATTTTAATTTTAATTGTTTATGATTTTTTTTATTTAATTAAATATAGATTTTTAAAAGATAATTTTATTATAAATTAATTAAAATTTTGATAAAAAAGTTAACTTTAAAATTAAAATAAAATTTTAAAATAAACAAATCTGTGTTTAAAATAATGTAACTTAAAATTATTGAAAAAAAATAAGTAAAAGGATTTTAGTCCAATATTTTAGTAAACAATTTGTTTCTTTGATGGTATTTTATGGTATTTATAAAATACATAGTTGTAATTGGTTTAATAGCCGCAGATGGTGTTTCTAGATTACTTTTACTCCAAAAAAAATTTGTTCTCCTTTAGAGAATTAAAAAAAAAAAAAAAAAAACTTTTTTCTGACAAGAACATTTAACCCAAAGTTTTGGTGGAAAAAACTTTTAAACTTGAAATATTCAATAAAAAGTAAATAATATGAAAATGGAGAGGTTAAATATGATAGATAGTAATCAAATCACTTTATTTAGACATAATCTTCTTATGTTTCTAGAAAGTCAAAATTTCAACAATTTTTTTTTATTAATTGTCATTTTAATTAGTTTTATTGATAAATTTCTCATTTTATACATAAAACTAACTTTTTCACATAATTATTGAATTTATGTCTATCTATTGCAAATTACAATTTACTCAAACACATGAGCCATGAGCCATTGATCCTAGGTAATGTTGTAATGAAAAATAGAGATGAACATCAATTCTATAGATAGTAAGGAATGTTAGTTCTTAAATATATTGGAAGGAAAGAGATAGTGAAGGTTGGTTTAATCGCATACAAATTGAGCAAATCAAACACAATGTTTGACATAAAACTATTATATTTACTTTTATGGTCCACCTAAGTTTTATAGATGTTAACATTGAAACAAAAATTCACATAAATGTATACCACCAAGTAAAAAAAAACTCATAAATGTGGGCCACTAATTCGAAAAGAAAACTATTTCTTGGAAGGATACCACTTGCATGCAGTTGGGTTAGTGCCAAAGTGGGTGGCTTAGATTAACTTTTTGTTTTAGGATATTCATAGTTTTATGAAAAAAATATTAAGAAAATTTTTTGGGGAGAAAAATGGGGAGGAAAGTAAAGTTCTTTCACTAAAGCTACTTTCTTGAATATTTTGTAAAAATTATTACTAAATAAATAAAGAATATTCATGAATTTGTTAACTTTCTTGGATATAATTTCCAGAAAAAATAAAGTTGGATATTTCTTAAATGAGATAATTAACAACAATTGCTAGAAATAACAAATATAGATAATTTTATAAATGAGATAATCAACAATAATAATACAATATACATTCTGAGTGTGATCATATCAATAGGAAAAATAAATTATTTATTTCCCTTAATCAAATAACATAGAATGTCTAAAATGAAGTAAAAGTAATTTATAGTTGTTGTTTCCTCAAAATATAAATTGTCCATTTTAGAAAATCAATATTTCTTTACAATGGTTTTAAATATTTTGTTGCTAAAATAAATGGTAAATTATATATCCATCAACATTCAATGTCTCAATATTTCGATTACATAATACAACTTTTCCAATTCAACCCAATTCAACAATCTTATCTGCCTCTTTATAAACCTTCTGGGGCAATTTCTATAATACATCTACTTTTTTAGGAAGAAACTTTAACATTTTTTACTATAATTTTTAGTAAAGTATTGGGCTTGGAATCATGATTACACATGTTTGACCACATAGGATAGTTCGGTTGTTATTTTTATGCATTCAAGTTTACATATTTTTGACCTTTTGATCACATAGGGTAGTTAGGTAGTTAGCTTTCTACATTCAAGTTTTTTAATTGTGCTTTATAATTATGATGTCTGCCAAGATAAATATTTTATTTCTCGAAAGGATTAACATATCATACATTCTATCTGAAAATTATGATAGCTATTTTCAATCAATCAATTTTTATTAGCATCATGAGAAGCATGAAATAATATGGGATGAAGGAGAGTTGCATGTGTTAATAAAATTTAATTAAAAAAAAAATAGTTACTTTATCGTTCAAATTTTACTCATATGAATTCACATTTAAACAATAGCCAAAGAGTTTCCTATAAAACTTAAATAATAATTATAAATTATGTTAATTAGCTAATTATTATTATTATTATATTTTAAATTAAAATGCATAAATATTAAAACAAACATGAATATAATCTCTATAGTTTTCAATTAGAGTGTGGGTAATAGTTAGTTTTAATTAAAGCTGAGATCTGATATATGACTTTTCATCTTTAAATGTTGACCTTGCTATCTTCGGAAATGCAAAACATATGACATACACATCTATAAATTCCTTTCTCATAGAACATTTCCAAATTAAGAAACCTTTTAGCCTCATTTTGTACCTTTTACTGAAATTGCTAGTATATAATGTAATTAAAATGTAGATACTTAATGATTAGTGGATATATAATGTAGTTAAATATATTTCAACTAATTTAAAAAGTTTGAAATATAATTATTATTTTTTGTGATTTTTTTTTTAAATAATAAAATTTAAAAATTTATTTAATATATTTTTATTTATTTATTTATTTTTCAAAAAACTTAAATGTAATAAAATTTTAGAAAAAATGAGTTTACATAGTATATTTGAATAATTCTCAATTTTATTTTAATGTTTTGAAATACATAAAATAAATATATGTTGGGTTTTCCAAATTAATTCAAAGTTTATCCAAAATGACTATTGGTTGAGATAAAGTGTATATTAAATACACATATATCTATCTGAATTCAAGTTCTGCCATATTAAGAATGATAAAATATCTCAAAATGAAAACTTCATTTCGAGTAGAAAGGTTAAGTAAATGTTTGTACTTGGAGAAATTTTATTCATCATGTTACTAAAAAAGAGGTTTGTATCTTGAGAGATTTGACCCATTTCATTACTTGGTAGATATAGAATTAAAATAGATATATAATAGTTCTTAATAATATTTTTTATATTTATATAAATTTGAAATATCCATATATTGAAATATTCGTATTTCCTATTTTATTAAAACCCTCAATAAATATAGGTACATATCATTTTTATAATTTAATTTTTAATATTATATGCATAGAGTTGATGATACATATAACCAGATAAATATATAAGTTAAAAAAAATGAAGCTGTAACAGACATCTAACCGAAAACTTACTCATTAAAAAAAATATTTATCCTAACCTTTGTTTTCTGACGTCATCGTCATTATTAAAGGTTCTATGTATCAATGATTTAATCATATTCATGTTGGCATTTCAATTCCACATGCGCTCAACATATGGCTCCGGTTTATGATGTTTTTCAATCATTTATTTACTTGGGTTTTTCTAAGATTACATCAGCTCCAAACATTTATGCACTCAAGATTATATTTTAAACATTCGGTTGATATTTTGTTTGGTTTATCTATACGTTGAATAGCCCCTGTATAGCGTTGCACATATATATATGTTTTGGCATCATTGTGATTGTGATGTGAGTACTCTCCCGTGCATTCACCTTAGGCTTACACATGACATTCGTAAATTCCTCGGGCTGACAACAATCTTGATTTTATCAATGGACATATGGCTTGATTCACACCGTCGATCGGATTTGGAATCCGACGGTGGTAGCGCTCTAGGGTTTCGTAATGACCTCCACCGTAATGAATTTCCAAAGTCATTGTGTTCTCCGTCGGTTGGCCTCCGAGGCGCCTCCGTTGAGGGTTTGGCAGCTTCTGGAGAATTCATGGCGGTCGGAGTCGTTCCAGTCTTCTGCAGCCTCGTTTAGCCGCGAGCACCGGTAGGCAATTTCCCTTCTGGTCCACTTAATTCATTCTTAAGTTTATAACCGGTTTACTCTGCACAGGCATAGTTTTTTTTTATGGTTTGTTCTTTTACTCTTCCGACTGGTTTCCACCAGTTGTTCCTCCGTTGCTTACTGGCTTCTTTTACCTACTGTTGACAGGGTGTCCTCAGCCCGACTACCTACTTCTTCCAGAACCCTACAGGTATCATTTTTCTTCACTTTGGTTTAATTCTTCGTGCTTAATTTCATAGCTTGACTGTGTATTGTACCAACAGAACCATCTCTTCTGTGTTTGCATAACCTTTCTAATCAAAATCTCGTTTTCTTTCTCAGGTATTCACTCTCTGCTCTGTTGCATGTTCGAGTTCACTCATGATTTTGGCCACGGTGGCTTCTGACCTCTCAAATTATCACAGGTACCCAGTTATTGGTGTGTTGTGGGGTTCCATGACTCTTTGCAGACTGGAACCCTCGATTTGAATAGCATTAAATAGACGGCTAGGTCCACTTACAGAAGTTATTTTATAGTTCTGGGTTGAGATGGTATAATGTATACTGTTTATTGCGCCAACAGCGCGGCTACCTGCCAGATGACTTGTCTTTAGACTCTGTTTTCAAGTTGTTACCTATTCGCTCGAAATAGGGTTTTAATCTTACTTTTTTTCCTCTGATATAATGACAGTGAAGTTGTATCGGACCTTTTATTTGGTATATGAACTGTTCCTGTTTAACTGTGACCTATTTTGACTAGAAAGAAAAACTATTCCAGTTTCTTTATGCATAGGATTGGCCTGCGAATTCGGCTGTAACTTCTTCTTTCTTATATGCAATGGAATTCTCGTTTGAACATACCCTCTATGATTTTTGGGTGTGAATGTTTATAGAAAGTTATATTATCGTTACACAAGCTAATAAATATACACTGTTTTGGGTACTGGTTACTCCTCGTTTGCTTCTACCGTTATATCTCTTTTCTTAAATGCTGTATCTGGTTGCAAGATTTCCCAGAATTTCTATGTTCAATGTTTCCTGTAGAGACAGAGAAGGGCATATAATTTTCTTTTGTTTTCAATAGTTAAATTTTCTATTTTTTTCAGAGGTAGCCTTTACCACGGTGACCGGACCACCTTCCTGTCTGAGATTATCATAGGCAGGGGCGATTTATCCAGTAGCCCGGTTACCCGGCAATTGGATTAACAGTCGCCTGAATTAATGTACTGTGCTAGGTTTGTTTTTTTTTTGAATGGATTAACCTCTGTATTACCACTATAGAACAGTGCGCATTTATACTTATAGAGTCTAATTTCCTAAATTATCTTTGGTTTATTATCTCTGAACAGTTAGTTGAAGGAATTAAAACTACTGATAAATACTACTAAATTAGCCAGATAATAAATCTTCTGAAACACAGGTAAACTAATCTGTATAATACTTAATAAAGTACTGGTAACTACTGCGTCAGTCAGACATTAATTTTACACAAGAATAAAACTCATTAACAACTAATCATCTGATTCTGAATTCCAAATCCGGATTCCTCTGATGGTACTCGATTCCTCCCGTCCACGAACTGGGAAATTACGTCCACAGTTCTCCCCCGAGCTTCTAGCCTGGGTCTTGTTGAACACAGTTTCCTGGAAGCGAGTTTCCAGGACAATCCGGTCCAACTCGTCTTCCCAGTGAAAAACAGGATTTCTGGGGAGACTCAGGACAGTCCAGTCCAATGCTCCAACCCAGAGCTTAATCTGTTCTGGAGTATCCTCTCCAGTTCCTACAGATCACTTCCTTCTCTTTTTCATCGAACCCTCAACTCTTCTTGGAATTTCCCCTGTATTCCAGAGTTTCCTCAGGTAACTGTAGAAACTGTTTTTCAGTTCAACTGACTCCAGATTTACTTTTACCATCAAATTTTACTCATAATAATTTCCACAAGTTAAATTTTTATTCAACATCAAAATAAATAATTTTGTTCAGATATTTAATTAATTCATACTTAACCAATAAAGTATAACCTTTAGTTAACTGCTAATATGGTGGTTACAGTTTTCCCCCTCTGGGAGAGAACACCGTCCTCGGTGTTCTTATTCCAATTCAGAGAAAAGTTCAGGATAAGCCTCACGGACGAAACCTTCGTCTTCCCAGGTAGCCTCCTCTGGTCCAAAGTGCTTCCATTGCACTTTAACCTGGGCGATGGCTCGTTTCCGGAGCATGATTTCCCTCCGGTCTACTATACTGTGAGGTTCGACCAGAAATTCTCCGTCCGGTTCTACCTGCACACAATAAGCTTAGTTTAATCAATAAATCCTTGTCATCGTATTATTAATTGAACTGTTATGCTTACCCTCTACCTGAATGTTCTGCCAATGGATAATGTGTCTTGTATCATGAACATATCGTTTTAATAATGATACGTGGAAGACGTTATGCACTCGAATATGGCTAGGAAGGGCTAAGCGATATGCTACTGGACCTACCCTTTCCAATATCTGGAAAGGGGCACAAAACCGAGGTGCTAACTTTGCACAGGAGGCCCATCTCAGTGTGCTCTTTTTTGGCTTAATCCGGACATACACATGATCGCCAACCTCATACTCACGGTATGACCTTCTTCTGTCTGCGTACACCTTTTGTCTGTCCTGTGCTACTTTCAAATTTTGTCGTATTTTCTTCACCTCCGCTTCCATATCTGCTAGCATGTCTGGTCCTAGCATGAGTCTATTCTCAGGGTTGCTCCAATTAATGGGAGTTCTGCATTGCCGCCCATACAGCGCCTCAAATGGACTCATCTTTAGTGATTCTTGGTAACCATTATTGTAGGCAAACTCTATCAAGTGTATGTACTCTTCCCATTTTACTGGTTGTTGCATAACATACATTCTCAGCATGTCTTCCAACACTTGATTCACTCGCTCGGTCTGACCATCTGTTTGCGGGTGGTATGCAGTACTGAAATGTACTTGCGTTCCTATTCCTGTAAACAGCGCTTTCCAGAAAGCTGATGTGAATTTCACATCTCTGTCTGAGATAACGGTTTTAGGAATGCCATGCAGTCTGAAGATTTCTCGCATGAATAAGTCTGCTATCTGTACCGTCTTATAGGTAGATTGAACAGGTATGAAATGTGCCGACTTACTTAATCTATCCACAACCACCATTATGGAGTCATTATCTCGCTTTGATTTTGGTAACCCAGTGATAAAATCCAATGAGATCACCTCCCATTTCCATTCGGGAATGGGTATAGGGTGCATTAAGCCTGCTGGGTGCCGGTGCTCCACTTTTACTTGTTGGCACTCTAAACACTTGGTTAGATAGCTTGCTATATCCTTCCTCATGCCTGGCCAACAGTAATCCTTTCTTATAGCTGTCAGCATCTTTTGATATCCTGGGTGCCCTGCATAATTGCTTCTGTGATATTCGTCCAGCAACTTAGTTTTTAATTCTACTCTGTTTGGAATGACTATCCTTTTCTTGAAGATCAACAACCCATCCTGGTTGATCTCATATTCTCCATGTCCACCTTGGCCTTCAGGTGCTTGTGTTTGCTGCCATAAGTATTTATATTCAGGATCTTTGTCTGCTTCCATTCTGATTTGATCCAAAAATCTGGTCTCAATTTGATTAACATATAACTCATAAATGCCGTGCAGTTTTCTTCTCAATGCATCTGCTACCCTGTTTACTTTACCTTTTACATGCTGCAAATCTATGTCAAACTCACTCAGGAAAGCATTCCATCTTGCTTGTCGGGAGTTTAAATCAGCTTGTTTAAAATAATTCGTTAAGCTACTATGATCAGTCTTTAATACAAATCTCTTTCCCAGTAGATAGTGTCTCCATACTCGGAGAGCGTGCACAACTGCGGTCAGCTCCAAATCGTAAGCTGAATATCGCTGCTCATGGTCTTTTAGCTTGCGGGATTCGTATGCAATCACCTTCCCTTCCTGGGATAATACAGCCCCAACTCCTTCCTTGCATGCGTCTGTACAAACCTCGAATTCCTTATCCGGATCTGCCACACTTAACACAGGTGTTGTTGTCAATAACTGCTTCAATCTTTCGAAACTCTCCTGGCACTCCTTTGTCCATTTGAAAATTTTCCCTTTTCTTTGTAAGGAAGTAATGGGAAAAGCTATCCTGGAAAATCCTTTTATAAATCGTCGATAATAGCCAGCAAGGCCCATAAAAAATCTAATATCTACCACACTCTGTGGTACCTTCCATTCCATGATAGTCTTTATTTTCTCTGGGTCTACCGCGATACCTTTCTTAGATATCACATGTCCAAGATACTGTATTTCTTCTTTGAAGAAGTCACATTTACTGAATTTTGCATATAGCTGGTGCTTTCTTAACAATTCTAGCACCATTCGCAAATGCTCCTTGTGTTCCTCTGCATTCTTGGAATAAATCAGTATATCATCAATGAAGATTAGCACGAAATTGTCCAGGTAGGGATGGAAAACACTATGCATCAGTCTCATGAAAGTGGCTGGTGCATTAGTTAAACCAAAAGGTAATACCACGAATTCGTAGTGGCCGTATCTTGTGCGAAAAGCAGTTTTGTGTATATCTTCATCCTTAATTCTGATCTGATGATAACCAGACCGCAAATCAATATTTGAGAACACAGTAGCTCCCCTCACCTGATCAAACAGGTCATCAATACAGGGTAGGGGGTATCGGTTCTTAACTGTCAGCTTATTTAACTGTCTGTAGTCCATGCACATGCGCATGGTTCCATCCTTTTTCCTAACGAACAGCACAGGTGCTCCCCAGGGTGATACACTGGGTCGTATATACCCTTTGTCTAATAATTCCTGAAGCTGCATTTTTAAATCAGTCAATTCTGGCACACTCATACGGTAGGGAGTTCGTGAAATTGGCGAAGCTCTGGGTAGCAGCTCTATAGTGAAATCAACATCTCTTTTAGGTGGTAACCCTGGTATTTCTTCAGGGAATACGTCTTTGAATTGTTGTACCACAGGTATGTTTTCTAACACAGCTGATTTATCCTTAGACTCAAATATTCCGACTTGTATGGCATACAGCTGGCATCCTTTTCTCATGCATTTTGCCATCTGGGAAGCGGTAATTGGTCGCAGATGTACAGGCTTCTTTATGCCCTGAATTTCCTGGCGATTACCACTCTGATCTCTATAGTAAACTATCTTCTCCTTACAGTCTATAAGGGTCCAGTGCTTCTCCAACCAATCCATACCCAACAGTACGTCATAAGATCCCAAAGGCAGAATATTTAAGTCCACTACTAGCTGCTGTCCACCGATTTGCAGTGCACAGTTTGGTATTTTGGCAACAACTTTTCGTTTAGCACCAGTAGCTAACTCGACCAGCCATGTTTTTTTAAACTTCTGACTTGGCAATTTACATTTTTCTACTAATTTAGGACTTATGTAACTTAAACTGGCTCCCGGATCTACCAAAATAGAAATAGTTTGGGATAACAAATTACCTTCCAGTTCTATCATGGTAGGCTGAAAATCGGCTTGTCGGTCCTCCAATGCTGCGTTAATTCTGGGTATGTTTCGAGCAACATCTCCCACAGTAGAGGCTTCCTGCAAATTGTTTACTGCATCGGTTTTACCCCGCTGTGGAAAATCTCGGTAGTAGTGCACTGCCCCACAGCCCCAACACTGCAGAGGTGGCCTCTGGTTCTGTGGCTGTTTAGGTTGACTGGAAGCTTCCACCGTCTTGTCTTCTCCCGGCCATCTAATCCTCTGATTGTTCCTTCCAAATTGTTTATTAGCTGAACTTCTGGCTGAGCTTCGGAAGTTACTGGTTTTACCCCTTTTGAACCCAGCACTGCTTCTGTTTTCTTTCTTTGACTGCCACCCTTTACCTTGGTCCACTTTGCTTTTCGCTTGCTGGTAGCACAACCTTGCTATTCTGATGGCCTCATCCATTGTTTTTGGGTTAACAAAATCGATACGTTCCTTCATATGGGCAGGTAAACTACTCAGAAATCGCTGAACCTTGGCCTTCTCCTCTCTTAAGTACGGTACATAGCGTAGTAATGATGTGAACTTAGTGATGAATTCGTCCATGGTCAATTGTCCCAGCCTTAAGTCATGGAATTCCCGAGCCTTTTCATCGTAGAAGCGCTCAGTCAAGTACTTGTCTTTGAAGTACTGTTGAAACTTATCCCATGACACATCCTGATCTTCTATACCGCGCACATTCTTCACTTCTTCCCACCATAAGGTGGCTTTATCCTTCAGCTGGTAAATGGCTAACCGTGCCTTGAGACCATTGTCATAATCATACACCTGAAAATATTTGTTCATATTAATCAACCATGCCTCTGCCGCTTCCTCCTTTTCGCCATCGAACGTAGGTGGCTTTATCTTTCTGAACTCTCCATGCAGCTCCACCTTCTGTTTTTTGTTTGTCTTTCTTTCAATTTCATTTTCCGATTCAGCCTCATTAAAGTTTCTGTTTGGATGACTTCGTTGTGACACGCTTCTTTCTATTCTACCTGTACCTTTCTCTTCCGATTGTTGTTCGTCTTCTCCTCGAAATTCCCTGTCAGCACTGGGCTTTTCAACCCTTTGATTCTGTTTATCGGAGAGGCTCTTTAAGATCCTCTCCTGTTCCTGCATCATCCTTGCATTGTCTTGGCGTACTCTTTCCATCTCCTCCTGTAGCTATTGTACTGTGTGCAACAAAATACGCGTCTGATGTTGTTGTTCTTCGATCAATTTGTTAAACCGCTGATGCTGCTCTATTCCCAGTTGAACCCACATTTCGGGGTTCCCCTCTGGGTGAGGTGGAATCTCTCCGGCATTTTTCTGTTGCTGTTGTGAGGGTGTCCGTCTTGGTTGTCGTTCCATCTAATTACCTCACTGTGCATGAAAGCATACAATTTATAATGTCAGTTGACCCAATAGGGCCCAGCGTTGTAACGATGCTCTGATACCACTTGTAACAGACATCTAACCGAAAACTTACTCATTAAAAAAAATATTTATCCTAACCTTTGTTTTCTGACGTCATCGTCATTATTAAAGGTTCTATGTATCAATGATTTAATCATATTCATGTTGGCATTTCAATTCCACATGCGCTCAACATATGGCTCCGGTTTATGATGTTTGTCAATCATTTATTTACTTGAGTTTATCTAAGATTACATTAGCTCCAAACATTTATGCACTCAAGATTATATTTTAAACATTCGGTTGATATTTTGTTTGGTTTATCTATACGTTTAATAGCCCTTGTATAGCGTTACACATATATATATGTTTTGGCATCATTGTGATTGTGATGTGAGTACTCTCCCGTGCATTCACCTTAGGCTTACACATGACATTCGTAAATTCCTCGGGCTGACAACAATCTTTATTTTATCAATGGACATCTGGCTTGATTCACACTGTCGATCGGATTTGGAATCCGACGGTGGTAGCGCTCTAGGGTTTTGTAATGACCTCCGCCGTAATGAATTTCCAAAGTCATTGTGTTCTCCGTCGGTTGGCCTCCGGGGCGCCTCCGTCGAGGGTTTGGCAGCTTCTGGAGAATTCATGGCGGTCGGAGTCGTTCCAGTCTTCTGCAGCCTCGTTCCGCCACGAGCACCGGTAGGCAATTTCCCTTCTGGTCCACTTAATTCATTCTTAAGTTTATAACCGGTTTGCTCTGCACAGGCATAGTTTTTTTTTATGGTTTGTTATTTTACTCTTCCGGCTGGTTTCCGCTAGTTGTTCCTCCGTTGCTTACTGGCTTCTTTTACCTAATGTTGACAGGGTGTCCTTAGCCCGGCTACCTACTTCTTCCAGAACCCTACAGGTATCATTTTTCTTCACTTTGGTTTAATTCTTCGTGCTTAATTTCATAGCTTGACTGTGTATTGTACCAACAGAACCATCTCTTCTGTGTTTGCATAACCTTTCTAATCAAAATCTCGTTTTCGTTCTCAGGTATTCACTCTCTGCTCTGTTGCATGTTTGAGTTCACTCATGATTTTGGCCACGGCGGCTTCTGACCTCTCAAATTATCACAGGTACCCAGTTATTGGTGTGTTGTGGGGTTCCATGACTCTTTGCAGACTGGAACCCTCGATTTGAACAGCATTAAATAGACGGCTAGGTCCACTTACAGAAGTTATTTTATAGTTCTGGGTTGAGATGGTATAATGTATACTGTTTATTGCGCCAATAACGCGGCTACCTGCCGGATGACTTGTCTTTAGACTCTGTTTTCAAGTTGTTACCTATTCGCTAGAAATAGGGTTTTAAGCTTACTGTTTTTCCTCTGATATAATGACAGTGAAGTTGTATCGGACCTTTTATTTGGTATACGAACTGTTCCGGTTTAACTGTGACCTATTTTGACTAGAAAGAAAAACTATTCCAGTTTCTTTATGCATAGGATTGGCCTGCGAATTCGGCTGTAACTTCTTCTTTCTTATATGCAATGGAATTCTCGTTTGAACATACCCTTTATGATTTTTGGGTGTGAATGTTTACAGAAAGTTATATTATCGTTACACGAGCTAATAAATATACACTGTTTTGGGTACTGGTTACTCCTCGTTTGCTTCTACCGTTATATCTCTTTTCTTAAATGCTGTATCTGGTTGCGAGATTTCCCAGAATTTCTATGTTCAATGTTTCCTGTAGAGACAGAGAAGGGCATCTAATTTTATTTTGTTTTCAATAGTTAAATTTGCTATTTTTTTCAGAGGTAGCCTTTACCACGGTGACCGGACCACCTTCCTATCTGAGATTATCATAGGCAGGGGCGATTTATCCAGTAGCCCGGTTACCCGGCAATTGGATTAACAGCCGCCTGAATTAATGTACTGTGCTAGGTTTGTTTTTTTTTTGAATGGATTAACCTCTGTATTACCACTATAGAACAGTGCGCATTTATACTTATAGAGTCTAATTTCCTAAATTATCTTTGGTTTATTATCTCTGAAAAGTTAGTTGAAGGAATTAAAACTACTGATAAATACTACTAAATTAGCCAGATAATAAATCTTCTGAAACATAGGTAAACTAATCTGTATAATACTTAATAAAGTACTGGTAACTACTGCGTCAGTCAGACATTAATTTTACACAAGAATAAAACTCATTAACAACTACTCATCTGATTCCGAATTCCAAATCCGGATTCCTCTGATGGTACTCGATTCCTCCCGTCCACGAACTGTGAAATTACGTCCACAGTTCTCCCCCGAGCTTCTAGCCTGGGTCTTGTTGAACAAAGTTTCCTGGAAGCGAGTTTCCAGGACAATCTGGTCCAACTCGTCTTCCCAGTGAAAAACAGGATTTCTGGGGAGACTCAGGACAGTCCGGTCCAATGCTCCAACCCAGAGCTTAATCTGTTCTGGAGTATCCTCTCCAGTTCCTACAGATCACTTCCTTCTCTTTTTCACCGAACCCTCAACTCTTCTTGGAATTTCCCCTTTATTCCAGAGTTTCCTCAGATAACTGTAGAAACTGTTTTTCAGTTCAACTGACTCCAGATTTACTTTTACCATCAAATTTTACTCATAATAATTTCCACAAGTTAAATTTTTATTCAACATCAAAATAAATAATTTTGTTCAGATATTTAATTAATTCATACTTAACCAATAAAGTATAACCTTTACTTAACTGCTAATATGGTGGTTACAGAAGCTAAAAATTGAATTTTTATTTTCTTATTAATTAAATTTAAATATGGAATTATAAAATATAATAGTTAGGAAAATAAATTATTACTATAATTTATATGGTCAAATGGATCTTAGTTTATAATTACTATTTATATTAGATATGTTGGTTAGTTTATATTATTTGTCTTTTTCAAAAAAAAAATGTTTAATTTTATTAATAAAAACAAAATTATAATATAACAAATTGAATGGAAGATATTTATTATTTTATTATATTTTACCTTTTATTATTTTTTTAATTGAGCCAAAAATTAAATGTTTATACTCATTTATTTTTAACTACTACAACAACTCTTCTATATTGAGTGATTGTTTAATTCTTCATAATAATTTACAAAAACTACAATATCTCCCCCATGGTGGCTTGTAGACTGTCACTAGGTGCAATGATCAAGACATAATGAAAGTGTTCCAATACTTTTTTTTTGTAAGGTGAATTTTTTATTGCCTCAACAAACTTGATATTACATCAAGAGAGATATATTTTTTGTCAATCTCTCACTAAGGACACCTGACCATAATCATAAAAATACTATGCATAGAGAGGAAAATGACAACTATGAACAAGAGGAAACAACAAAATTCAAAATATAACGATAGTTCTATCCTAAGATGCACTACATGGAAATACTAATATAATAGGAAACACAAAGCAAAAACATGAGATAGCTACATTGAGATCTCTAAATTCAAGACTATGATATAAGAAATCTCCTTTGACGCTTCATGAGCAGTTCCCACCACAAGGGGAATAGCAAGGTACTCCTCTATTCTGTCTAATATAAAATCCAAGTATATTAGATAACAGTGAAGGTGCTCCAAGGAATGAAGGACATCCTCACTATGCTCTTATCAGTCCACCAGTGTGTGCCTCAATAAAAAAATTTCATCTGCTAGTAAAGGGAAATCATTTGCATGTACTAGTTAAAACAACCATTAGTTTGTTCTATATAAAGGATCTAGTCAACCCATTCTACCAAGTCCTCAATGTCTAATACGGGGGATCTATATATGGATTCTTCTCCCTTAGCTCGAGCAGTTTCTTCATGAATAGGGTTTAACATCAGGACTCAATATCATGCTGCAAAATCCTCCAAATGATGATGCATGTAAGTGTTCCCTCTTTTGGATTGATATTGATAATATGTTTCCCCTATTAAAGGAAAAGGAAAGTCATTTCATGCTCTAGAATAAAGGAAGAAGATATTTGTTAATCTCTAAATCTCAGGGAGAATTTCAACCCACGTTTATCCCAAAATGGTGACATGTTCTAGAAAAGGGATGACTTAGAAAAGCTTCCAGCCATGCCAACATAGTTTAGGGTGGTGCCTTGATATCCTCAGTCAACTTCCTCAGGAAAATGTGGTACCATCCTGAAACAAAATAATGATGACTTCCCCCCAAGAACAAAAAATACACAGCAAAATAAATGAGCCCAAAATGTAAATAACCAGGACATAATCGGGAATAGGAAGTACAACTAGACAATAAAACTCTATGAACTAAGACTCTACTATGAAAACCTAAGTACATGGTGGGATTATTTAATTCCCCAGTGTCTCATGCCAAGATAAGTCCCAACATAAATCTCCTCCTCTACCACCAAAAAATATTTGTTTTTTCCATAAGGGGGACAACTTAAACATGATATTAGATAATATAAAAAAACAAAAAAAGGGACAAAAAAATCCAAATACTATTCCCTGCAATTCTTTCCAAAAAAACAGAAAGGGGCCTTGCAATAAGTCTTCACAAGGTGATACAAATTCATCTTCTAGGCCAAAATCAATAAACCCAAATTGAAGTATATAGGAAGCAATTGAGAACTGTGGACATAAAAGTAGCAATAACCATGAGGGAATGAAACCTCATTATTAGTAATAATTGATAGACTAAAAACAAAAACCTCCTCACATATCGAAATAACGACATCAAAATTTTCTTTACTTGCACATTATAGGCACTTACAAAATTTCAAGTAGAAAATGATAAAATACCAAAACCAAAGTAGAGAAGTGATAGAAATTGATTGATAAGCTAATGCTTTTCTGAGCAATTGAAATAAAAAACCATCCCATTAAGTGTGAGAAATATAATTAGTGTTGAAAAAATTGGAAATAAATAAATAAAATTTCGATTTTATTTGGTATGTTTCCATATATTTTAATTTTATTACAAAGGATTCCACCCTATAAATATTATTTTCCTCAAGTTACAAGTGACAAGGAGAGTGTAGCATTAAAAAATAATTTTAATGCAACTGATAAAGGACATGGGTATCAGAAGAAGGAGTAGAACAAAGTTCACGGTAGGAATCCTTTGATATGTTTGAACTGTGGTGGAGATCATCATAAGATATATTTTCCATAAAAAAGGGTGGCAAGCCTAAAAAATATAGTGCTCAGGACACACAGATAGTTGGGGATGTTGGAAAAAGTATTCTTCACATTTATGCAACAATTGATAACATACATGCTGAGCATCAGTAATCTATTATCGATATGGAAGGTAGGTTTTTTATCAAGTTATTTCTGTTTTTATTGATCTTGGATCTAACTATAGTTATACCAATCATGACTTGGTGGATATGTGTTGTTTGATTAAATAAGTGAATGAAAAATCTTGGTTGGTGTATTTGGATACACGGACCAAAGGAAGATTTCACCATTGGGTGAGATCTTGTGCATTTGAGTTGAATGGTATGCCTACATCATCCCATCTAAATGTATTTCCTTTAGCGTCATACATTATGATTTTGGGTATGGATTGGCTATTCATTGTTGTGTAACCAGCTCCAAAAAGAGAAGAAAAGAGATATCAACGCCTTAGAAATGAGCCTCTTCGAGGGGGCAACCTCCAATACATTACATAAATGAACAATTCTTGGATGATACAATTTACAAAACCTTTTTTCTATATATAGGAGTCCATGGGGCCATAATGTAATCCTAGTGGGCCACAATGTAATCCTAGCCGACCTAACAATAATAATTTAAGGGCACAATAATAACAAAATGGGGGTTGCAAGGGTACAATAATAACAATAAGGGGGTTACACTAACAAAAATAAGGGACTATACTAGTAATATAGGGACCTAACATGCCCCTCTCCTTAAAAAAGTGTTGTCCTCAACGCTTGAGTAGCTCTGGGTGCTTCTGTATAAAATTCTCATCCTCCCATGTAGAATCTTCAGTGGGTAAGTTCTTCCACTTGATGAGATACTCTGAAATTGATCGATTCCATAGTTTTCGAGTTCTTATTTCCGTGACCGCTTCAGGTTCCAATATGATTTTTCCTTCCTCATCAAGTTCTGGAAATATTGTTTGAACTAGAAGATTTTCCCCTATAACCTTCTTTAAGCATGAAACATGGAAAACTGGATGTACTCGTGAAGAAGTAGGAAGCTCCAATTTGTATGCCATAGTACCAATCTTTTGCAACACCTTGTAAGGACCATAGTACTTTGGCGATAATTTATTATCCTTCTTAGCTTGCTTGAGGGAAATTTGTTTATATGGTTGTAGCCGTAAAAATACCCAATCTCCTATATCAAACCTTCTCTCGCTGCGATGTTGATCTGCCTGTTGTTTCATTCGATTTTGTGCCAAATTCAGGTTATCCTTTAAGAGTTGGAGAACTTCTTGCTGATGCTCGATGTGATCTTCCACTGTTTGAACCTTCAAATTTTCCCTTAAAGATGATGTGATCGATGGTGGATGATATCCATAAAGTGCCATAAATGGGGTCATTTTTGCCGCAGTATGGAAGGAAGTGTTATACCACCATTCAGCGAGAGGTAACCACTTGACCCATTGTGTTTGTTTATCAGATACAAAACAACGAAGATATCCTTCCAAACATTTATTTACTATCTCAGTTTGACCATCAGATTGAGGATGATAAGATGAGCTATGAGCTAATTGAGTACCCAACAAGAAAATAACTCCGTCCAAAAATTTCCAGTAAAAATGGGATCTCTGTCGCTCACAATAACCCTTGGGCTTCCATGTAGCTTTTGAATTCTGTCCATAAATGTAGTAGCAATCGTACTTGCTTTAAATGGATGAGATAATGCACAAAAGTGTGCATACTTGGTAAGTCTATCAACTACCACCATGATGACATTCTTTCCTTCAGACTTAGGTAAACCTGTGATAAAATCCATTGAAATCTCCTCCCAACATTGACATGGAATGGATAAAGGTTGTAGAAGTCCCGGGGTCTTAATTGTCTCCACTTTATTCTGCTGGCAAACCAAACATTCCGCCACAAACTTTTGAATATCAGATTTAAGGCCATCCCAAAAAAAATCTTTCTTCACCCTGTGGTAAGTTTTTAAAAATCCTGAGTGTCCTCTTAAAGGAGAAGTGTGCAATTCCAGAAGAATCTTTTGTTTCAGTTGGGAATTCTTACAAAGATATAAGCGATCTTTGTACCATGAGGAATCATTTTTCCAACTAAATGTATGAGATGTACTAGGATCTTGCTGCAACTTTTGAATGAGTGTCCATACATCTTTGTCCTTCTTCCATTCATCTCTTGCTTCGGTTATCCAATCTGGTTGGATAATAGAAATGGCACAAAGCAATGCCTCCACCTCTTCATTCTTTCTTGAGAGTGCATCTGCAACAACATTAAGCTTTCCTTTTTTGTAGATTATTTCAAAGTCATAACCCAACATCTTTGTGACCCATTTTTGCTGCTCTTCTGAAGATAGTCTTTGTTCCAAAAAGTGTTTAAGACTATCATGATCAGTTTTTACCTTGAAGTGTCTTTCCATTAGGTAAGTTCACCATTTCTTTAGTGCATGCAGTATTGCTAACATTTCCTTCTCATAAATAGGTTTCTGTAAATACTTTCCTTTGATTGGACGACTTTCAAAAGCAATGGGTCTTCCTTCCTGCATTAAAACTGCACCAATTCCATTTCCTGAGGCATCACATTCCACAATAAAGGTTTTTGTGAAGTCTGGTGTAGCTAAGACCAGTGCTAGGCACATTGCCTCTTTAAGATGTTCAAAGGCCTTAGTTGCTTCAGGAGTCCATGAAAATGCATCTTTCTTCAATAATGTTGTTAGAGGTGCTGATATTCTCCCATAATTCTTAACAAACTTGCGATAATACCCTGTTAACCCGAGAAATCCTCGCAACTGCTTTATGGTCGTGGGGACTTTCCATTATTTAATGGCTTTAATTTTGTTAGGGTCTACTTTAACACCCTCGTGAGATATAATATGACCCAGATATTCCACCTCTTGTACTCCAAAGAAACATTTGGATGTTTTTGCATATAATTGTTTCTCCCGCAATAGTTTGAGCACCCTGTCAACATGTTCAACATGATCCTTCCAAGACCTGCTGTAGATTAGTATATCATCAAAAAATACTAGCACAAATTTTCTAAGGAAGGGTTTGAAAATGGAATTCATCAACCCTTGAAATGTAGAAGGTGCATTGGTAAGGCCAAAAGGCATGACCAAAAATTCATAATGACCCTCATGAGTTCGAAATGTCGTTTTTGGAATATCTTCAGTCTTCATTCTAATTTGATGATATCCTGAACGAAGATCCAACTTGGTAAAATAAATTTCTCCATGTAATTCATCCAATAATTCATCAATCACAGGAATGGGAAATTTATCTTTAATGGTGAGCTTATTGAGCTCCCTATAATCCTGACACATTCGCCATGATCCATCCTTCTTGTGTACCAATACTACAGGAGCAGAGAAAGAACTTTGACTAGGTTGAATTATACCCGCCTCTAACATTTCTGCAATCATACGTTCAATTTCTCTCTTTTGGAAGTAAGGATATCTATAAGGCCTGATGTTTGGAGGAACACTTCCTGGAATCAAATGAATAGCATGATCATGATCACGAATAGGTGGGAGTCCTTTGGGAGTTTCAAACACCTTGTAATGATTGTCCAAGACTTGTTGGAGATCTGCAGAAATAGATGATTTTGATGTCAGAACTTCTAGAGAGCATAATTGCGCAATTACGCCTCGTTGTTCTTTCTTTAGAAGTTTTGTCATGACATTAGAGCTTATTATCCTTCCTGGCTTCCCTTCAATACCCCGTAATTCGACTTCCTTTCCTTCTGAAAAAAATTTCAAGAAAAGTTCCTGAAAATTAAAAGCTACAGTCCCCAAAGATTGTAACCATTGTACTCCTAGTACAACATCAGCACCTCCCATAGGAATGGAAAGCATTGGACTAGTCAATACATATTCCCCCATGGTTAGCTTCATATTATGGCATTTTCCAGAGCAATTTATAGTTCCTCCATTTGCAACCATCACTTGACATTCTGGTGTTGGGTATAGGAAACAATTTAATTCCTTGGCTACCTTACAATAAATAAAATTATGGGTGCTACCCGAATCAATCAACACTATTACCTTTTTCTTCTTGATCTGTCCTGCTATCTTGAGAGTTTGAGGAGTGGTAATTCCTGCCAGTGCATTACATGATATGGTCGGATTCATTTCTTCCTCTTCTATGGCTAGTTCCTGGTGTGTATCCTCTTCTTTTTCAATTTCTTCTTCTTCTTCACAATCTATGTAAAATAATTTCTTTTCAGCACACTTATGACCTTTAGTGTATTTGCTATCACAACTGTAGCAAAGCCCTTTTGCTCTTTTTTCTTCCAATTGTTGTGGTGTCAACCTTGTAGGTTGTGGAAATCTAAGCGTAGAAACACTTCCTTCTTTATAGAATTGAGTGGTAGGCTTCCTTGTCGCCATAATTTTACATTCAACTTTTCTTGCCAACCTAAATGCCTTCTCCAATGAATCAGGTTCCAAAACACAAAATTCATGTTGGATGTTATCCTTTAGAGTACCTAAGAAGAGATCAATCCTGTGTTCCTCTAGAATATTAGTTACCCTTATATTCAATTTTTGGAAGTCCTCAATGTGCTGCCCCACTAAACCCTTTTGTTTGAGATTTATCAATTGGCTAAAGAAGGTGTTGCTCTTTGTATCCTCATAATGTGCTATCATTTCCTCCGTAAAAATTGACCAAGTAACAATTTTTTTACTAGAGCAAAGCCATTGATACCATACAAATGTATTTTGTTCTAAATGTAAAGTTGCAATGCGTACCTTTTGTGTGTTTTGCACGTTATGGAGATCAAAATATTGCTCCATCCGTAGTATCCATGTTACAGGATCCTTTCCATAAAACTTCCTCATATCCATCTTTGGAATATGGTGGTTCTTCCCGCCAACATTAGAGTTTATGAAATCACAATTAACATTTATTTTGTTCTCATCATGAGGTTCTTCTACTATCTTTTCACCATTAGGAAACCTTTCTTGTATCAACTTTGTCAAACCTTCCATGTCTTCTTTTAGAAAATTATTCATGTTTTCCATTTTCTCATCGATCTTAGCTTCCATGTCATCCATCTTAGATTCCATGCCAGCCTCCATGCCATCCATCTTAGCTTCCACGCCATCCATCTTAGCTTGCACGCCATCCATCTTAACTTCCACGCCTTTCTTCAAAACTTCCATTTCATTTTTTGTTGCTCTTTGCGAGAGTGAAATTTTTTGCACTTGCTCTTGTAATTTTGATAGATCATGTTGCAATTCTTCATCTTCATGAGTCATGGTAGAGCCTTCTGAAGGCTTAATGGGTGTTGAATTCTTTTTAGGCGCCATTTTAGAATCCAATATTGATACCTTTTACTTGCTTTAAGGAGCTCGATATTGAAATTGAATTATCTCTGTAATTGAAAATCTTAAATATCTGAAATTAAGCCCTGTAGTAGCCCTCTGAAGCTTCTTTCAAATTCCACAGGTCTGATCTAATTTGGATTCCCTAAGACAAAGTTGTGTCCAATCTCCCACAATGACCTAATTTTGGACTGGTTCAGTAGAGAAAATTTGTAGGACTTGCCATGTGTCACTGTTTCATCCTTTGTCTCTGAAATTGATAGCCAAGAAACTACAGTCCGTGTAATTGCGACCACTTTTTACGGCACTCAAATCCACTACCCAGAGAGAGAGTTATTGAACTTTTCCCACGATCACCTCTTTGAGATGCAATTCAGGAGCCTGAAAAAGCACTACCTTCCACAGATCATATCTCCAAAAATATTGTGAACCAAGCTTTGAAATTTTTTGACGAATTTCCTCAGGATTTCAGCTTCGTACCATATGAATTTGAGATTCTAAACCTTTGTAGAAAATTTTTTATAGCACAAATTCCACGATGACCTGTTTAGGAGCTTGAAAAAAGACCTAACTTCCATAGATGATATCTCCGAAAATATTGTGAACCAAGCTCTGAAAGTTTTAGAAAATATTCCTCAAGATTTCCGCTTCGCACCCTAAATATTTCAGCTTCTGAAACTTCGTAGAAAAAACGTTATAGCGAAAATTCCACGATGACCTGTTTGGAGCAGTGAAACCCTAGAATCCCAACCTCTGATACCAAATGTTGTGTAACCAGCTCCAAAAAGAGAAGAAAAGAGATATCAACGCCTTATAAATGAGCCTCTCCGAGGGGGAAACCTCCAATACATTACATAAATGAACAATTCTTGGATGATACAATTTACAAAACCTCCTTTCTATATATAGGAGTCCATGGGGCCATAATGTAATCCTAGTGGGCCACAATGTAATTGTAGCCGACCTAACAATAATAATTTAAGGGCACAATAATAACAAAATGGGGGTTACAAGGGTACAATAATAACAATAAGGGGGTTACACTAACAACAATAAGGGACTATACTAGTAATATAGGGACCTAACATTCATTCATAGGAATAAAGTGGATTGTATCACAACGCTATTGAATGTTTGGATGATGATGGAGCAATAATAATCTTGAATGAAAATAATAATATTACATCCATGAGAATGGTTATCACTATGCAGCCAAAGTGTAGTTTCCGGAAAGGATGTGTATTGTTTGCAGTGCATATTTCAAGCGATAAAGGTAAGGATATTGAGGATGGTGAAGTATTGAAGAAGTACCTAGTTTTGCAGTAGTTTCAACATGTGTTCCTAGCTAATATTCTAGAGTTAATTTTTCATAGGAAAGTGGAATTATCTATTGAGTTGATGCGAAGAGAAGCACCTGCATCCAAAGCACCATACATGATGAGTACTACAAATTTCGTAGAAATGAAGTTGTAGATTAAGGAAATTCTTGATAAAGGATACATAAGGCCCAATGAATCGCCTTGGGGTGCACCACTTTTTTTTGTAAAGATTAAATATGGTACTTTAAGGTTGTGCATTGATTATAGATACCAGAACAAGGTAACTATAAAGAACATGAATTGATTGTCGAGGATTGATAACTTATTTAATCAGTTGAATGGATCAGTAGTGTTCTCAAATATTAATATGAGATTAGGATATGATCAGGTATGCATCAAATAAGAGGACATTTACAAGAATGCATTTTCACCAGGTATGGGAATGTTGAGTATTTTGTGGTTCCCTTTGGTTTCAATAATGGTCTAGCTACTTTCCTGTGCTTTATGAATAGTGTGTTACGTCATTATCTGGAAAATTTTGTGGTAGTGTTCATTGATGATATATTGATATATTCTAAGAATAAGGACAAGCATGCATAACACCTGGAAGCGATGTTAAGGTTGTTTAGAGGGCATAATTTTCATGGCAAGCTCAACAAGTGTAGTTTCTTTCAAACAAAATTTCATTACTTTGGACATGTTGTTTCCAACAAAGGCATAACAGTGGACCCGAAAAACATTGGAGCTATCATGGAGTGGCCTACTCCTAGGAATGTGGATGAGGTGAGATCATTCATGGGTTTGTAAGGTTACTATGGGCAGTGCATGAGGAACTTCTCATGGATTGGTTATCCTATCAAATATTTGTAGAGAAAAGGAAAGAAGTATGAGTGCATATAGGAATGTGCAACCAACTTTGAGTAATTGAAGCATTTTCTTACAAATTTTCCAATATTGAAGATTGCATATCCAGATAAAGATTTTATGGTGTGCACAAGTACTTGCAAGGAACGATTTGGTGGAGTCTTGATGTTGGAAGGACATGTGGTATTCTATGATTTGAGTAAATGGAAAGAACATGATTTGAACTATGTGACCTCTGATATCAATATGGAAGCCATCATTCATGCCTTGAAGACGCGGATGAAATATCTTCTTGGCATAATGTTTGTTCCAATGAGTGATCATAGTGGGCTAAGATACTTGTTTGACCAACCTAATTTGAATGTCACACAACCTAGATGGTTGTCTACATTGAGCAAGTTTTACTTTGAGATCAGCTATATCAACGTAAGGATAGCATGGTTTCAGATGCTCTTAGTGGGAGAATACAGGTGAATCATACATGAGCTATGAGTTCATATGGGATAAAATTGTAGGAGTGGAGCTTGCATGCAGGGCAACACGATGACAGGTATAAATGACTTAAGAAAAGGATACAATAGTAGGGAACATGTGATCATAATGTGTATTATCATCTCACATAAGATAGATTAGTCAATTTCAGGAATAACATCTATGTGCTAGATGATTGTGAGTTGAAGAAGATTATCTTGAGAGAGTTTCATGTCAAACAATATTTCGGTCACTCAGGATATTACGAGACGTTGAAAATAGTCAATAATTTCTACTATTAGTTGAATATCAAGAAAGAGGTAGCTTATTTTATTGATAGGTGCCCTTTTTCTCAATAGGTAAAGGCATAATGTAATTACCCAATTTTTTTATAGCTGAATCCAATTCCAAAATGGAAATGGGAGGTAATTTCTATGGAATTCATTACAGGTTTGTCAAGGACATAGAGACAACATGCCTCCATTATGGTTTTCTTTTACATGTTCACCAAGGTATCTCACTTCATTGTAACTAATTCAACTAGTGACAGAGACCAGATATTCATTAGGGAGATAGTAAGGTTGCATGGTGTTCATAATAAAATTGTATCTGACAGAGATGCCAAGTTCACTTCCAGGGTTTGGAAAGTGTTTTCTGCAGGCTTGGGGACAAATTTAGCCTTCAGTACAAATCATCATCCACAGACAGATGGATAGACAGAGATGGTTAACAATACTCTTAAGAACATGTTGAAGATGTATGTCATGCATCATAAGAAGAGGTGGGAGGAGTATCTTCCACTGGTATAATTTCCATATAACAATGAGTATCACGATTCCTTGAGGATGAGTCAGTTAGAGGATATTTATGGATAGAGTTGTAATACTCCTATCAGGTCGAATGATCTAGTGAAAAAAGCGTTGTTCAGAGCAGATATGTTGGCAGAGATGGAACAAGAAATTTAGGTTATCAAGAAGAATCTAAAGGAAGCACGGGAAAGAAAAAAGGATTATGTATATAAACACAAATATTTGAAGGAGTTTCAGGTTGGGGAGCATTTTTATTTGTGCATCAATCCCAAGAAGATGTCCTTGAGTATTGGATCATATGCCAAGTTGGGACCTCAATATTGTAGGCCTTTTGAGATCCTTGAGAGGATTGGACCAGTGACCTATAGACTTGCATTGTCGACAATAGTGAATGTCCATGATTTTTTCCATGTTTCATTGCTTAAAAGATATGTGAAGTATGTTAATATTGTGATTGAGTGCTTTTTGTTGTAGGTTAGACCAAAAGAATAATTCTAGCCGAAATCTCAGTTCATTTTATAGAGAAAGATTCTCTACTCTGGAATCAAGAAATAGTGCAAGTTAAATTACAGTGGAAGAAATTTAGGCCCGATGAAGCTACATGGGAGATGGTTGATCAAATTCAAGTTATGTATCCTTCTCTAGTCACTGGTTCAGAGGATGTATCTGATGCATGTGTTTGAATTTTTTTATTATTATTATTTCTATGTATGTATATTTATGTTTGTAAATACTACATCAAGTTGTGTTATAAAGATCCACTAAGCAGTATGTTAGTTATGTATTTAGAAGATGCATATGATCTAAATGTTGCATCAAGTTGTACTATACATATCCATGGAAAACATGGTTTTGCTAGAATATAAGTGTCATTGAACACCAAGGAGGTTGTTCCCTCAAGAGCGAGGGATTTCTAACAACCCCTATTTGATTTTACATGTAACTAAAATAAGACCAGGGTCATGGGACACATATTCCAAGTTGAATGGTAGGTTAACAAATATCGATGGGAATTAGTTGTGTTTAACTAATAGTAATGGAAAAAAAAAAGGAATTTATTGGACTTTATTTATGAAAATAAAGGAAAATAGGAGAAAAGGGAGATCAAGGATCAAAAATTTGCATGAGGAGGAAATTGAAGAGAAAATAGAGGAAAATGAAGAAAATAAAGGCATTAGTAATAAAAATGCATCATAGGATTAGTTGTTGGTTGTTGTTAGTTTTTGTTTTGGCTCTCTCATTTCATCCACTCTCTCTCATACACTCTAGCGTGCTTAGATAATTCTTGCAACATGCTCGGAGCATGCCAGTATTCACTTGGATTGGAGAAAGAAGGAAAAGGATTAAAGGAAGCATAAGGTGACATTGAGATCAACAACTATAAATAGATTGCTTGCAGGTAACATGTTTCATGTATGATCTTCTTTTTTATTTTTGGATGCATAGTATATGCATGTGATTATCTGGTTATGTGTTTTCATTAGCATGGGGGATTTCCTAGATTGATAGTGATTTGATCCTTGCCTTTCCATTTCCTCCATAGCGATGGAATTGTGGGTTTTTCCACTTGTTTGTTTTCTCATTGGATCTCACTTTTTTCCTATGGTTGTTGTTTGGAATAAGCTCTTTGGAGCCCTAGAATTTCTTGGGTTGAGTTACTAATCCTAGAGGCTAGGTTTGGAAAAATGTTCTGGATCCTTTTGACCCTAGAATTGGGTTGGACAAAAAATATAGAGCCTTGTGATAGTTGTCGGTTGAGTTACTAGTTCGTAGATCATTGGACAACTTGGGTAGAGACCAATATGTATATCGTTAATGATTTTCGTACCATAGAGGTAGAATCACTATGGTTGAGGGTTGAGGTGGTTTTTCCTTTGGAAGCTCTGGTTGTTTTTTCTTGGTTTATTCCATGATATCCCACATTCATGCTTGGAATATGGTGCATGGGTGATTGGTTGAAAGAATGATTTGATTTAGCCAATCTATGATCAAGTCGTATCTATAATTCACTGACTTGGTTGGCATTTTCATATGTTAATATGAGTTATTTTCTTATTATGATTTACAGTCACTTGTGTTGGTTATCATGTTAACATTTATTGTTTATTTTTATGGTTTATATGTTCGTTATTATCACGGGGGATTCACTCAATGAACTTTTTACATATTGCGTGTGTTCATGGAATATTAAACAATACCCTTAATTTGACTACATATTGGAAAATACCTCTAAAAATCATATTATTTAACCCCCTACCAATATGAACCCAATACACCATCCCAATTTTATAAACCTTTACTTTCACTAGATATTGTAGGTATCCATTTTTTAATTAAATTATTTTATACCCCTTTATATTTTTTCATTAAATTTGAGCTCCATTTTTTATACCCGCCAATATAAAAGTCGTTTACCCCCAATATATTGTGTCATTTTTTCCTCAATATATATCCCCCAATATGAATTCATGTGGTATGGTATTTCTCCCCCAGTGAAGCCCCTGTGGTTATTAGCTGGTTGTATGTTGGTTAGATGATGTATAGCTTCTATGGCTCTTGTCATCTTTTTATAAATTAATTAATGGATATTTAATGCATGCACTAATATGTGTTATTGTAGCTATGTGGAGAGGGAATACAGGCTTCTTAATGATTCTATGTTGAGCTTATTGACTTTGTAAACATATATGTATTTTTGACCTACAGGTACTATATACACAAAGTGTTTGTATAAATGAGTAATTTGGATCTCCAACTTCTCTAGGTCATAAATTTGGCATAGAATCTTTGTTTTACTATCATAATACCTTTTTTTGAATATCTCCATGAGTATAATAAAAATAAAATTAGTGTGATAACTTCTGAGACTTTTCCAGTCTCTCCATTTTCACTATAAACGTCGTTTAGGCACTCAAAATGGCCTAAGAAATTTAGGACCTGAAAAAATCTAAAAAATAGAATTTTGTATTAAATTTAAGGAAAATAAATTGAAAGGTAATAGTGTGGGGTCAAATTAGGTTGATAATAATTTGATTATGTATCACTAGGTGTTTGCACTTAATTCTAGACATGTGGACACCATTTTCCATAAGTGCACCTTGCATAGTAACTCTCAACTCATGTTTACCCTAGTGAGCAAGTTAAAGTGGGTAAATTTGGGGTGGGGTGTTACAAATCGGTATCAGAGTGTGGTCGTAGTGCTGGAATTCAGGGTAAAAGTGATTTTCATCCATACATGTCAGTTTTCTATGTGTTTTTGATGCATTCATTGTAGTGGCTATGGCTAACATGTACATAGTCATTATTGCAATCTTGTGTTGTCGTGTATGATGATTGATGTGTTGATGTCATTATGTATATATAAACACATATCACACTAATATGAACTGATTTGTGTGGATGAGATATAGCCTCCCTGAACTTCATAAGGTATGATTTTATTATGTTTTAATTATTTTATCTGACATGGCATGTTTGTAGGAGGTAGAAGATCAAATATGACTAGAATAATGGTGGAGTATAGTTCAAGTGACTCTCCCTATAGATCATATGAATAACATGGCGATGAGTACTCCCTCGGCATAACATATAAATTAATAAGTTTGAAAGAAAGAGACAAAAATTTCAATGCAATCAATAGCAGGTTGACCAAGGTAGGGGAAAGACTTTCTAATGCACATGAGATGTAAGTATAAGCTAATGCAGTGATACTTCAAAATTTATGACACTTTTAGAGACAAGGATCACTTAGGATAAGTCATGGACAACAAGAAAGGATTAATGGGGCAATGGCAAGAGGCCTCGATCAAGATACAGGTTTGATAGAGAGGATATAGTTAGAGATGGAAAATTTCTGGATACACCTGACAAGATGGGTAGTGATTATGGGTTATATTCTATTTTCAGTTTATAGATACATCATTTTTATCATCACCATCATCCGTATAGGAGGAGTGAGAAGAAATACTTTTCAGAGGATTTCAAGAAAGAAAAGCCTCCTACATTTGATGGAGAAATGAAGAATTAACAATATGTAGAAGACTGGTTACTTCAGATAATTTTTTTTTTCATATTGCATGATTATTAAAAGAACATGAAATACAAGTTATTCAAAGGGAAATAATACATCTGGTGGGAATATGTGAAGAATGTTAGAGGAATTTGAGAAGAGGAGTTGACATGTAGGGAGTTGGAGAGTATTTTTATGAAGAAGTATCTATCAGAGAGGTACTATTATGACACAAAAATGGAGTTTTATGAGTTGAAGATGAGATCTATCATCTATGAGAATTATACTAGTGGATTCTTGGAGTTGTTGAGATATGTGCCTTATCTTAAAGACGAGAAAGCAAAGATTCAAAGATTCATTAATGGGTCACCCATATCATTCAAAGACATGATTGAGTTTGATGAGCCAATATCATTAGAGGAATCCATCATGAAGTTAAAGCATCGTTATGAGGAACCAAAGTTTCCTAGCATTTATGCTACATTGTATAAAAAGGTTGACCATTAGGCATCTATTATCGATATGAAAGCTAATCTTTGTCATCAATTTATTTCTATTTTGATTGATCTTGGACCTAACTATTGTTATATCAACTCCAACCTTGTGGATAAGTGTTATTTAAGTAAATAAGTGAATGAAAAATCTTGATTGGTGTAGCTGGCTACTGGGACCGAGAGAAAAGTTCATCATTGGGTGACATCTTGTGAATTTTATTTAAATGGTATGCCTACATCAACACTCCATTGGGTTCATACAATTTAATATTGGGAATGGACTGACTATTCATTCATAAGACTGAAGTGTATTTCTATGACAATGCTATTGAATGCTTGTATGATGATGGTGAAAGAAGAATCTTGTAGGGAACAAATAAGCATACAATAGTGAGAATGGTTACAACTATGCAAGAAAATCATGGTTTCTGGAAAGGATTTGTATTGTTTGTAGTGCATATTTCTAATGATAAAGCTAAGGATGATGAAGTATTGAGAAAGTATTTGGTTTTGTTGTATATTTAGGATTTTTTCCTATATGAAATTACATAGTTACCGCCTCATAGGTGTTAGTGTTAGTACATTATTCATTAAAAACAACTCTTTCAGTTTTTTTCCTAAAATTAATAGGTTAAAATTTTTACTTTTTCAAATAAGGTAAAAAAAAATTGGTCACTTAAGAGGTCTAGGTCAAATTTTCTGCTCCCTCATCTCATTCATTTCCATCATCAATTTCAAGGTCATCCCTTTCATTGTCATTTAAAGGTTTAGGGTTATGTCTTTCCACCTCATCTAGGTCATTGTCTAGGGGTCATCATCTACCTTTGAAAACCATTCATTTCACTCATAAACCTTAAAAAAGGGAGCTAGCATGTTTATGGAGTGAAATAAAGACAACTTGTCTTGTTTAAAAATGGTTCAAATGTAAAAAAGTAAGAAAAGATCAAATTTGTCTTACTTTTTCATTACAAGACAAAAAAGGTCATCTAAAGGTTATAAAAGGCAAAAAAGGCCATTTCAAGGTTATAAAAAGCAAAAGCAAAGTCATTTTGGCTCATTGTTTTCTCCTGTTGTGTGGAAGAGCTCCTTTATTACCTCACATACACTCCCAAGGTGGTCAAAAGTTCAAATCCAAGGCATAAAACCACTCCAACAACCTTTTGTTACATTTCAGGGTGTGTTTGTTACGCTCTTCTAGCTTTTGTTACCTTTCTGAGTGTGCTTTGCATCCAATGTTATGCTTTTGGGCAAGTGTGTTACCTTTATGAGTGCTTTTCACATCGATTGTTATGCTCATGTTGTGTTGCGCAGGTTGCACAACCAGTTTTACACCTATGTCAACACATTGTTACGGTTTCAGCCATAATGTTACGCTTCTTTACATGACTATTACGCTTTTCGAGGAGAGGCAGAGTTGGGTTCTGGGCGTAGAAAATCTTCCAAAAATATTGAGGCTTGTAACCATTACCCTTTGAACCCCTCATAAAAGGTAAATCACTACTCTCATGCCCTCTTTTGGTCAAATTTTTGAGTGTTCAAAACATTTTTATGCTCACACTATTTTTTTTCCATATCATCACTTATCCATGGTATAAAAATATTCCATTTGACCAACCCTAACCTACTCTAGCTAAACAAAACCTAACCCTATTACCTAAATGCTAACCCACACCTATAATTTACCTTATCCTCACATCTCCCAGCGTCTATACCATCCTTAACATGTCAATTTCACCAAACCCTAGATTCTAGCTATTTTCACAGTGAAAAAACTGGAAATTTCCTATGTTTTCTTGATTTCATCACCCTCCCCACATCCATTTCCCCTCATTCCACCTACAATATGGAGCTAACATGCCACCCTATTCACTAATTTTTTTTAGAATTTTCTATATCTCCATGATCCTCTATTTCACCTTCTAAACTTCATCTGTACACTAGCTATTTTCACAATGCTGAAATTGTAAATTTCTTGCATTTTCATCATTTCGCCACCTTTCTCACATCCATTTAACTTCATTCCACCCACAAATTGGAGCTAACATAAAACTCAATATATTGATTGTTTTCTAGAATATTCGTCAGTTCCATGATCCTTCCTCTTATCCTCTAAACTTACAATTTTCCCTCACTCTATTTTTCGATAATTCACTACATCTACCCATCCCACCAACATACTAGGGTTTTCATCATTCCAGTGACAAAAAATATGGAGAGTGAGAAGAAGAGCTTCAAGGCATGGCACCACATAAGGTTATAACCCTTCACAATGCATTAACTCAATGTATCACCCTTGGCTAGAAGATGTTTTGAGAGAGTTGAATGTTTGAGATTTTGTGAAAAGCTCATGGAAGAGGGGTATCATCTTGAATTGACCAGCTTATTTTCCACAAGCTTCAGCATGGGAAAGGTCACTATTGCAGGTGTGGATATAAACCTATCAAAATACCTAATTTCTTCAACAACAGGTATTCCTTTTCATGGAGAAAAATGGTTCAAGGGCATGGAGTTAAACATTGAAAATTACAAACAATTTCTCAAGCCTCGTGCTAGAGAGGAGCCAGATTACCTCTTCCCTTTCATACACCTTAGAAACAAGTATGCTCCTTTAATTATTTTTATAATGAAGTACTTCACATGTTAAGTAATATTTTCCAAGTTGCCTAGGTACAATATCAGGATGTTGATGCATTTCACCTCTCTCAAAACATTTGATTTGCCATATTACTTGTACATGAGTTTGATTAAGATGGTTGAGAAGGTTCAAAGCAGAAAAAAATATCATCACACTAGTATTTTTCATCATGGTCTGATCAAGCTCATTGTATTTCATCACCTTTCCTCCATCAACATGAATTGGGAAAATTTATTGGAAATATTAGCAGCAACGCCTACCACTATCCCTCCTATCTTGCATAGCACATCATCAACAAAACCATTGGAGGTTGGCTCTTCTAGCATGCCAACTCAATTTTCATATATGCTCCTAGGGTTTTTGAGTTTAATGACACCTATGAGGAGGGGAAGAGACAAAAATTTGCGCCCAAGTCTACCAAAAATGTTCTTACACTTGACACCATTGTGGAACAAAGTGAGATAGAAGAGCAACCTCTTTTGCATTAGCATAGTGAATCAACACCATTGGAGGTTGAGGTAGCAGAGTAGGCAGAGATAATATCATCTGAGGAGATCATCAAAAATAAGGATGAGAAAATAGCAGAGTTGAGGATGATGTTCTCCATTGATAATTCTCAAATCACTTTCTTACAACAAGACAATTTTCAATTTAAAGTGAAGAAAATCTTACAAGGAAAGCCCAAGCCAGACCTAGAGGTAGTCAAAGGCAAAGGTAAGGAGGTTATTGATGTTGATAAAATTCAGGACATGGAGGATGAAAAACAACCAAGAAGGCCAAAAAAAAGATGCCTCAAAAGGGCGCTAGAGCTAGAAAGACAGTGAGCTCATCCACCTGAAGAGTTGACCTTTAATGAGCTTATAACCATGGAGATTAATGAAGACAGAGAGATTTGGTTTTCAAGGATAAATGAACATATGGAGAAGATATTTAATATGGGAAAGAGGGACAATAAACTACAAAGACACATGGAAAATCATTATCGCACTAGGAACACAATTTCTCAAATAAGGCTGAAACAATTGAAGAAAAAACTAAAAGAAGAAAAAATGAAGCTTAAAGAGAAGGAAAACTTGGACTTGCTAGTTGGAAATTCATTGGTTGTTTATCCCATCACTGAAAGTGCTACAAAACCAATTTTTATAATTTTTGAACAATTTTGGTATTTTTTGTGATTTTTGCACAATTATGGCAGTTCCTCCTCACAGAAGGGTAACAAAATTTGGTTACGCTTATTTTGGGGGAATTCAAATGATGATTTATTTACATTTATGGATGCATTTTGATGATTAAATTATAGATCAAGAACTCCCTTGTCATGAAAATCTTTAATTTTGAAGAAAAAGCTTAAAACCCACTCATTTGTCATGTTTCTGCCACCTTCTTGGAGCCTTTGTTATGCTTTTGGAGTAACATATGGAGAATGGATTTTTGAAGGCCTTACCCTGGGTCATTTTTCAAAATTCAAGATATTCTGGAAACTAGACACACATGGCTAGTTGAAAATTCTTTCAGAAGTGGATTTGGACTCCAAAACGTTTCTGCAATGTTCTATTATGCTTCTGCAAATTTATGTTACCCTTTTGTCAGAAATGTTATAAATGAACGTTGGACTCCTCAAGACAATTGTCAAGCTTAGAAAATTTCACAAATTCGAGGTTATGTTGTACTATGACTTGGAATTAGATTTATTGAGTTGGTTTTTTCCTCCTATCATGAGGTAATATGTAATTTAATGTAAGGGACAAACACTCCTAGTTCACAGCTAAACTTCAGGGAATGGTTTCTAACCTCCCTAGAATCTAGGAAATGACTCATATTGTGTATTTATGATCCATTTTGGATGGGATTTTGACCGCATGAGGTTTCATAGTCCATATTTTCTATAATTAGACTCTCTTTAGTCTTTTTTTGGGTTGGATAGTCTTATTTTGCAGTGGAGATTTTGTAATGAGCATTTGGAATGAAATCAGAGACAATTTTGTAGAACTTGTGTTGAGATACTTGTGGGATGCATTAGCTAATTTGTTCTTCTTATTTATTTTTATCTATTCATGCTAAGTTATATATCTTCTTATTTCATATACATCTTTCCACATGTTTATCTTGTAAGTTGATAAGTAGAAATCAGGTATATTCATGCTCTATTTTAGGCAAGGTTTACATTGCTATGTCTCTTTTCTTCGAAATGAATGAATTCACCTCAGTCCTCATTCAAACTCTCTTTCACTTCATCCTATACTCAATGACCTATAAATATGATTTTTAACTACCTATATAGCCTCACATATTCTCTCCAAATTGACCTTGGAATTTAGACCTAAAAACTCTACACAAATTCTTCTCACCGACCTTTCTATCGAGAACTTAAAACATCAAACAAATCCTATTTACTAAGCTTACATACATTTCCTAATATCATTAGATATTTCAGTCATTCCTTAGACTAAAAAAGTGACAACAAGAGAGACCTCTCTGGTCTTGGTAGGGCTAGCTACCTGAGCTAAAGCCTTGTATGTGGTTACCTTTCTTCAATCCCATTTTCAGCCTTCAGAAGTTGGGGAGAGTGATAAAAATTTTGGCACCGTTTTCGGAGAGAAATTGCTAAAATTTCCCTAGGAATATTTCTTTAATCCTCTGAAACTTGGACTTCTAGGTGACAAAAAGTTGCATTCGAAATAGGTTGAATTCTTAAATCTGCGCCAAATTATAAATTTCCTATCTTAAGTTGGATCCTTAAAGACATACATGGTCAAATCCAGACCCAAAACCCTCACCAATTGTGAATGACCGTAGTATTATTTTTAGAAAGCATCAAACCAAGTCTCCAAAGGTTGAAAGACCTATTCCTCTACTTGTCAAGTCAAATTCCTTTCCTACGACATTTGCTACAGAAGATTTATTTTATAATTTAGAATATGAATGATATTTGTTTAGAACTAAGTTTGAAACCTTTCCTTCATAGACCACCTTTTATCCTTTTGATTTTGAGAAATTTGCATCATCTTCTGAGTCTTTTTATTCCGAAGTTGATAGTGAAGTTTGGTCCAATTTCTACAAACTCAAAGGCTTGGTCGATAAGTTTCAAGAAACTTCATAAACAACTTATTTCCAATATCAACAATAAGATTTTGCCTCACCTGTCATTACACCTTCTCAAACTGCTACATCATCAACCCTTATTTTCATTCCATCATTACCTCTGCAAGTTTTCACTCCATCAACACCTCCACCACCTCCTACATTAGTCATGGCTATATTTTCTCCATTGATCCTACCCATTCAAATCACTACACTACCTCAAAACTATGGTGAGAGACTTCCCCTTTTCGATGGAACATCGAATGTTACAACTTATCAATACATTTCCAAAGTGATTGATTTTATATATCTTGAAGATATTGACAATGATGATGCCAAGATGCACATCATTGCACCAAGTTTTTGAGGAGACATAAATAAATGGTTTCGATCTCTCATAACTAGTTCAATAGGTACTTCAAAACATTTTATTGAATTTTTTATGGTGAAATGGGAAGAGAAGATGAATACATTACATATTTTAGCTGAGTATAATGCTTTGAAAATGAATCCCAATGAGTCTATCCAAGACTTTACAACTAGATTCAATAAAATCTATGATTCAATTCTTGAGAATATTAAGCCTTGTCCAGGCCTTGCTGTACTTCATTATCCTGATGTTTTTGATCTTGACATGGCTTATCAACCAAGGGAACTAGATCCATCAACTCTAGAAGAAATGCAGAGAAACACAATGAGCGTGGAAGCTAATTTGATCATCAAAAAGTCTAAAATCAAGATGGAGAAAAGAGTCACTGTCAAAGAGGAAACATCTACTTCATAAAAGGGAAAATTAGCTACCTTGATGAATACCATGGATAAGATGATGGATAAAATGTCCATCATTGATTGACAAGCTGAACCCTCCATTAGAAATCCCAATTTTATGGGTCAAAATTAGAAGCCTCAATACAGGATCAAGCAAAGGGAACATAGGGGTCACGTCCACAATTTCATTAGAAAATTCACACTTCATTTCAACAGAATTACACTCAAGGCCCTAATGAAGATGATGAAGAAGAAGTTTCTGGCAAGAATCATTTATTTGAGGAAAGTCAACAACCTATTTTCCTTAGTAAAGAAGATCAATTTTCTGTAGAAATTTGTGCACCTGATGATCAACAATATTTCTTGTCAAATGTTGACATCTTATTAGTGCAGGAAGAATATTATCATAGGGGATATCAAAATTCTCTTTCCCAAGTGCAAAGATAGTATGGTTTGAGGAGTAGGAATGTTCCTATAACCTCCAATCAGAAAAACAAAAAGAACAAGCAGACGCTCATCATAAAGAAGCTTCCTCTAGCTGTTAGAGAAATGAGAAAGAAGTAAAAGATAAAGGACAGAAGAAAGAGTCTTCACACAAAGATAAACTCAAAAATAATGATGCACCATTAAAAGAAGTGGAAAAGCATTCTTCTCTTTTTAGCCTTGAAAATGAAATTGCCAAACTGAAATTTTGTATTCCTCTAACTGAAATAGTCAAGAATGATCAGTACAAAACTCAAGTAGCCAAGTTTCTTAGATTGGATCAATTTTCCAACATGGTTAATGTGATTTATGATCATCGTAAGCTTCTATTTGGTCCTGTTGTCGATGGTGATCTAGAATATAGTGAGGTCCCTCCATTTTATCTAAGCCTCAAAATCCATGATTTTATCCTCAATAACACCATGCTTGATTCCGGATCCTCTCACAACCTCATGCCCAAGGCCATTATGGGATAGATTTGGATTGTATATTACAAGACCTTATCATGATCTTTATTCATTTGATTCAGGGAGGGTGAAATGTCTTAGCCTCATCAAGGAGTTAGTGGTGTCATTAGAGAAAATCCCGGCCAAGAATGTTCTCATGGATGTTTTTGTGGCTGATATCCATCCTAGATATGGATTGTTGCTCTCTCGGTCATGGGGAGTGAATCTTAGAGGTACTTTATAACTTAAATTTTCATATGCTACTGTTCCTGTATTTGGGCAACTTATGAAACTATACCGAGAAAGTAAAATGAAGTACACGATCAATAGCCGAGAAAAGCCAAATAACCATTCAATATATGTTTTCCATAAAAATTTAGAGTCCCTAATCTTATTCAATGATGAATATTCAACATCTTCTGAAGTTTTGATTGTATAAAAACCAGAAAATTCTAAATTTTCAAAAAAAATTTAGAATATTGCAGAAATTTATGAAAAGGTGCCAAGTTTTTAGAACCAAGTGCATCACATAAAAAAAATTATGAAACAGTGAAAGGAACATAAATTTTTGGTACAATAGAACACTCTCAAGGAACAAGTAAAGTTCAACCATCCGATTTTCAACTTCTTGATGAAGAAAGTAGTTTGTGGACCAAGGATTTCAATGGAGCTTTGGGCAAAGAAGGGCTGGCATTGGAGTGTGGATTCACAACCCTGTAAATTAGTCAGTAAACATTCCTCCCAATGCTAAAATTTCCTCCTAAAAGTTGGCTTTCAAATGTTCAAACAATGAAGCTGAGTACGAGGCTTTGATAGCCAGTCTGAAAATTCTCAAGAAGCTAGGTTGCTAAGAAGATTTCTATGTATGGCGACTGCGAACTAGTAATAAAGAAAGTCAAAGGGGAATACCAAGCCAAGAATCCAAGGATGCAAGCTTACCGAAATGCAGTGATAGACATCCTAAGAACATTCATCGAGTATAATTTATCATTGATCCCTAGGGATAAGAATTTTATTGCTGATTCTCTTTGTACTTCGGCCAACATGTTCACAATTCCATTTTATCCGAACAAGAAGTATTAGATAAACGTCAAACATTGCCTAGATGTGCCAGATAATGTTTAGTATTGGCAAGTCATTAGGGGATTTTTGAGGTCTAAAATGGGCCTCCTAAGGAAATTATAAAATAATAGTGGAAATAATAAAATAAGATTTGATTACATCACCAAAATTTAGAGGGAAAAAGGAGAAAACTATTTTTTTCAACTCATATTTTGAACTTATCTCCCAAGGGTTTACTCAAATTTCAAGCGGGAATACTCCTTGGATGTAAAATTTAATTCCTCATCCAAGGAGTACCCATGCTGCATAATTTTGATCAACTTTTCTACAAGAAAAATGAGAAATACATAAAAAACGCAATTGCAATCACATTTTTTTATGTATTTCTCATTCTTTGTGTAGCAGGGTCCATCAAAAGTATGCAACATGAGTACTCCTTTGACGAGTATTTAAATTTTGCATCCAATGAGTACTCCCACTCGAAATTTCAATAAATCCTTAGGGAGATAAATTCAAAATATGAGTTGAAAAAGTAGTTTTATTATTTTATTATTTTTTAACCTTTTTACTTTTTTACTCCAAAAATGATGAATCATCCCCCATGGTTGACATCATAATCTTGAAACCTATTGGTTCTTACAACAGTTATTTTAGTTGTAAATTTTTCTTAGGAGGCCCATTTTAGACCTCAAAATTCCCCTAATGGGTATTTCAAGATTATAAATATATCAACAACTTCTTGCATACAGAAGAGGAATTTGTGAATTCTCAAATTCATAACTAGTGCTATGAAGATGACCAAGAAATCCATGTAGCAGAGATGCAAGTGCTTCAGCTGAAAGATAACTCCATTCCAAGAGGTTTGCTACTTTTGGAAGATATTTTCGATCAATATTATTTTACACACAAATAGACCATGCTACCAATAGAAGTGGGAGTGGAAGATCTCAATCTTGGCACTCCAAGAAAGCCAAAGATTGTCAATTTTTCAAAATATTTGAGTGCAGAAATGAAAGGTAAATACAGAACTCTTATGTCTCAGTTTGTTCATATATTTTTTAGGGAATATTCTGATTTGAAAGTGTATGATAAGAGTATAATTCAGCATATCATTCCCTTAAAGTTGGATCAGAAACCATTCCGCCAAAATTTAAGGAGAATGAATTCAAAATTGTTGCCCTCTATTCAAAAGGAGGTAAATAGATTATTTACTATTGGTATTATAGTTCCTCTTCTCTTTTCAAATTGGATGTATAATTTAGTGCCAGTGAGAAAGAAGACATGAGACATTCTCTTGTGCATTGATTTCATAAATCTGAATAAAGTGTCATTAAAGGACAATTACCCACTACCCAAGATGGACCATATTCTACAAAGGGTGGTTGAATATTCGAGACTTTCATTATTGGACAGATAATATGGGTATAATAATATTTTATTCCATTCATATGATCAAGAAAATACAACGTTCACAACACCATGGGGGACCTTCATTTATGCCAAAATTCCATTCAGATTGAAGAATGCAGAGGCTAATTTTCAGTGAGCAATGGATATTTCTTTTGCTAATGAAAATTATGTCTTTTTAGTTTCTAAGATAGATGAGCAACACTTTCAACACCTGAAAACAATTCTTCAGACATGTAGAAATTTTTGCATATCCTTAAACCCAAGAAGAGTCTTTTCACTATGGAGGAAGGTAAATTGATGGGCCATGTCATACCAAAAGTTGGAATTAGGATAGATCCTTTGAGGATTGAAGAAATTCATACCTTGGAGTAACCTAGGAGAAAAATGAATTTCATCCGTTCAATGGAAAAATCAAATTTTTGAGAAGGTTTGTCCCCAGATTATTGAATTAAGGAAAATTACAAACATGCTGAAGAAAGATAGTGAATTAAAATGGTCTGAAGAGGTGAATAAATCAATCAATCAAGTTAAATTGGCTTTATCTCATGCTCCTATTCCTATTATTCCAGATTATACACTTCATTTTTTCATTTTCCTCGGAGCATACTCTTGCTACTATCCTTATGCAAAAGAAAAATGAGAACATAGAGCAACACATCGCCTTCTTCAATAGAACCATAAGAGATGCGTCCTTTAAGTACAACATGATTGGGAAATATGCCTTGGCACTATTCAAAGCATTGAAGCACTTTTGGTTCTATATTCTCCACTCACATGTCATTGCATATGTTCCAAATGTTGTTGTGAAAGATGTGCTTACGCAGAATGATCCTGAAGGGTAGCAGGGTAAATGGATCGCTACTATGTTGGAATATGACTTGGATATCAAGGCCACAAATCTGATCAAAGGACAAGGCCTAGAGAAGCTTATGGCATATTCAAATCTCTATGCTTTGGGCAATAATTTTATTGCTACATTATTTGAAGAGCAAGAGGCTGAAACATTATCTGAGGTATCTGAAATTTTCTCTTTAACGCCTTCATATATTGATATAGTTCATGTTTTGAAACACTTGAATCCTCCTCTCAACTTGCCAAGTATTAAGGCTAGATCTCTGAAGTTGAAATCTATTAAGTATTGCATCCTTAACATTGTCTTATATTTGAAATATCTGGGTGTAGTCTTGCTGAATTGTTTGGTTGAAGGAGAAGTTGAAAAAGTGATGAATGATTTTTATAATGGTTACTATGGTGGTTATTTTTACTGGAAAACTAAAGATAACAATATCTGGAGGTTGGGTTTCTATCGGCCAAGTTATTCTAAGATGTTTATAAAAAAATCATGAGCTGTCATGAATGTCAAATATTTCAGGGAAAGAGGAAGCTCTTGCCTTTGCCCTTAAAACCAATTGAAGTGAAAGTGCCATTCCAACAATGGGGATGTGACTTCACTGGTGAGATCCATCCTCCATCATCAGCTCATCATAAATGGATACTCACTACCACAAATTATTTCTCTAAATGGACTAAAGCCATCCCCACAAGGCAAGGTAATGACACTATCATTATTTGGTTTTTAGAGAAAAATATTATGTCTCATTTTGGTTGTCCATACAAAATCATTACTGAAAATGTAGCTGCCTTTAAGTCCAAGAAAATGATTGAATTCTACAACACACTATCCTCAAATAAATATTTGGTAAACATAATCAAGAATATGCTACAAGAAAACAAGATGAATTGGCACAAAAATATCACCAATTCTCTATGGGCGGATAGAGTTAGCATGAAGATATCAATCAGCGTGTCACATTTTCAGCTTGTGTATCGTGTTGACAAGGTGTTCCCTAATTCTCTAGCTGTACCGGTGATGAAAATTCTGCAAGAAATCGACAGTGAACCAAATGATGTCCAAAGAGAATCATCCAAATGATCCACTATAATAGTCAAGAGATTAAGTCTTTAGTCATAATTCAAATATTCATGAGAAAATTAAAAAATTTATGATAAGAAGACCAAAGCTGACGATTTTAAGCTTGGAGATGTTTTTCTTCACTGGGATGCTTGGAAGGAAGACAAAAATAAGCACAGGAAGTTTGACAATCTATGGAAAGGACCTTACAATATCACTGCATTCAGAGGTAATAAAGAATTTCTACTAGAAGATCTTGAAGGGAAAGAAGTGTTGGGGGGACCAATGAATGCTAGGTTCCTCAAACATTATCTTACTTGATCATTGAAGATTAAGTCCATTTCCATTATACATATCATTTTAATTTGATGTCTAAGAAATAAGGAAGCTTTTGCAGAATTTTGAAGCCCGAGGAGAAGGCCATGAGATGTATACATTCAACTCATGTTTTATTTCAAAAAGTTCAAAAATTTTTAGTCAGTTGTAAAGTTTGAGTCAAGTCATTTTTTTAGTCAAAGTCATTTCCATATTTAGTTCATCATTTCCATTTTGTCAAGTTTTTTCAATGTCCAGTTTTCACTCCATTACCCAATGGTAAGGCTACCTGGTCTAAAATTTTCTTGAAACCTCCTGAAGGAGATTCCATCCCTGGATGGATCCAATGTTAGTGTCAGTATGCCATTGATAAAAAATGAATCTTTCAGTTGTTTTCCTAAAATTCATAGGTCAAAATTTTTACTTCTTCAAAAAAAAATTCAAAAAAAAAATGGTCATTAAAGAGCTCTCAGTCAAATTTGTTGCTCCTGTTGGCCACCTATGAAATTTGTTCTATCAAAAGTTGGCCAAAACATTGTTTAGGCTTCAAGGAACAGTTTCATTGCAGAAATTGTATCTCCTGAAGCCTCTGGAAGACATCATATCCTTGTTTCAATATTAATTGTTGTTCCCATTTCAAGCTCAGAAAATTCTGCTAAATTCCATGAGAAAGACTACTGCAAAATCCCCTTTTTTCCCCTTCCTGCACTCAGAAACTAACCTTCATTTTTACTCTCTTGTTCCCCATCAAGATCCCTCATTCTCATCATTTTTCCATCTCCCCTTCATCAAAATCCCTTTCATAAGGTTTTAAGATCCTTTTTGGCCTTATCGAAACCCCCAAAACCCTTTGAAAACCATTGAAGATCCATGAAAAAAATCACATTTTCATATTAAGGGTTTAAGCCCCCTTGGGCTAAGTCCCTAACTCTATAAACCCCAGTCATATGCTTCTCCATGCACCCACAAGCCCCGCAATCGGGCGCTAAGCCATTTTGAATAAAAATTTCTGCCCAAAGTTTAAAACCTTTGGTTATATATTAAATTTGTCGGATTTACTATGAAAAAACTTTTCCGCCAGTGCAAAATTCCAAATTAATCTCCGCCGTCGATCTGATCCGCTGATCGACGGTGCGGAACCTATCATGGTCGATGGTCCCCGCCATGCCAAACACTGTGCAGAAACCGGTGGTATCCATCGCACTGCCTTCTGAGGGCTGGCAGTATTTTTCATTTCGGAGCGATTCCATACAACGGTTGACGCGTGGCACCAACACTATTTGAAAATCGCCCCCCCATCATGCATTAACGTTCGTCCACAGATCCAACGCGATATTGTTGTGCACCATCTGATCTGGGGTGGGCCATCCAACAGTAGTCGCTCCCCAAAGATGCGCGGGAGTTAACCTAGGCAAACAGTGCCCCTGGCCCACCGTCTGTCGCCCTCTGACGCGTCCTCAACCGTCGATCTCCTCCTGAGATCGACGGTCCAGATTTGATTGCATGTTGCGCTGTTGCCCGGTCCTAGCGCCACATGAACATCCACGCGGCAGATTTCTATTGGGCGGGTCTCCATGTTTTCCTCGTCCAGTCAGCATTTCTAGACCTGAGAACTTTACTTAACATGATTTAATTGGATTTTTGATGTCCGGGTGTATATTCTAAATTTTATTGGCACCCGATATCCACCGTTGATCGTGTGCGCCGATCTCATCCGATGACCCACGATCATCCCGAACCCCATACACTATTTTTTATCGAAACAAAGGTTTTTTAACCGATTTTCTCCAGAAACCGACTCCTCCATGTTATTTTTCACCTCCGCTTCCCACCGTCGATTTATGTGTGATCGAAAGTTCTGATTTAAACTTTTCTTCTGCTGTCTCTTTGACTCCTCATGATCAATCTCGACCATTGGATGATGCCATCCAACGGCTGTGCTCCCTCCACATGCCTTCTAAAGTAGTCAGCCTATATATGTAGCTTTTTTTAATAGTTTTTCATATTTTTGCAGGGTTTAGATGGGTTTTTCCGCCATGCTGAAGAAAAATTCACAGGTCGAGGGTGACGATCCTCTCGCCTGCGATTCACCACAAAATCAATCGCAGGGTTTTAAATTCGCATTTTATCAATGAATTCATGAGGCATTGATGCCATTCGACCCCTGTACAGCCCTGCACACCAGAAAACACAGTTAATGAAGCACCGATCAAAGAGTATCAGTGTCAAAGACAGAGCACACAAAAAACAGGAGATTGAAGACCGAAAACATGGATCTCAAGTAAATTTAAGGTGTTTTAGGGAAAGACGAAGACATCTGTAGAGCTGAGAAACCCTCCACTGCCATAAGCAGAGGCCAATTGAACCATCTCCAGCTCCTAAAGACACCTGCAGCCTTACAGAAATCAATGAAGGTTCAGTCATTACCAGAACAAGAGGTGTTTACCTGAAGATAGCTAAACAATTAATACAAATAAAAGAATCTTATCTCTAATTGTTGGCAGAACCATTTTAGAAGATTAAGAACAGTTCATAAGCACATCTTTCAATCATTATGCCTCGAAAGGTAGGAACAGATGTTATGGAGTAGAGTTAGAAATGATTACATAATTAATGATATTTGATCCTTGGGAAATCCTCCCACTTCCTCATTTCTCTATAAATACCTCTGTAGAACATAAGCAAATGTTGGTCTCTGGACATCTAAATGCATGTAATGGTTTTCTGAAGCTACTGATGCACTGTGTGCAATTTGAAGATAAATAAGTTGATATGAGAAGTTTGAAGTTGTAGAGACCCTCCGAGCTTGCTGATTGTAACTGGTTTGAACATCAAATACAAGCTGCTGATTTATGGGATCCTGATTTGTGTCAATGGTGATGTGTTCCTCGCTGTCAATTGTTATTTTCTTTAATTTTTCACTCTGTTCATTTTCTCTGATAAGGAACAACAAACATAGAGCTAGGACTTACTCTCAGTAGTACCCTACTCTTACTGAAAGCTTTATTTTTTATGTTTTTCTCTTGTTAATACTGAGTATATTAGAGTAGTGTTGAGCTCCAAAGATGTTCTTTCTTCAACCACATTCCACTCCATTTCCTTTTTCCATTATTAATTACAGGCCCAAATGATCAATAGAATTAATTAAAATTTCTTTAAGAATGTATATCATGACTAACTTGCTATGTTTTTATGATTTTCTCATTGTAGTACTTTTTGAACTAGATCTAGCTACAGAATGCAGAAATTTTGTAGCTAGTTTCCGATTATGCAGCTATCTTCATGTCTATGCAGGTTCCAGGTGTCATCTCAGAGAAAAACACATATGGTCGTATTCCACATCATTCCCTCATCATTTTTTGCTCTCCATGAAGTTTGAACGTAATTCTGTAGGTGGTTATGCACGTTGGAACTCAAACTAGGAGATAGACTCCTAATAGGACAAGGATAGTCCAGATGTCCTTAATCACATTACGAGACCACCAGCAGAGTTCCAGTTTGATTTTAATTTGAAAATACAATTATCCCTAGGTTATCTCAAGACAATTATGTAATTTTGTTATAAATATGGCTTGGGAAACCGAGGGACAAGGTTAGATTTTGTGTTTAATTGCTAGATTTCTGAAGTCCGAAAACACTTTGTTTTGAAGTAATTTCTCTTTTAATGGAAGAAGCATCATTTTATTGAAAGCACTGAGTCAGTATTGCAGTAGATTTTGCGTGCTACTACGGTGGTAGAGGGCCCCTGCTACTTGAGCAGCTTTGTTTATACGGCTTAGATAAGTATTTTAGTTTCGTCTTTCATTTCTAGCTTAAGCAGGTTTCTGAAGTTCATGTTTCACACTTGTTTACATTAATCATCACAGCTAGAATTACTCTTATAAACTCTTCCAAAATATCATCACGATGAATAAGGCATAGCTGTGGTGTTGTAGATTTTAGTTGCATTTCCTTTCGAATTTTATGATTTATGCTTGTTTACACTAAGTGTCATAGTCGGTCTTACTCCTACAAACTCTTCCAAAACATCATTAACAATGAATAAGAAACAGCTGTGGTATCTTAGATCCTAGTTGTATTTTCTTTCAAATCTTATGTTCATGTTCAATTGCATTGAATAATACAGCCAGACTTGTTTTTACAAACTCTTCCAAAATATCATTCATATTGAACGAGATGGGCTATAGAATTCCATAGAATAGTTGCATGTTAATTTAGTTAGAACACTCCGGAGGATGATTTCATTTAGTTCAGCTCTGTCACTACATTTCAAGTTTGATAATGGTATTCTAGTTTAACTCTATTTACTGTACTTCAAGTAGATTAGCAGCACTCTAGTTCTGTCTCAGTTAATTTTGTTTCAAGAAAAGAATAATGGCATTCTAGTTTAGTGTAGTCACTGTATTTTAAGATTGATAGACTACATTCTAGCCTAGTGTTATCCATTGTATTTCAAGTAGTAGTAGTTGTCAAAATTATTCTCTCGGCCTTCATTATTTACAACTTACTTTTGTTCTGAACTTATATTGATACAACATCACATGAAGAGGGGTCAGTAATATCAGTTAAGGTTTTGATCACTCTGCAAATCTTTTACAAATTCACCTATAGCCTTTTTCCCAAACATTGTTCTAGAAAATCTCAAAACTTATGAATAAGGCCTAGAAGTGATAAGTCAAGTTGCAGAATAGGGTAATTTCAGCATCATAGGTTAATCTAGAATAGAAACCTTACTGTGTTACAAATAATCATTTTGTAATATTGTGAGTTGATTGTTTATTTAGGAGAACTTCATTTACACTTAACTTTTCCATTTCTCAAGCTCTTCTAACACATCTTTAATGAATGAATTGGATAAGTTCAAGCTCATGTTGTGATTTATTTTCTTGCAATGAATTCATTATCAAGCTTTGCATTTGTTGTTTGTCATCCATAGTTTAGGCTTTGTTCTGTTTTAAATAACCAATAGCTTCTTTTCACCAGCACTTAGTTCTTTCTATTTTCAAACATAAAACCATAAAACCAAAAACATCATAAAACACTAAACACAACGTAGTGAGAAACAAATACCTAGGCACATATAGTGCACCACACTTCAGCAGTTTAATAACCTTGGTTGAAAATTAATGAACTCAATTTAGGAACACTAAGTTGAACACAAACATTTTGGCGCTGTTGCCGGGGAAGTGGAACTAGGTAGCCTTGTTTCTTAACTCCCAAAAACAATGATATGTGTAGAGAGAGAGACTCAAGGGGTAGATTCATAAGAAGCAGAAGTAGAATATTGATTCCTAGAACACCTCTTGTTTCACGTAGACCAAGAGTCAGCACACCTCCAACTCAGATCCACATTCCATCCTTTACTAATCCTAGACTTCCAGAAGACTTAAGATCAGATATTCCATTAGAAAGACCTTCCACTTCATCCACTGAACCTGTCTTAGAAGAATATTCAACGATCCCTGCTAGAGACACAAACTTTTCTACTTCCACAGAAGAATCAACTATGGTAGAAGAAGGGGGAGGAGGAGTCTTTAATGGAGAACACACATGATTTGGAGGGGGTAGAGGTAGAGGTAGAGGAGAAGGAGGTAGAGGTGCAGAAGGAGAAGGATTTAGAGGAAGAGGTAGAAGAGAAATGGGAAGCTCTTTTGGGTTTCCTATAGTAGATGAAGAAACCAATACAACTATGAAAAACATTTCACCCTATGTCCTTCCAAACTTCTATGGACTTAAAACTGAAGATCCTGAAACCTTCTTATTTGAATTTGAAGTCCTATGTAGAACTTATGACTACTTACAAGATGCTCAAAAACTTAAACTATTTCCTTCAACATTGAAAGGAGCAGCATTGAAGTGGTTTATGAGTTTGATCAACAGTTATATTAGGACATGGGAAGATATGAAACAAGCATTTCTAGAGAGGTATTTGGATTATTGTATGCCACTCAATCATAAGGAGGAAGTGTTTAAGATGATACAAAAATAATATGAAAACCTGGAAGATTTGTTCGAGAGATTTCATTACAACATCAAAAGAGCAAAAATGGAGAACTCAGATCAAGACACCTTAAAATCTCTCTTGTTGAAGACAATTAGGGATGAATGGATGGATATTATTAACATGATGGGAAAAGGGGATATATCTCAGCTCACATTACCTGAAATATTTGAGTTATGTATCAACCTTTAAAGAGGGAAATCCAAAACTGTAAAAGGACCAAGAGACCCTGCGCTTACAAGGGCAAGTAAGTCTGCTTCTGGGACAGTAAGTAGGGCAGAGATAGGGCATATGCTTGATGAATTAAAATCTGACATCTTAGGGAGTCTTAGTGAACAAATAAACACCCTTAAGTTACAAAACAAGCAAAAAGCTGAATCTTATGCCTTAGCCATCTTTTGTCCCAAATGTAGAAAGAAGCATGCCTTGAGAGAATGTCCTTTGGATGAAAAAGTTGTAGAGACCTGTGCAATTTGTTCAGAAAAACATGAGACCAAGAGTTGTCCTTCACTTCCTAGTCTTAAAGCTGTCTTTCAAGAAGATACTCCTACAAGTTCCACAAAATCTCTAAATTTTGTCTCTAGAAGGCCTTGGCAAGGACCTCAAACACAAGGATTTCATGATCAATTGTATAATCAACCTCCACTAAATTGGAATTCTTGGTAGCAACCTTGGCCCCAATTTCAAAATCAATCTCAAGCTTGGGCACAAGGAGCACAAAATCCCTATGGAAGATACTCCTAGTACTATCAATATCCACCATCCTATCCACCATACCCACATTTTTCTCCTCAAAATCCTCAACAAAATCCTCAGAACCCACAACATCAAAATCAACCACTCCCATTGCCATTTCCTCAGAAATCAAATCAGTTGCCTGCTCAACCCATACCAAACCCCAACAATAAGAATCCTCAGAATACATACATGATAGAAGGCCAACAGTTTCCAACTTATTTAATTACTTCTCTAGACCTTAGTGATGTTCAACTTCGGTCTGGAAGAATACTTGAAAAGAAGAAACCTTCTGTGATCATACAAGAACAAGACAACTCTGAGGAAGAATCTCTACGGGGAAATAAAAGTTTTAAAGAAGACACATCTTTTCAGGACCCAAATATTGAAAAATCAACACAAAAAGAGCCAATAATTTCAACTCCTTTATTAGAGCAACCATCAACATCCACTCCTACACCTCCCTTTCCAGAAAGATTACAAATTGATAGAGGTGTAGAAAAACAAATTATGGTGCCTAATTATGATTTCCTAGATGAGCTAAGAAATGTATGTATTAAGATTCCATTATTACAAGCTATCAAGGAAATTCCAATTTTAGCAAAGAAAATAAAGGATTTGAGCATGAAGAAAACAAGAAAAAGAATAAGAGAGACAAAGAAAATTCAACTGGCAGGAAAAATAGCAGATATCATGATGGGTAAGATTTCTATTCCAAAGTATCTAGACCTAGGAAATCCAGTTGTTAAAATTCACATCAATGGAATTGAGATCCAAAACACACTCATTGATTTAGGAGCAGCAATCAATATCATGAGTAGACAAATCATGGATAAACTGAAACTTCCTAATCTTATTTTTAAACCCACATTATTACAATTAGCAAACATATCTGTGATCAAACCTGATGGGGTAATAGAAGGCATTCTAGTGTCCCTAGATTCTTGGGAGTACCTTGTGGATTTCATGATCCTAACTCCTAAAAATAATCTAGGAGGGCATCCTATTATATTAGGAAGACCTTGGTTAGCTACAACTGATGCTTTCATTAGTTGTAGATCCGGTGATATGTATATCTATGATGGTAGTTCAGCTAAGAAATTCACTTTGTATCCTCCAGCAAGGAAAATTACAGATTTAGATGATACTCAATGGATAGAGGATGAAGAAGACTTACAACCTCTCTTCATAATTTCAGAAATTAGTGAAGATAGTCAAATTCTGAATACTTTAGAAAATTTTGAATCCTCTTCGGAATACAAACATGAACAATTTCAAGAAGAATCCAACATTGAGTTTTTATCATCAAGACAGATGTCTCTTCATTCTATGGATAAATTTGGCAGCTCTACAAGTGAGATATTTCCAGGCAAAACTTTAAACATAAAGAAGAACCTAGAAAAATCTCAACAAGAAGAGCTAGTCAAGATCTTACAGAGACATTCTTCTGCATATGCATGGGAGTACACTTATATGAAAGGGATAAGTCCTAAGACTTGCACTCATCACATCTACATAGAGGAAAATTTTAAACCAATCAGACAACCTCAAAGACGGATGAATCCAAATCTTAGGGAGATTGTTAAAGAATAATTGCAGAAATTTTTGAATGTCGACTTTATCTATCCTATTTCAGATAGTCAGCGGATTTCTCCTTTGGTAATTGTGCCAAAGAAAAATGGTAAATGGAGGGTATGTATTGACTACCGAGAATTAAACAAAGCTACTCTTAAAGATCATTTTCCCCTACCTTTCATAGATTAGGTGTTAGATACCTTAGCTGGCAAAAAGTATTTCTCATTTCTAGATGGGTTTAGTGGTTATAATCAAATTCAAGTAGTACTTGAGGATCAAGACAAAACCACATTTACCTGTCCTTGGGGTACCTATGCTTACCGAGTATTTCCATTTGGATTATGAAATGCACCTACAACATTTCAAAGGGCAGTATTAGGAATCTTTTCGGATCTAATACATGATTGTGTAGAGGTATATATGGATGATTTCACAGTTTATGGAAGCACATTTGAAGAAGCCTTAGCAAACTTGGAAAAAGTTTTAAAAATATGTAAAGAAGCAAATCTTTCACTTACTCATGAGAAATGTTTTATGATGTTTACTGAAGAAATTTTTTTAGGACATCACATTTCATGGGATGGGATTAGAGTTGATGAGACAAAAGTTGAAGTCATCTCTAACTTATCTATTCCAAGTTGTCAAAAAGATGTTAGGAGTTTTCTAGGATTTACAGGATATTATTGAAGATTTATAGAAAACTTCACCAAGATAGCATCTCCACTCTTCAAATTACTTACCAAAGACTGTGAATTCAAATGGAATTCTAATTTCCAGTTAGCCTTTGAGACCCTGAAAACAAAAATTTCTGAAGCACCTATTTTAAGGGGACCTAACTGGAAGTTACCTTTTCATATTTCAGCAGATGCCTCAGATACAGCTCTAGGAGCAGTATTGGGACAAAAAGACCTGATTCCTTATGCCATCTACTATACCAGTAAAAATTTGACTCCTTCAGAGTTAAACTATACTGTAAGTGAAAAAGAATTTTTAGCTGTTGTTCATGCCATAAACAAATTCAGACACTATATAACAGGCTATGAAAATTTTGTTCACACAGATCATTCTGCAATTAGATATCTAATGAACAAATCAATTACTAATGGCAGAGTCATAACATGGTTATTGCTTTTACAAGAATTCAACATTACCATTCTAGATAGGCCTGGAAAACAAAACACAGTAGCTGATTTCCTATCTAGACTCCAAAACATCAAAGATTACACTCTAGTTGAAGATCAATTTCCTGATGAATATTTTTTTGCAATTTCTACTCAGACTCCTTGGTTTGCTGACATTGCAAATTATTTAGTTTCAGGGAAATTTCCTTCAATAATGAACGCAAGAGACAAAAGAAAAATCATTTATGACAATGAAAAATATTCATGGGTTTGTAATGAGTTCTACAAGACAGGTCCAGATTTTATCATTAGGAGGTGTGGTCGGGAAGATGAGATGCCTGAGATTCTCAAAGCATGTCATGATGAACCTTGTGGCGGACATTTTGCTGATAAGAGGACAACTTATAAGGTCCTTCATTTAGGATACTATTGGCCATCCCTTTTTAAAGAGAGTATGTCAAAAGGTGTGAAAATTGCCAAAGGGTAGGGAAACATTCTCCTTCAGGTGAGATGCCATTACAGCCTCAAGTACATACTAAACCTTTTGAAAAATGGGCTTTGGATTTTGTAGGACCTATTAGTCCTCCATCAAGACAAAAGAAATATATATTAGTTTGCATTGATTATGTTACCAAATGGGTAGAGGCCAAGCGATTACTTTTTGCTACTGAAGCATCTGTAGTTAATTTTCTTTTTGAGGATATTTTTACTCGTTTTGGTGTCCCAAGGGAAATTTTTACAGATCAAGGACCTCAATTTACATCAAGGCTAGTGGAACAAATGATGGAGAGGTACAGAATCAGAAACAGAAAATCTACTCCCTATCATCCACAAGCAAATGGTCAAGTGGAATCTACTAATAAGGTCATTGAAGGGATCCTAACAAAGACTGTTCATTTACATAGAAGAGATTGGGCAGATAGGCTTCCTGAAGCCTTGTGGGTCTATAAAACTACATGGAGAAGCACAACAGGTCATACTCCTTATGAACTTGTTTATGGAAAGAAAGTTTTGTTTCCCATAGAGTTCCAGATTCAAACTTTCAAAATGGCAGTTCAGCTAGGACTTGATCTAATAGAGACACAAAAGCACAGATTGGAGCAGATTAATGAATTGGATGAGACCAGACAAGATGCAGTTCAGAAAACAAGTATAGTCCAACAGCAAAGGACTAGATGGCATGATAATTACATCAAGGAGAAGAAGTTCAAAGAAGGTGACTGGGCTCTCTTGTTTGATTCAAAGTTCAAATATTTTCAAGGTAAATTCCAAACACATTGGCTTGGGCCATATGAAATTGTGAAATTTTTTGACAATGGAGCAATAAAAATCAAGACAATAGATGAAGAAGAGGTCACTTTTTTTGTGAATGGTCATAGATTGAAGTTGTATCATAAGCCACTTTCAAGAGAAGAATTTGTCACGAAGTTCCAGGAAAACAGTGATGTGAAGTTAATGAAGAAGAATCTTTCTTATTCATCAACTTAATTGAATTTTCTGAAGTCATTTTATTGAAAAATATAAAAATAAATAAATAAATAAATAAAGTTTAAACATGAAAACTAATCACTGATTAGCATGTTTATACAGAAAAGGTAGAGTGAAAATCAGAATATTTCTGACACTTTAGCTTTTCAAATTTGTTCTTTTTTTGCAAGCAGTTGTTACAAAATCATAAGTGCAGATCCATTTCACTTATGGTCCATACTCCATTTCATTCATTCATCCATACTCCATTTCATTCATTCATCCACACTTCATTCATTTCACCCCATAATCCACCTCCTTTCCATCCCAAATTTTTTTAAGTTGGATGTTTTTCTGCAATTGAATAATACATATCATGAATTGCAGGCCACTTCTCATACTTCACTCCATTTCATAAGTTGTGATTCATTCCACTCCATTATTCACTTCATTCATATTCCATTACACCATATTTTATTATCCATCTTCACTCATTCCATACAACATTCCATTCATGCTCCAAACCATTCCATTTCATGTTTCAAGTCTTCTACAGGTACATTTCGCAGTCAGTCAGACATTTTGCAGCCAATCAGACATTATGCAGCCAGACAGACATTCTGCAGCTAGCACTGTGCAGTAATCACATGATCTGCAATAAAATGATCCTGCATATCCATGACAACAAGCAAAATCAAGGGAGTTATGAAGACTCGAAAAGTAATGATTTTCAGGGGAGAACAAAGCATATAAAGATCACAAAAATCAGAGGAAAGACAAAGGTAAAAGTTCTAATTATAATGACATATCATGAAAAATTTTAGTATAGTTAAGTTATGAATAATTCAAAAGGTGGTTCAAGAATAGAGAATTTCATAACGAGGCATGGAAGCAGATACTCAAGTCACCAGGTATGGATGTTTCCATCTTTAAAAAGGGTATCCCTAGCTCTGCACTAAAGAGCAAATGGAGAAACATGTTTCTTATCTTGCAAAAATTCATCACTTGTGAAGGAAGATATGGTACCTTCTATGTTTATCATATTCGGTTGATAATGAATTTCTTAGAAGAAGAACTCAATTTTCCCTTTTTCTTGCTTCATAGTTTAAAGAAAATGGCCTCAAGTGTTCAAAAGAGAGTTCAATTTCTAGAAACAACCTTATACCACCATGGTTTAGTCAAAATTTTGATTGAAAATCATTTGAGAAAAATAGGAGATAATTGGGAAGAGTTCTTAGTGAGAAATCACTTTGAAGAACCCAAGGAACCTCCACCTAAAGACAAATCTACAAAAAGAAGCAGAAGATGGAAATCCTCCAAAACTGAAACTGGTAAAAAAATACAAGAAGGCAGTGAAGAAATGATTTCTAAGAAATTGGCTCAGATTAGGAAGCAGCTTAAGAAAGAGAGGATAATAAGAAAATTTGCCAGAGAGAAAGGAGAAGGACCATCTCAACTGAGACAGAGCCACAAACTTAGAGGGATACTAAAGAAAACAAAGGTTAAAAAAACTGGAGTCATAAACATAGAGGATGAAGAAACACCTACTAAGGAGGATTTTGATGAAGGAGCTCCTGAAATAGACCCAACACAGCAAGAAATTTACAACTATGTTGAGACATTAGAGAAAAGAGCTTCAGAAGGTAGAGACAGAACTCCTAGTCCACCAAAATCTGCAGTTGATATCCTAAGGAGAGATAAATATGAGTTAGAAATACTCAACAGGAATATCAAGAATGAGAATGAAATTCTGAGAGAGCAGGTTAGACTGAAAACTGATATGAATTCAACTCTGTCTCTACAAATGCAAAAGTTGTACAAGGCTAGTGAAAAATTGAAGAAGAAAAATAAAAAGTTAACCAGGGCACTCACAAATTTAAGATTCAAGTTAGTCATAAGGAAGCCCAGAAGGCCTTTGACTGCCAGGAAAAGAAGAAGAAGAGGGTTGGATGTCCTTGCAGAAGTCTCAGAGTTCATGGAATAGTTGCATGAGGGCATGCAAGAACCTAGCACTGGGGGTATGCTGAGCTCCAAAGATGTTCTTTCTTCCACCACATTCCACTCCATTTCCTTTGTCCATTATTAATTACAGGTCCAAATGATTAATAGAATTAATTAAAATTGCTTTAAGAATGTATATCTTGACTAAATTTCTATGTTTTTATGATTTTGTCATTTTAGTACTTTTTGAACTAGATCTAGCTACAGAATGCAAACATTCTGTAGCTAGTTGCCGATTCTGCAGCTGTCTTCATGTCTACGCAGGTTCTAGGTGTCATCTCAGAGAAAAAAAAATATGGTCGTATTCCACATCATTCCCTCATCATTTTTTGCTCTCCACGAAGTTTGAATGGAATTCTGTAGGTGGTTATGCATGTGGGAACTCAAACTAGGAGATAGACTCCTAATAGGACAAGGACAGTCCAGATGTCCTTAATCATATTACGAGACCACCAGTAGAGTTCTAGTTTTATTTTAATTTGAAAAGACAATTATCCCTAGGTTATCTCAAGACATTTATGTAATTTTGTTATAAATATGGCTCAGGAAACTGAGGGACAAGGTTAGATTTTCTGTTTAATTGCTAGATTTCAGAAGTCCGAAAACACTCTGTTTTGAAGTAATTTCTCTTTTAATGGAAGAAGCATCATTTTATTGAAAGCACTGAGTCGATCTTGAAGTAGATTTTGCATGCTACTCTGGTGGTAGAGGGACCCTGCTACCTGAGCAGCTTTGTTTATATGGCTTAGATAAGTATTTTAGTTTCGTCTTTCATTTCTAGCTTAAGCAGGTTTCTGAAGTTCATGTTTCACACTTGTTTACATTAATCATCACAACTAGAGTTACTCTTATAAACTCTTCCAAAATATCATCACGATGAATAAGGCATAGCTATGGTGTTGTAGATTTTAGTTGCATTTCCTTTCGAATTTTATGATTTATGCTTGTTTACACTAAGTGTCATAGCCGGTCTTACTCCTACAAACTCTTCCAAAACATCATTAATAATGAATAAGAAACAATTGTGGTATCTTAGATCCTAGTTGTATTTTCTTTCAAATCTTATGTTCATGTTCAATTGTATTGAATAATACAGCCAGACTTGTTTTTACAAACTCTTCAAAAATATCATTCATATTGAACGAGATGTTCTGTAGAATTCCATAGACTAGTTGCATGTTAATTTAGTTAGAACACTCCAGAGGATGATTACATTTAGTTTAGCTCTGTCACTACATTTCAAGTTTGATAATGGCATTCTAGTTTAACTCTGTTTACTGTACTTCAAGTAGATTAGTAGCACTCTAGTTCGGTCTCAGTTCATTTTGTTTCAAGAAAAGAATAATGGCATTCTAGTTTAGTGTAGTCACTGTATTTTAAGATTGATATACTACGTTCTAGCCTAGTGTTATCCATTGTGTTTCAAGTAGTACTAGTTGTCAAAATTAGTCTCTCGGCCTTCATTATTTACAACTTACTTTTGTTCTGAACTTATATTGATACATCATCACATGAACAGGGGTCAGTAATATCAGTTAAGGCTTTGATCACTTTGCAAATCTTTTACAAATTCACCTATAGCCTTTTTCCCAAACATTGTTCTAGAAAATCTCAAAACTTATGAATAAGGCCTAGAAGTGATAAGTCAAGTTGCAGAATAGGGTAATTTCAACATCATAGGTTAATCTAGAATAGAAACCTTACTGTGTTACAAATAATAATTTTGTAATATTATGAGTTGATTGTTTATTTAGGAGAACTTCATTTACACTTAACTTGTCCATTTCTCAAGCTCTTCCAACACATCTTTAATGAATGAATTGGATAAGTTCAAGCTCATGTTGTGATTTATTTTCTTGCAATGAAGTCATTATCAAGCTTTGCATTTGTTGTTTCTCATCCATAGTTTAGGCTTTGTTCTGTTTTAAATAACCAATAGCTTCTTTTCACCAGCACTTAGTTCTTTCCCTTTTCAAACATAAAACCATAAAACCAAAAACATCATAAAACACTAAACACAACGTAGTGAGAAACAAATACCTAGGCACATATAGTGCACCACACTTCAACAGTTTACTAACCTTGGTTAACAATTAATGAACTCAATTTAGGAACACTAAGTTGAGCACAAACAAGCAGGTTGGTTTCAAAGCACTTGCCTGATCTAGATTGCTCATTATGATGATTATCCATGTTTTCCTTTATAATATGCTGAAAGCATATTGGTTTCAATGTACTCACCTGATCTTAAGTTGTTCTAACTATTTTTGAATGTTCTTTGACTGAAATTACTTCAAAGCATGCTAGTTTAAAAGCACTTACCTGATCTTAGAATGCTTTTATATTTTGTTTCTCTAAACTCAAAGTACTTCAATGCAGGCTAGTCTAAAAGTACTTACCTGATCACATAATTCTTTTATGTTTTGTCTCTCTAAGCACATGTTGAAATCAGGATAGTTTAAAAGCACTTACTTGATCTTAGACTATGCATTGTTCTTCATTTTGTTTGCTCTCCACTTCCTATCCGTTTCACTCCGTAAATCACCTTAAGAGATTCTCTGACATAAGTGACTTGCCCCATGGATTCTTCTTGAACCTTGTTGTCCAATTAAAATCCTCCTATGACTCCATAGCCCAATGGGTTAAAACTATCTTTGCCTTTCTCTATCAGCCAAATAATTCCTTCACTTGCATACATCTTCACCCTTCATTTTGAATTTCCTTCACCTTCATCATGTTTTTGCCCAACCAAAACAAAAAAAACAAAACCCATTCTCTTCGTAACTAGCCTAATATCACATTTCAGGATTTAAAGATCACATCTTTAAACTCATTTATAGAGAGATCCCTCTCTGGATTCAGGAGGGCTAGATCCTCGAATCCCAAAGCGGTTTGATGTTACCCCTGTAGTTGGACTTTTTCCAACCTTGCTAATTACAGAGACCCTAACATAATGGCGACTCCACTGGGGACTTTTTGAGTTCATAGTTGTGTGGCCAGCTTTTATGGACTCTTTATTTTTCGATACAACCACAGAAACTCATAAAATAACCTAAAAACATTTTAGGTTGGTATTCAATAAACATGGTAGTAGAAAATTAAACTTTTTACCTCCAAAAGAGCTAAAAACTTCCACTTGGCGACTCCACAATCCTTAACAGACCTTAAGACTCCATTGGGAAGAACCCTATCATTGTAATATCATTCAAACTCAGTTAGAGGACTGTAGGATTAAAATTTGTATGAACATATTAGTTGACCTTTTAAAGATTGTCATATCTGGTTAAACTATTTTTGTTTAATTTGGGTCTGAAAAACACAGCATACTGGCTCCTAGAAAGATTCACACTAGAGCCTATCCTGACCTTGGTCCACCTGAGATAATTGATAATCCAGAAAGTATCCTTAGGAGGTCTCTTAGGATTAAACTCTCAACTATTTTCAGATCACCCTTGAGAGCTAATTCAGTCCCTCAAAATATTTCAGCTCTACCACAATCACAATTTGACTTAGTAAATCCATTTAGGACTAGGTCTCTTAGTGACTTAGGTCAGTCAGATTCTGAGTCTTCACTTTCATCTCCTGAAAAAAGTGAACATCCTGGTAGCAGAGAAACAACACCTCCTGATTCAAATTTTCTTCACAACTCAGGCGTCTCTCATCCAAGATCAGCTCAGCAATATGTTCCTGGTCCATCCATTTCTATTCATCCTACATCCACTGTTCAAACCACTCCACTTCAACCCACTTTCCTTCCTGTGAATCCACCCCCACCACATATCATGGCAACATGGTATGCTCCCTTAGTTATTCCTATACCATTAATCAATCTTCCATAGGACTATCAGTCTAAAAATTCATTGTATGATGCCAGCAATGCTACAACTACATCACAACATGTGGATAAGATGAATGACTATGACATAAATGAAATTGATAATGATTCTGTCAAGCTTAGATTATTTTCTCAGAGCTTAGGGGGAGAAGCAAGAAAATGGTTTAAAGGTTTAACCCCCCATAATATTAATGATCTCCAAGCCTTCCATCAAACATTCTTAAACATATGGGAAGTAAAGAAAAACCCTCTCCAAGTACTTTCTGACTACAAGAACCTCCATAGAGACGCTGGGGAAAGTGTGCAAGCTTATTGCACTAGATTAAATAGTGTGTATAATGCACTTTCCCCAGAACTAAAACCTCCACAGGGCTCAGCTTTAAACAAGTTTCCTGAAGGGTTTGACCCTGAGTTGGCCTATCAGCTAAGAGACAGAGATTTTGCAACTCTTGAAGATATGCAAAAGGGTGCTCTTTCTATGGAATTCAACTTGATGGAGAAGAGAGCAAGAATGAAAATTGAAAAGAGAGTGTCCTTTAGAGAGGAAAATTCACCTTCTACTTCCAACTAAAATATGGAAAAAATGATGGAGAAGATGATGAAGAAAATGAGCATCCTTGAGAGAGCACAAGCAAGTCAAAACCAAATTTCTCCTCAAAACCAAAACCAGAACCAAAATCAGAATTTTAGAAGGAACCAACCTCCAAACGGACCTAGGGAAGATGATCAATTGATCACTCCTCCTTTTCATCGAAGCTATATAAGTGAGGTTGAGGAAACAGATGAGATAACAGAGGAAGATGATATCAACATGCTGGGAGTAGATAATGATGACTTTGAGATTCATTATGATAGAAAACAAGGTCTTTATACCCCTTATGATGACAATAGAGATGATGATGAAATTTATTTTCAAGACATGGAAAATGTCATCATAGAGTCCCAAAAATAATATGACATTAGAAGCAAAACCAGTCAACAAACTCTCGACACCAAAACCTCTGACAAATCTTCATAAAACAACACTACAACCAAGCCTAAAATTTTCAAACAAAAGGATAAAACAGAGACTGTAAATTCTGACAAAGGTAGAGAGAACAACACTCAAAACAATGAAAAATAGAGTGTAGACATTAGTAGTACTACCACTTCAGTTAGTACTCCTGTTAAGACCATTTTGTCAAATACTAATAGAACAAATCAGCAAGCTAATGTTGCTGATAGACTGGTAGCTAGTAAGGCTAAGACAAGTCCTTCGAAGAGCCAAATTCCTTTCAGCCTTGAGCAGGAAATTTCAAAGATCAGAATCTCTGCTCCCCTAACTGAGTTAGCTACCCAGAGTGTATATAGGACCCAAATTTTGAAGGCTTTAAATATTGAGGAAAATAATGATACAGTCAATCTTAATGATGACCAGCCAGAGCTCATTTTTGGTCCTAAGATTGAAGGTATATATCAAGAGGGACCTGTTCCCCCCTTTTATGTGAGTTTAAATGTTCATGACAAGATCCTGCATAATGTTATGCATGACTCTGGAGCCTCTCACAACCTTATGCCAAAGGTGATAATGGAAAGTCTAGGACTAGAAATAACCAGACCTTACAAGGATTTATATTCTTTTGATTCCAACAGAGTGAAGTGTCTAGGTCTAATCAAACACCTTTGTGTGATTTTGACCCAAATCCCAACCAAGTGCATGCCGATGGATGTTGTGGTGGCTGATGTGCCTCCTAATTATGGCATGTTGTTGTCAAGATCATGGGGTGTCAAGCTGCAAGGTACCATACAGATGGATGGAACATATGCCACTATTCCTGTCTTTATCCAGCTTAGAAGACTATACAGAGAGTCACACATGAAATTCATGGTAAGTAGCTTAGAAAATCCTGAAAATTATCCCATTTACTCTGTCCATACTGACCTGGATTTGTTTATCTTTTACAATAATGAATCCACAAAGCATTTAGAGCCAGAACACAGTGACTCAGATGACCAATCAGAGGCCCCTAATCTAGAAATGATGGCAGTTCTAGATATGGAAGAAAATTAAAGAGAAAATTTTGAAGAGTGTGTTGAAACAATGAACCAGAGTGAACAAAGCCAAGATGGGAAACAACAGACTACCCCTTACACTCAACTCCATGAAAATCCTGAAGAACAAGACCTAGCACAACATGTTGCGGATCCCAGAATAGAACATAATGATGAACAATGCAATAGGGATGAAAACGATGTTAACCCTACAAATAATCCCTTATGGGTCATGAAATTTGATGGGTCTTGCACTAAAAAGAGTGCAGGAGCTGGGGTATGGTTGGTCGACACTGAGAAAAATTACTCTGAATGCCATGCTTTCAGGCTAGATTTCAAATGCACCAATAACATCGCAGAGTATGAGGCTCTCATTCTAGGATTGCATCTATTAAAAGAACTAGGAGCCAAGAAGATAATTGTTCAGGGAGACTCAGAATTAGTCATCAAACAACTAAACGGAGAGTATGCCATTAAGCATCCTAGACTAAGGGTATACCAAAATAATTCCATAGATTTCCTAAACACGTTTACAAGATATGAGCTCGTGTTTGTCCCAAGAAGTCAAAACATAATTGCAAACGAGCTGGCCTGCGCTGCTAGTTCACGTCAAAAATCACTTGGTGATAAACAAATCATCATTCAAACAAAATATAGACCCGTAGTGCCAGATAATGAAAAATATTGGCAGGTCTTTAAGAGCGACAAGCATATAGAGGATTTTCTGCTTGGTAGGAAAGATTTTGAATTATCTGACTCACTTTCTAAATCTAACAAAAATTTCCTCAAAAAAGAGTCCCTTGAAGGAGATAAACTATCTAGTCCCGTAAAAATCAACATGTTAACTAAAAACCTTGAAGCTCACACTGAAGAATACAAGTAAACAGAAGAAGAAGACATTGAGGTATTTTCGTCAAAGGACAAGAACATACCTTGGGGGCCAGCACCTTTAGAAGACCTATTTGATTTTAATGACGTAGAAAAGAAACCCACTATAGAATACAAAGATTCTTATGTTGAGGAATGCAACATAGGCACCAAATATCAGCCTAAAATGATTAAATTAGTTGGCTCCTTGCTAGCTGACATGAAAAAGAAATACATTGAATTATTTAAAGAGTTTGTTGATGTTTTTTCCTAGAGCTATGAAGAATTAAAAGCCTATGATACAAAAATCATCCAGCACAAGATCCCATTGAAAGAGAACCAAAAACCCTTTAGGCAAAAAATCCGTTGGATTAATCCAATACAACTGCCTCTGGTAGAAAAGGAAATCAAGAAAATGTATGAGACAGGAATCATAGTCCCTGTGAGGTTTTCAGATTGGGGTTCTAACCTTGTAGTTGTGAGGAAAAATACAGGAGAAATCAGATTGTGCATTGATTTCAGAAACCTTAACAGAGCCTCCCTAAAGGACAATTACCCTTTACCCAAAATGGAACACATTCTACAAAGGGTAGTTGGTTCAAAGAGGGTTTCTCTGTTAGATGGTTTTTCAGGGTATAACCAATTTTTAGTACTCCCAGAAGACCAACTCAATACATCTTTCACCACTCCCTGGGGCACTTTCATGTATGTGAAAATTCCTTTTGGACTAATGAATGCTGGGGCCACTTTCCAAAGGGCCATGGACATTGCATTTTCAGAGGAGATAAGGCACTTCATTGTAATTTACCTTGATGACATAACAGTTTATTCCAAATCTGATGAAGAGCACCTGAAACATCTAAGAATGGTCCTTGAAAAGTGCAGAAGGTTTGGATTATCTTTAAATCCAAAAAAGACAGTGTTTAGCCTATAAGAAGGTAAACTCCTTGGCCATATCATATCAGAAGAAGGGATTAAAATAGATCCAAAGAGAGTTGAGGGAATACTAAATATTAGCCAACCAAGGAGCATAAAATAATTACAGTCCTTTATTGGAAAAATTAACTTCTTGAGGAGGTTTATTCCCAACTTAGCATAGCTCCTTAGAAACATGACTAATATGCTCAAGAAAGAAGTAGGAGTGAAATGGATTGTAGAAGCCAAAAGATCCTTCGAATTGGTAAAACATGCACTCACCCGGGCACCTGTCCTGATCAGCCCTGACTTTTCAAAGGAGTTTCTTATTTTCTCCTTTGCCTCAGAGCATACTGTGGCTGTAGTCATGTTGTAGAAAAACCCAGAGGGATAGGAACAGCCTATTTTTTTTTTCAGTAAGGCCTTAAGGGATGCACCCTTGAAATATAACATAATGGAAAAACAAGCCTATGCTTTGGTAAATACCTTAAAGGACTTTAGGGTGTATATTATACATTCTCACATCATTTCTTATGTGCCTAACATAGTGGTAAAAGAAATATTTTCACAAGACCCAGATGGAAAGAGGGGCAAATGGATTGCAACAATACTGGATTATGATTTGGAAATCAAACCCACCAAACTCATTAAAGGTCAAGGCTTGGCTCAATTAATGGTTGAATCTAATCTACAAGCTTTTGACATTAACATGGTAGATGCCTTGGATGAACAAGAAGAATTACTTGCTCCCACTGTGGAAGAGCAGTTCCAAAACTCACCTTGGTATGCTGAATTCTTGTATGTACTTACAAATCTTAATGCTCCTCCTAATTTATCAAAAACAAAGGCAAGGTTTTTAAAGTTGAAAGCTAGGTACTATTGCATTTTAAATGAATTTTTATATTGGAAATATGCTAATGGTTTATTGCTTAAATGTTTGCCTGAATTTGATGCAGAAATGATCAAGCATGAATTCCATGAAGGAGAGTGTGGAGGTCATCTCTATTGGAAAACCACAGCCAATAAAATCCTTAGAGTTGGCTATTACTGGCCCACCCTCTTCCAAGATGTCCAAAAGATGATATTTTCCTGTCACAAATGCCAAATTTTTTAGGGCAAACGAAAAATCCTTCCTTCACCATTACAACCCCTCATTGTTGAAGCTCCTTTTCAATAGTGGGGCCTAAATTTCATAGGAGAAATCCATCCTACTTCATCTTCCCAACACAAATGGATTCTCACAGCCACTGACTACTTCACCAAATGGATAGAGGCCATCCCTTCTAGGAATGCCACAGACTCTATCATTATAAAATTTCTTGAAGATCATATCCTGTCTAGATTTGGCTGTCCTAGGAAGATTATTACTGATAATGCTGCTACTTTTGGTTCCAAAAAGATGATTGATTTTTGTCACAGGTATCAGATTACACTTGGTCATTCTACTCCTTACTACCCTCAAGGTAATGGGCTAGCAGAATCATCAAATAAAAGTTTGGTGACCATCATCAAGAAGTTTCTTGAAGAGAATAAAAAATCATGGCATAGAAAGTTGGTGCATGCTTTGTGGGCAGACAGATTGATCACAAATAAATCCATTGGAATGTCCCCTTACGAGCTTGTTTATGTAGCAGATGCAGTGTTTCCTACCAGCCTAGGTGTACTAGCGATAAAATTAGTCCAAGAAATACAGTCAGAAGAGGACAACATGATAAGGAGGATCAATCAGACAATACATCTCCAGCAGATAAGGGAAGAGGTTTACAATAGAGCTCAGAAGGTGTAAGAGAATATAAAGAAGTTTCTTGACAAAAGAACAAAAGCTTGTGACTTCAAAATTGGAGACAAGGTACTCAAGTGGGACTCCAGAAGAGAGGATAAGGGTAAACCTGGAAAATTTGACTGTTTGTGGCAAGGTCCTTACATTATTTAGTCCACCATTGGTCCAAATGCCTTTTTTCTGCAAGAGTTAGATGGCACAGATATGTTTGGGGGTCATGTCAATGGCAGGGTTCTTAAGCATTACCACTGCTGAGTTCAATTTTGAAGCTTTCATTTCCATTGTAAATACCATTTCTTTGTTCAGTATCACAAAAGGAAAAAATACAAAAACAATAAAAAATAAAAGAAAAGAGGGCAGATTGTAAAAAAAAATAAAAAAATAAAATAAAAAATAAAGGTATAGCCCCATACCAAAAAGATAAACAAAATCTGAAAGTGTACAAGCTCAAATGCCACTCCTCAAAAACACACTCCTAGTTAGTCAAACAGCCTAATCTTGACTAATTAGTTTTAAATTTACTGCTGATAGGATAGTGAATTCGATTTGCCAAACTGTTTAATCTTGGCTTATCAGTAGATAGATTAGGTTAGAAATTAAAGGTTCAAACATGCTCAAAACCTGAACCTAAGTTTCCAAGAAAAAATTGACTCCAATCTATGTTTATTCTGAGTCAAAACAGAGGTAAATTTGGTTCTAATCAACTCAAAATATGGACCAGAGAAAAAGAAAGAACAGCTCAATCAAAAGGCAAAGAGAGCTGTAAAAAGGTGAAGGAAGTGCATGAACTTTCAGATCTTAAGCATTCCATTTTTTATTTTAATTTTTCTGCAAAATAAATTTCTATGTGCAACTTGTTTTTATGCCATGGATCACATCAAGTTAAACAACTTAATCTTGACTTGACTGTTTTTAAATTTTTGTTTAGAATTTAGAGAATAAAATCTGTTGGACAGTTTAATCCCAACAGATAGTAGATTAGGTAGAGAATTATATGGACTCAACTGTTTAATCTGAGTCCATGGAGAAATAAGGAGTATAAATATATTAGATTTCCTGTTTTCAAAAAAAAAAAAAAATGTTGTAAAAGAGTTTGCCAATCCAAGTGCACTCTAAATGAAGAAAAAATGTTAGATCAGTAGGATTGGGTAGGTAGAAAGCTTGTTGATGAAGATCCATTGTTTTCCATGGTTTCTTATATGTTTTTAGGAAAAAAAATAGCATCCAAGCAAAGAAGGCAGGCCAATGGATAAGGCACTGATCAACACCCCAGAGAATGCAAGTCTGAAGTTCCTGATGCCTTCAGGAAGGCACCATCTCCAAGTGGAGCCACTGTTGGCCACCTATAAAAAATTTTCTATCAAAAGGTGGCCAAAACATCGTTTAGCCTTCAAGGAACAGTTTCATTGTAGAAAGTGTATCTCTTGAAGCCTCTGGAAGACATCATATCCTCGTTTCAATCTTCATTGTTGTTCCCATTTCAAGCTCAGAAAATTCTGCTGAATTCCATGAGAAAGACTGCTGCAAAATCCCCTTTTTTCCCCTTCCTGCACTCAGAAACTAACCTTCATTTTTACTCTCTTGTTCCCCATCAAGATCTCTCATTCTCATCATTTTTCCATCTCCCCTTCATCAAAATCCCTTTCATAAGGTTTTAAGATCCTTTTTGGCCTTATCGAAACCCCCAAAACCCTTTGAAAACCATTGAAGATCCATGAAAAAAATCACATTTTCATATTAAGGGTTTAAGCCCCCTTGGGCTAAGTCCCTAACTCTATAACCCCCGGTCATATGCTTCTCCATGAGCCCATAGGCCCCGCAATCAGGCGCCAAGCCATTTTGAATAAATATTTCCGCCCAAAGTTTAAAACCTTTGGTTATATATTAAATTTGTCGGATTTACTATGAAAAAACTTTTCCGCCGGTGCAAAATTCAAAATTAATCTCCGACGTCGATTTGATCTACTGATCGACGGTGCGGAACCTATCGTGGTCGGTGGTCCCCTCCATGCCAAACAATGTGCAGAAACTGGCGGTATCCATCGCACCACCTTCTGAGAGCTGGCAGCATTTTTCATTTCGGAGCGATTCCATACAACGATTGACGCGTGGCACCAGCACTATGTGAAAACTGCCCCCCCATCGCGCGTTAACATTCGTCCATAGATCCGGTGTGATATTGTTGTGCACCATCCGATCTGGGGCGGGCCATCCGACGGTAGTCACTCCCCGAAGATGCGCGGGAGTTAACCTAGGAAAACAGTGCCCCTGGTCCATCGTCCATCACCCTCCGATGTGTCCTCAACCGTCGATCTCCTCCTGAGATCGATGGTCTAGATTTGATTGCATGCCCCACCATTGCCCGGTCCCAGTGCCACATCAACATCCACGTGACATATTTATATTGGGCGGGTCTCCGTGTTTTCCTCGTCTAGTCAGCATTTCCAGACCCGGGAACTTTACTTAACATGATTTAATTAGATTTTTTATGTCCAGGTGTATTCTATAAAGTTTATTGGCACCCGATCTCCACCGTTGATCATATGGGCCGATTTCATCCGACAGCCCACAATCATCCCAAACCCCATACACTATTTTTTTTCCGAAAGAAATTTTTTTTGACCGATTTTCTTGAGAAACCAACTCCTCCACATTATTTTTCACCTCCGCTTCCCACTGTCGATCTCTGCGCGATCGACGGTTCTGATTTAAACTTTTCTTCCACCGTCTCTTTGACTCCTCACGATCAATCTCAACTGTTGGACGATGCCATCCAACGGCTGTGCTCCCTCCACATGCCTTCTGAAGCATTCAACCTATATATGCAGGATTTTTTAATATTTTTTCGTATTTTTCCAGGGTTTAGATGGTTTTTTCCGCCATGCTGAGGAAAAATTCACAGGTCGAGGGTCACGATCCTCCCACCTACGATTCACCACAAAATCACTTGCAGGGTTTTAAATTCGCATTTTATCAATGAATTCATGAGGCGTTGATGCCATTCAACTCCTGTACAACCCTGCACACTATAAAACACAATTAATCAAGCACCGATCAAAGAGTATTAGTGTCGAAGACAGAACACACCAGAAACAGGAGATTGAAGACCTAAAACACAGATCTCAATTAAATTAAAGGTATTGTAGGGAAATACGAAGACATCTGTCGAGCTAAGAAAACCTCCACCGCCATAAGCAGAGGCCAATTGAACCCTCTCCAACTCCTAAAGACACCTGCAGCCTCACAGAAATCAATGAAGGTTCAGTCATTACCAGAACAAGAGGTGTTTACCTGAAGACAGCTAAACAATTAATACAAATCAAAGAATCTTATCTCTAATTGTTGGCAGAACCATTTTAGAAGATTAAGAATAGTTCAGAAGCACATATTTAGATCATTATGCCTCGAAAGGAAGGAACAGATGTTATGGAGCAGAGTTAGAAATGATTACATAATTAATGATATTTGATCCTTGGGAAATCCTCCCACTTCCTCATTTATCTATAAATACCTCTGTATAACATAAGAAAATGTTGGTCTCTGGACATCTGAATGCATGTAATGGTTTCCTGAAGGTACTGATGCATTGTGTGCAATTTGAAGATAAATAAGCTGATATGAGAAGTTTGAAGTTGTAGAGACCCTCCGGGCTTGCTGATTTTAACTGGTTTGAACATCAAATACAAGTTGTTGATTTATGGGATCCTGATCTGTGTCAATGGTGATGTGTTCCTCACTTTCAATTGTTATTTTCTTTAAGTTTTCACTCTGTTCATTTTCTCTGATAAGGAACAGCAAACATAGAGCTAGGACTTACTCTCAGTAGTACCTTACTCTTACTGAAAGCTTTATTTTCTATGTTTTTCTCTTGTTAATACTGAGTATATTAAAGCAGGTTGGTTTCAAAGAACTTGCCTGATCTAGATTTCTCATTATGATGATTATCAGTGTTTTCCTTTAGAATATGCTGAAAGCAGATTGGTTTCAAAGTACTCACTTGATCTTAAGTTGTTCTAACTATTTTTGAATTTTTTTTGACTCAAAGTACTTCAAAGCAGGCTAGTTTAGAAGCACTTACCTGATCTTAGAATGCTTTTACATTTTTTTTCTCTAAACTCAAAGTACTTCAATGTAGGCTAGTTTAAAAGTACTTACCTAATCACATAATTCTTTTATGTTTTGTCTCTCTAAGCACATGTTGAAAGCAAGATAGTTTAAAAGCACTTACTTGATCTTAGACTATGCACTGTTCTTCATTTTGTTTGCTCTCCACTTCCTATCTATTTCACTCCATAAATCACCTTAAGAGATCCTTTGACATAAGTGAATTGTCCCATGGATCCTTCTTGAACCTTGCCGTCCAATTAAAATCCTCCTATGACTCCATAGCCCAATGGGTTAAAACTATCTTTTCCTTTTTCTATCAGCCAAACCATTCCTTCACTTGCAGACATCTTCACCCTTCATTTTGAAATGCCTTCACCTTCATCATGTCTTTTCTCAACCAAAACAAACAAAAAAAAACCCATGCTCTTCATAACTAGCCTAATATCACATTTCAGGCTTTAAAGATCACATCTTTAAACTCATTTATAGCGAGATCCCCCTCTGGATTCAGGAGGGCTAGATCCTTGAATCCGAAAGCAGTTTGATGTTACCCCTGTAGTTGGACTTTTTCCAACCTTGCGAATTACAGAGACCCTAATAGCTCCCTCATCTCATTCATTGCCATAATCACTTTCAAGGTCATCTCTTTCATTATCATTTAAAGTTTTAGGGTTATGTCTTTCCTCCTCATCTAGGTCACTATCTAGCGGTCATCATCTTCCTTTTAAAACTATCAAACTTGTCACGTAAACAAGGAATTCACCCTTAATTTCACTCATAAAACTTTAAAAAGGGAACTAGCATGGTTAAGGAGTAAAATTAAGACGACTTGTCTAGTTTTAAAATGGTTCAAATGTAAAAAATTTAAAAAAGGTCAAATTTGTCTTAATGTTTCATTACAAGACAAAAAAGGTCATTTCAAGGTTATAAAAGGAAAAAAAGATCATTTCAAGGCTCTAAAAAGCAAAAGAAAATTCATTTTGACTCATTTTAATTTATTTTTGTGTGGAAGAGCTCCTCTCTTACTTCACTTTCACTCCCAAGGTCGTTAAAATTTCAAATCGAAGGTAGAAAACCGCTCCAACAACCTTTTGTTATGTTTGTGGGTGTGTTTGTTACGCTCATGTAGCTTTTGTTACCTTTTTGAGTGTGTTACACAACCAGTGTTATGATTTTGTGCAAGTGTGCTACCTTTCTAAGTCTGTTGCACAGCCAATGTTATGCTTCTGTTGAGCTGTGCAAGCACTGTGTAGCCAGTGTTACGCTTCTATCAACACATTGTTACAGTTTCAACCATAGTGTTACGCTTCTGTACATGACTGTTACACTTATGGAGGATAGGCAGAGTTTGGTTTTGGGCCTCGAAAACGTTCAAACAAGCTCAAATATTGTCACCATTACCCTTTGAGCACCTCATAAAAGGTAAATCACTACTCTCATGCCCACTCTTAAAAGGTAAAATTGTTGAGTTTTCAAAGCATTTTTATGCTCACTCTATTTTTTCTCCTTGTCATCACTAATTCATGGTATGAAAATATTTCATTTGACAAACCCTAACCTACTCTAGCTTACCAAACCCTAACCCTAGTACTTAAACCCTAACCCAGACCTCTAATATACCTTATCTGCACATCTCCCATGATCTATACCATCCTTAACATGTCAATTTCACCAAATCCTAGATTCTAGCTATTCTCAAGTGAGAAAATTGGACATTTCCTGTGTTTTCTTGATTTCATCACCCTCCCCACATCAATTTCCCCTCTTTCAACCTACAATATGGAGCTAACATGCTACCCTATTCACTAATTTTTTTCTATAATTTTCTCTATCTTAACGATCCTCCATTTCACCTTCTAAACTTACTCCATCTCTACTTTAGCTATTTTCATAGTGTTGAAATTGGAAATTTCCTATGTTTCCATCATTTCACCACCTTTATCACACCCATTTCACTTCATTCCACCCACAACTTAGAGCTAACATACAACCCAATCTATTGATTTTTTTCTATAATTTTCCTCAACTCCAAGATCCTTCATCTCATCCTCTAAAATTACACTTTTCCTACACTTTTCTTTTACAGATTTCACTACATCTACCCATCCCATCAACATACTATGGTTTTCATCATTCTAGTTATAAAAAATATGGAGAATGAGAAGAAGGGCTTCAAGCGAGGGTACTACCTCAGGTTATAACCCTTCACAATCCATGAAATCAATGCCTCGCCCTTGGCCATAAGATGTTTTAGGAGAGCTGAATGTTTGACATTTTTTGAAAATCTCATGGAAGAGGGGTATCATCTTCAATTGAATAGATTATTTTCCAACAGCTTCAGCATGGGAAAGGTCGCTATTGTAGGTATGGAGATAAACCTATCAGTAGACCTAATTTCTTCAGAAACAAGTATTCCTTGTCATGGAGAGCAGTGGTTCAAGGGCATGGAGTTAGCCATTGAAAATTACAAACAATTTCTCAAGCCTCATGCTAGAGAGGAGCCAGAATACCTCTGCCCTTTCAGACACCTCAGAAACAAGTGTTCTCCTTTGATGATTTTTATAATTAAGTACTTCACATGTGAAGGAAGATTTTCTAGGTTGTATAGGTACCATATCAGGCTGTTGATGCATTTCACCTCTATCAAAACACTTGATTTTCCATATTACTTGTACATGAGTTTGATTAAGATGACTGAGAAGGTTTAGAGTAGAAAAAAATATCATCACACTAGTATTTTCATCATGGCCTGATAAACATCATTGTATTGCATCACCTTTCCTCGATCAACATGACTTGGGAAAATTTCTTGGAAATATTAGCAACAACACCTACCACTAGCCTTCCTATCTTGCATAGTACATCATCAGCACAACCATTGGAGGTTTGCTCTTCTAGCATGCCAACTTAGTTTTCAGATGCTCCTAAGGTTGTTGAGTTTACTCACACCTATTATAAGGGGAAGAGACAAATATTTGCACCCAAGTGTACCAAAATTTGTCTTAGTCTTGACACCATTGTGGAACAAAGTGAGATAGAGGAGCAGTCTCTTTTGCATCAACATAGAGAATCAGTGCCATTGAAGGTTGAGGTAGCGAAACAGGTGGAGATTAGATCAGCTGAGGTGATCATCAGAGAGAATTATTAGGAAATAACAGAGTTGAGGAGGATGTCTCCATTGCTAATTCTCAAATCACTTTCTTAGAGCAAGAGAATTCTCAATTGAAAGTTTAGCAGCTATTACAAATCAAGCCCAAGCGAGACCTGGAGGTATTCAAAGGTAATGGTGAGGAGGTTATTGATTTTGATAAAATGCAAGACATGGAGGCTGAAAAAAAACTAATAATGCGAAAAATAAGAGGCCTCAAAAGGGTGTTGGAGCTAGAAAGACAGTAAACTCATCCACCAGAAGAGTTGACCCTTGATGAGCTTATAGCGATGGAGATTAATGAAGATAGAGAGATTTGGTTGTCAAGGGTAAATGAACATGTAGAGAAGCTCTTTAAGAGGGCTAAGAGGGACAATAAACTGAAATGACACATGGAAAATCATTATCGTACCAGGAACACCATTTCTGAAATAAGGCTGAAACAATTGAAGAAAAGACTAAAAGAAGCATAAATGAAGCTTAAAGAGAAGGATATATTGGAATTTTTAGCTGAAGCTTCATTGGATGTTTAGCCCATCACTCACAGGTGATATAGAACCAATTTTGAGAATTTTTGAAAATTTTTGATATTTTTTGTGATTTTGCACAATTCTGGAAATTCCTCCTCACATAATGGTAACAAACTTTTGTTATGCTTATTCTGGGGGCATCCAAATGATGATTTATTTACATATATGGATGCATTTTGATGTTTAAATTACATATCAAGAACCCCCTTGGCATGAAAATATTTAATTTTGAATAAAAAGCTCAAAAACCACTCATTTTTCATGTTTGTGCCACCCTTTTGGAGCCTTTGTTACACTTTTGGAGTAACATTGGGAGAATTGATCTTTGGAGGCCTTCCCTTGGGGAATTTTGCAAAATTCAAGATGTTTGGGAGACTAGACACACATTTCTAGTTTACTATTCTTTTATAAGTGTATTTGGACTCCTAAAAGCACCTCAAAAGTTCCTGCAAAGTTCTTTTATGCTTCTACAATTTTTTTTTACCCTTTTGTCAGACATGTTACAAATTAGCATTGTATTCCTTAGGACATTGGTCAAGCTCAGAAAATGTCACAAATTCAAGGTTTTTTTGTCCTATAAGTTGGAATTAGAGTTATTTATTTGGTTTTTTCCTCCTATAATGAGGGAATATGTAATGTAATGTAAGGGACAAACACTCCTAGTTCATAGATAAAATTCAGGGAATGGTTTCTAACCTCCCTAGAATCTAGAAAATGACTCATATTCTATATTTATGATCCATTTTGGATGGGATTTCGACTTTATGAGGTTTCATAGTCCATATTTTCTATAATAAGTCTCTATTTTGTCTTTTGTTGGGTTAGATATTCTTATTTTGCAGTGGAGATTTTGTAATTAACATTTGGAATGAAATCAGAGACAAATTTGTAGAACTTGTGTTGAGATACTTGTGGTATGCATTGGAACATTTGTTCTTATTATGTATTTTTATCTATTCATGTTAAATCATATATCTTATTCTTTCATATACATATTTCTGTATGTTTATCTTGTAAGTTTATCAAGAAATCATGTCTTTTCATGCTCTGTTTTAGGCAAGGTTTGCATTTCCATGTATATTTTCTTCTAAATGAATGAATTCACTTCAGTGGTCATTAAAAATCTCTTTAAATTCATGCTATACAAAATGAACTATTAAACATGATTTTGAACTAACTATCCAGCCTCACATATTCTCTACAAATTGACCTTCGAATTCATACCTAAAAATTCTACACACATTCTTCTCACTGGCCTTTCTATCCAGCACTTAGAACATCAAAAAAATACTATTTAATGAGCTTACATACCTAGCATAAGATCATTAGATATTTCAATCATTCCTTTGACTGCAAAAGTGACAACGAGAGTGCCCTCTCTGGTCCTGGTAGGGCTAGCTTCCTGACCTAAAGCCTGGTCAATGGTTACCTTTCTTCAATCCCATTTTCAGCCTTGGGAAGTTGGGGAGAGTGATAACAATAGGGAAGTGGACTTCTCTATTGAGTTGATGACATGAACAAAACCAACACAAAAATATTCATACAGGATGACCACTCAAGAGTTGGTAGAATTGAAGTCTCAGCTTAAGGAAATGCTTGATCAAGGATACACAAGTCCCAATGCATTGGCTTCGGGTGCGCCAACTTTGTTTGTAATGAATAAAAATGTTAATTTGAGGTTGTGCATTGATTATAGATGTTTGAAAAAGGTAACTATCAATAATATGTATCAGTTTCTGAGGATTGATGACTTGTTTGATCAGTTAAAGGGAGAAAGATTGTTCTTGAAGATTGACCTAAGATAAGGATATCATCAGGTATGCATAAAATAATAGGACATTTAAATGACTACTTTTTAGACCGAGTATAGGAATTATTAGTTTTTTTGGTTCCTTTTGGTTTGACTAAAGCTCCAACTACTTTCATGTTTTTGATGACTAGTGTTATGCATCCTTACCTAGACAAGTTTTTAATAGTGTTCATTAATGATATATTGATATATTCTAAGAGTGAGAAAGAACATGCTGAAAAAATGGAAATAATGTTAGGGTTGTTGAGAGATAATCATTTTTATGTGAAGCTCAGTAAGAGTAGTTTCTTTCATATGGAATCTCATTAGTTAGAACGTGTTGTTTCCAAGGAAGGCATAATAAGGGACCCAAAAAATATTAGAGCTATTATGCAGTGGCCTACTCCTAGGAATGTAGATGAAATGAGATCATTCCTGGGATTGGTACGTTACTACAAGCGGTTCATCAAGAACTTCTCACATATTGATTATATTATTACATATTTTTAAAGAAAAGGAATGAAGTTTGAATTGGAAGAGGAGTGTATAGCCATCTCTGAGCAGTTGAAGAATTTTATTAGAAATTATCCAGTCTTGAAGATTGTAGATTTGAATAAAGAGTTTTTGGTATGCACATATTATTGCAAATAAGGAAGCTGAATGATCATGATTATAACTATGTGACTCAGGATATTGATATGGAAACCATCATTCATGCCTTAAAGATGTGGAGGAACTATATTCTTATCAGGATATTTGTTTTGATGAGTGATTACAGTGGGTTGAGATACTTGTTTGACAAACCTAATTTGAATGTCAGGCAAGCTAGTTGGTTGGCTACCCTTATTTATTTTTACTTTGAGATGAGGTATATAAAGGGCAAGGAGAACATGGTTACAAATGCTACTAGCATGAGAATACAAGTGAATCATATATTGGCTATTAGTTCATGTGGGACTAACTTGCATGAGTGGATCTTGCATGCAGGGAAACATGATGGTAGGTACCATCCGCTTAAGAACAAGATAAAACATTCATTAGAGGAAATTTCAGCCAAAAAGTGGCCTCCTAAGGAAAAATATTAAAATAACAATTAGAATAATAAAATAAGAGTTATGAGTTTTGGAGGGAAAACTAGAAAACAACTTTTTTTAATTGTATTTTTGGCTTAACTCCTTATAGATTTACTCAAATTTCAATTTTTTACTCATTAGATGCAGAATTAAATTCCACATCTAACGAGTACCCATTATGAATACTTTTGAGAATACCCACCTTGACTACCTTTAACACGTTTTTTAATGTATATGCAATTTTTATCAATGTGGGTCCTCTCAAAAGTATTCATAATGGCTACACGTTAGATGTGGAATTTAATTCTGCATCTAATGAGTGTCTAAACTTGAAAATTGAGTAAACCAATAAGGAGATTAGCCAAAAATACAATTAAAAAAAGTAGTTTTTCTTCTTTTCCCTCCAAAATATTTACATGTACCTATTTTTAAATTTAAATAATTTTGATTGGTTTACATATTATGACATGGAAATTACATGAAATTTCCATGCACACTTTTAGGCTGAAATTTCCTCTAATGAGGGTATCAATGATCAGGATCTGGATTATCATCTCGCATAAGATGGCTTGGTCAGATTCATGAATAGGATGTATGCGTTAGATGATAGTGACTTGAAATAGCTTACCTCGAGAGATTTTCATATTAAACCATATTCAGGTCAACCAGGATATCAAAAGACATTGAAAACATTCAAGAAGTTATACTATTGGTTGAATTTGAAGAAAGATATGGATGTGTTTGTTGCTAGTTTCCTTGATTGCCAATAGGTAGAGGAAGAATGTAAGCAACCAGATTTTTTGTTATATCCAATTCCAATTCCATAATGGAAATGGGAGGTCATTTCCATGGAATTCATTATAGGTTTTTCGAGGACATCGAGACAACATGACTCCATTATGGTTGTGGTTGACATGTTGACCAAGGTAGCTCAATTCCTTGCGGTAAAGTCTATTAATTGAGCTAGTGACATAGCTCATAGATTCATCAGGAAGGTATGAAGGTTTCATGTTGTTCCTAAGAAAATTATATCAAACAAAGATACCAAGTTCACTTCCAGGTCTTGGAAGGATTTTTTTGCAGGCTTGGGGACAAATTTATTCATCAATAGGGTCAAAAGGATTCTTGAGGACATGTTAAGATGTATGTCATGTATAAATAGAGGAGGTGGGAGGAGTATCTTCCACTGCTAGAATTTTGCATACAATAATGGATATCATGATTTCTTGAGGATGTCTCTATCTGAGGCTCTCTATGGGAAAAGTTGTAATATTGACATGAGCTAGAGTGATCTAGTTAACAAGGTGTTGATCAAACCAGACATGTTGGTAGAGATGGAACAAGAAATGAAGGTTATAAAAAATAATCTAAGTGAATCATAGGATAGGTATAATAGTTATGCAAATAAACACAAATATTTCAAGGAGTTTCGGGTTCAGAAGCATGTGTACTTACACATCAAGCCCAAGAAGGGCTACTTGAGGATTGTGTCATGTGCCAAATTGGCACCTCTGTATTACAGACCTTTTGAGATGCTTGAGAGGATTGGACCAGTGACCCACAGACTTGCACTATCGTGAATAGTGAATTTCCATGATGTTTTCCATGTTTCATTTCTTAAAAAATATGTGGAGGATGTTGATCATGTCATTGACTGTTCTATAATGGTGGATGCAACTAGAAGGAGAATTCTAGCCCTATCCTCAGTGCATTTTTTAGCAAAATATGCTCATGCTATAGAATCGAGAAATTAAGCATGTTAAAGTGTATTGGAAGAACTTTGGGCCTAATGAAGCTACATGTGAGATGGTTGATCAGATGCATGCTATTTATCCTTCTTTATTGAATGGTTGGGTGTATGTATTCTCATGTATCAATTTTGGTTATGTCTATATATGCATATGTATGTCATAAATGCTACATCGAATTTTGTTATAAATATCCAATAAATATATGGTGTAGATGGTATGTTTTTTATCTCTTCATAAGATGGATATGATGTAAATGCTACATCGATTTGTTTTACAGAGCTCCATGGGTAGCATTTTTGTGTTGGCTTATAAGTTTCATTTAACACTGAGGATAATGTTCCCCCAAGGGGGAGGGTTTTGTAACAACTCCTGGTTTATTTTCCACGTAAATAAATTAAGACCAAGGTCATGGACACATATTCCAAGCTAAATGGTGGGTAAAAACATAGTGATGGGAGTCACTTGTGATTAATTAATAGCTATGGAAATTGGAAAAGGAATTGGCAAAGGAAAAAAGGCATTAATTGGAATTTATTTATGAAAATAACGGAAAATAGGAGAAAATGGATATTAAGGATCACATATTTGCATGAGGAGGAAAATTAAGATAAAATAGAGGAAAATGAAGAAAATAGAGGAATCAATATTAAAAATGCATTAGAGGATCAATTGATGGATTTTATCAGTTTTGGCTTTGGCTCTCTCATTTCATTCACTATCTCTCATACATTGTAGCACACTTAGCATTCTTTGAGCATGCTTGGAGCACACTAGTATTCACTTGGATTGGAGAAAGAAGGAAAATGAAGCAAGGAAGCACAAGGAGATAGTAAGTCGGCAGTTACAGTTGAATGTCTTACAGGTAACATATTGCATGTATGACATCATTGTTATTTTTTGGATGTATGGTATATGCATGTGATTATCTGCTTATGTGTTCTAATTGGCATGGATGATTTCCTAGATTCACAATGATTTGAGCGTTGCCTTACCATTTCCTGGATAACCATGGTCTTGTGGGTTTTTCCACTTGTTTTTTTTTTTTTTTTTTTTTTTTTTTTTTTTTCTGATTTTCTCTTAGTTTTTCGCCATGGATGCGGATTGCAAAAAACACTATGGAGCCCTAGAATAACCTTGGTTGAGTTACTAGTCTTGGAGCCTAGGATGGGAAAATTCTCTGGAGCCCTTGGTGGGTTGTGGTACTAGTCCCTAGAGTCAATTTTGATAAATTCTCTAGAGCCCTATGATATTTTTGTGTTGAGTTACTAGTTCCTAGAGCCCTATATAGTTTGGGTAGAGACTGGTCTCTTTATGGTTGGTGATTTCCAAACTGTAGAGATTGAATCACTATGGTCGAGGGTTGAGGTGGTTTGGTATTTGAAAGCCCTGGTTTTTTTTCTTGGTTTATTCCATGAGATCCCACATTCATGAATGGAATATGGTGTGGGTTTTATTGGATGAAAAAATGATTTGGTTCATCCAATCTATTCTCATGTGGTACATGGATGCCTCTAAGTTCATTAGAATTTTCGTATGTTAATATGTGGTATTTTCCTATTGTGGTTTATGAGAACTTTTACTGGTTATCATTTTGATGCATATGGTTGTGTTGTCGCTTCTACACCACCCTCCAAAATTTCACTACATTCTAATTTTGGAGGATACTTCATCGGTGTATCAAGTGTCACCTTGGTCCTTAAGAATCATTATATTTCTTTTATATGTCCTAAGTGTTCTTGATAATTATCAAGTGTCTTCGCATTGATTAGAACATATGTATATGGAATTCATATTCAAAACACCTTTGTTGTTGTAAAATGACAGTTTTTGGTCGCACATGCACACACTTCATTGTTTATAGTTGGGGAATGTGAATAAAGAGTGATTTTTATGTTTATTCATTGTTTATCAACTTTTTCCAAGTATTTTCAATGAGTTAGTATGTTTTGCACATGTTTTTATGTCTAGAAATTGTCTCTCTCCCCCCCTTGACCAATCATCTAGACTTAGAAAAATTTCAGTTGAAAAATGAGCCCATTTAGGCCAATATCACATGATAACACTTAGAAGCCTTGATGGGATACCCTTCACTATTCAAAAGTGTGCCCTATGCCATTTTTGAGAGTTGGGCGCACTCTAAAACCATGAACCTTCTTCCTTGTTCTAAATTGTGCCTTCCAAAATGGCTAATTATTCCTAAAGCACACTCCTTCGAATCAAATAACTGAACTTAAGAATCATAGAAGCTCGTCATGAGTCATTTTAGAAACAGGTATCATAGGGACCTCATCGAAAGCACACATGAGGAATATCAAGCAAAGAGGATAAACAAATGAATCATGAAAAGAACCAAGAACACACTTAAATATTGATGATCGAAGCACCCGAAAGACTCCAAGATTGAAGACCCTTTCGAGGGTGGAAGCATTATGATTAGAGGATGAAAAAAGAATATATAAATTGGTAGCTATGTCACCAAATGAAGATTTTCCATGTCATTATTCACTATCAGTGCCAGTCACCCAAAATAGTGATGCCTCTAGTTTCATCATATGATGATGTTGAAGTCAAAATTTATTATTGTAATCATTGTAAAAGACAAATAGGTAGAAGTTCAAGAGTCATGCATGAACTCAAGATTCATGGAAGTCCAAAGGACATATCATACAAAAATTCATATGTAATTCTAAAAGTCAGTTGGAACTTCAGAGGTTGTAGAACTACAAAGATCACTAGAAGTTCGAAATTCAAGATTCATGGGGATATGAAAGGTTACTGCTCAAGTTATCAAAACGTCCTCATTTCTCATTTGATGGATGTTGTATTCATGCATCTTGGAAATTTTAATTAACATTTGAAGCTTTATGGAAAGCACATTTTCATATATGTATTATGAATGTTTGTAAGACTATTCTGTGAATGTTTATGATTCATTTTTTCTTCCACTCGTACTAAGGTAGTTGAACTATTTAGGTTATTTTATTGCTTATCTTATTTATAATGTGTTGTAATATTTATAATGATTTTTGCATCTTTGTGGACTATTTTTCGCGATGTTAAACAAACATTCATGTTCATGTTTTTATTTATTAGGGTGGTATTATTACCTCTTTCTTAGAGGCTCACTTTCTCTCCCATGTATAGTACAAGAACATTGATACACCTACAACTGAACATTCACCAAGGATAGTTGTTTTTTCTTGGAAGGAACATATTTGATTCTCTCTCTTGTTGATAGCTAAATCCAGGGCATATATTTAAGTAAATGGAACTTGAGATATATTCTGGATAGGGCTCCTACACCAAACGGTGTGAGGCCTAATTGTGGTCGCATATCGAGAAGACCCCCTTAAATGTTGGTACGTCCAACACTATCAACATTTCTGGCACTAGAAGGAGGGAACCCAAAATTTTATGGTTGAAAACTCCACCCACTGACACCATACTTCTTCCAAACAAGGCAACAACATTCCTAGCACCTCTCTGACTCATATTCCTGAAGTAGGTGAATCTTCTCAGCTTGACTTGAAACAAAATTACAAAGTTTCCTACGAGAACATCCAGTAAATTCAACCTATAACTTGTCTCTTTGTGAAGGATATTGTATTAATTCATGGATAACATTATATTCCTTGTTTTCCAAAGAATAAAGAAACAAATCCTACTAGGATAATGGTTTCTATAGTGGAATATTTGGTTTTATCTACCCTTGAGGAGTTAGCGCAATATGTAGAAAACATAGAAAAATGAGAGAGACCCCCATCTTATAATGAGGGGGACTGGGATAATTTTGTGCTCTCATATGACACTTTCCATGTGTTTTTTGGTCACAGAAAAGATTCTTTAGCTTCTTAAGAAGAGGAGGAGTATAGAGACGAAACCATGGCATACAAAGTCGAGGTTTTGTGTATTTATGATCCATTTTGAATGGGATTTCAACCTGATGAGGTGTCATAGTCCATATTTTCTATAAGTAGACTCTATTTAGTCATCTGTTGGGTTGGATATTCTTATTTTGTAGTGAAGATTTTGTAATCAACATTTGGAATGAAATCAGAGACAGATTTCTAGAACTTGTGTTGAGATACTTGTGGAATGTATTGGAGAATTTTTTCTTCTTATGTATGTTTATATATTCATGATGAATGATATATCTTATTCTTTTAGATACATCTTTCCATATGTTTATCTTGTAAGTTTATAAGCAGAAATATTGTATGTTCATACTCTATTTTAGGCAAGTTTTACATTTCTATGTCTATTTTCTTGTAAATGAATGAATTCACCTCAATTATAATTAAAAATATCTTTCACTTCATCCTACACTCAATGACATATTGCACATGCTTTCAAACTACCTATCTAGCCTCACATATTCTCTGCAAATTTACCTTGGAATTCATACCTAAAAACCCTAGTCTTCTCACTGACATTTCTATACAACACTTAAAACATCAAAAAAATCCTATTTACTTAGATTATATACCTAGCCTAAGATCATTAGATATTTCATTCATTCCTTTGACTGCGAAAGTGACAACGAGAGAACCCTCTCTGGTCCTAGTAGGGCTAGCTACCTGACTTAAAGCCTGGTATGTGGTTACCGTTCTGTTGTAGCCGCTACAACACCACCCAAAATTTTGGGTATATTTAAAATTTCGGGTCCCCCTCTGCTCGCTTTGTCGTTAAGGTCTTTCACCGAACCTACAGCCAGTGACATCCTAGCGACCTATCCCCAACCCCTCATGAGTTTTCTCACCATCATGATCAGATGTTGTTGCTGCAATTGTGCCATGTGACGGAGGGACCACCCAGCATACGTTCGAATAAGAACTTTTTGTACAATCAAGATGTACACTAGCAGCTCCCTCGCCATGGGTCATTAAGCGTGTTGTTTGAATAATTCTCTTATGTTCATTGGTCCCATATATTTTATCTAGGGGCACCATTCGCAAATAATAACTATGAACTAATTAAGGTTATGTTGTTTATACAGGTCAATCCCCCGACTGATAAACTCATCAATGATTGTCATGGCACCGAGGGGAATAAGATTAAGCTCAATGTCAAGGTCACAGTTGTGAACCATGACACATTCATTCACATGTCCCGCTCAGGTGGATATGAGACATAAAGCCACCTTTGAAGACCATGGTTAAGGTGGATGACAAGGATGCACCCACAAGTGTGGTGGAAGAACAAGTTAACATTATTTTCAGATGGAGGATGATGTGGTGTGTGTTCATTCACTAAAAGAAACAAGGAAGCACTGGGCACCATAAAAATCTTATGATAACACCATTGATATCAAAAGACAATGGTTTCTCACGCTATTAATGGAGATGCCATATTAAGAGCGCACATGTTGATGGTGGTAAGACAATGGCACATCAAAAAGGGTTTCTTCCATTTTCCGCAGTTGAATGAAATGGTTCGCAGGTTCAACATGCGTCAAGGATAAGTATTTTGAAGGGTCATCACTGTCAATTTGGTGATTAAGTTTGGATTTTCTTCTTTCAGTGCCTCATCATCCATCAAAGTACAGGTGTAGGTTTGTTGGTGAGATTTAGGCTTGATTGTTCAGGCAATTGGTGCATTACAGTTTTGGCACAATTTCGAATATCTAAACACACCCTTGGGGAACAATAGCTATTAACCTCGAGCTACATGGTGGGCACAAATATGACGACCAAGGTTGCATTTTTTAATCAAACCAAGGCACGAAAGGATAAAAACATATGGTTTTAACACCACATGAGATGCACGGATCATGAAACATATAAAGACACATTTCAAATAGGTTTAAAACATGTTGAGTGGATATATTAATCAAAGCTTATGGGTAAAACATGGGGCAGAGTGCATGACATGTTATAATGACCATGGCATGTTGCATGGGCGCAAATGTTCGATGGTTTTGAGAAAATACATACATTTGGTGATCCAAAATCGTGGTGCGAATTGCAATATTCTACAACCATGTTTCAAGGGGTGAAAAACAACATGTTTTTCAAACCATATAGGGTTAATGGGACGATATAAGTTTACAAATGGGCGTCGAGCAGACATGTATGATGATCGTGTTTTATAGTAAGGCGTTTAGACCATATGTTTAACAATCATAGTATGTTTAAAACATGGGACGAAGTGTATGACCAACCCATAGAAGCGCGTTATAATAACTATGTTGCATTACAAGTGAGTTTAAAGGTTCGATGTCCGTTTTCAAACTTATAGCAAATGCTTGGAGCAATTTTCATATGTATCTGTCAGGCTTACGTGGAAACATGGCACAGAAACCAAATGGACATGTTTGCATAAAGTCAAAAATTCGATGGCGCGTTTCAATTTACGATGAAGCATAAGAGGCAGATATATAAGGTGGTCGACTTTACGATTAAATTGGCGGATTAGAACCTTACGACAACTCATTGTAATGCAGCTCGAATATTTATATGTTGAATTTTTGACCTATGACGAAACATGGTGAGCTGATATATAATGCTCAAGGTCTATGTTTAAAACACGAAGCGGAACATTACGACAAACCCATCGTGGCAACGTTTTGATAAATGTGTTAGGATATACGAATATCTATAGCCATATTTTAAGCAATGCAGAGTGACGGCTTCGCTAAGGAGGTCATGTTTTTTCATTGTATTCCCTGTATGCCAGCGCACAAAAGCGAGCCATTGCCAGAATGCCCAGTCACTTTCGACATATGGAAGGAAGTTTCCTCCCGGCATAAGGGGTCAACAATAAGAAAGTTTCCTCTGCACTGATAGCTGTGTGTTTTCTAGACACTTGCATGGTAAACAGAGATGGTGCACTGACACCAATCCTTCACGTGTATTTCTCTGCGCACCATGTTTTTCTTGAGACTATTGATAAGCTTGTTCGAGAGAACCTTGGCTCATGATTATTGTGGTGTCTTTTCGAACCTGGTTTAACTAAGTGTCGAAGAAAAAGGTAAATCGCGTTCTTACAAGGGCGAAGATTATCTGAACCAGGCTATTGACGACGGCTCCCAAATGAGGATATAAAGCATTTAAACCACGTTACACAAGAATGGAAAACCTGACGCGTGAACTGGACAGAACGAATCTCTATTCTTCATGCCGCATTACATGGATGCATGTTGCCCAGGCGTGAATGAGAATTATGTCACTGCGCGCAAATGACATGTTATTGTTGAACAGGTCGCAGGGTCGCACAGATCTAGTATTTCCCAAGGCTGCGACTCAGCCGGTTTTGTGACCCAGCGAACCAGGGTCACATGTTTGCAAGGTCGCAGGGTCGTAAAATGATCTGCTGATGAGAAGTTGTGACCCAAGGAATTCTCCGACCCTGCGACCCCATCATAAAAGAAAATTCATGCTATAATCGGATCTGTGATGATCGTCCACGTGTTTCATTCCCCGTCAAAGCTGTTGATGTGCTGCATTACATGGACGGGCTACCCAATGCATGCTGCCATGCAAGAGCGATGATTGTGCTGCTACGCACAGACAAGGGAACGAAAAATCATTAAGTCTTGGGAGCAAATATATTACTAGTGGTCAAAGATGCGTTTAAACATGGAGCCAGACCTCATAAACAGATCTACGATGGCCGTGTGATAATGAATATCGTACTGTTATTATTGAGCTGTGAAGATGATTGATTTCCATACAGTAGTTGCAGCTACCGGATATCATCCAAGTGTAAAGGGAAAAGCAAGGCGAGGGGTGGTTGTTGCTATGTTTGAACGTTCTACTGGAAAAGCCATTAAAGTAATTATGCTTCCTCGGGAGGAAGCAGGACACCTTCGACATAACTTTGTAGGTACAAAGCAGATAATGCTAGGTCTTATTGGTGAAGGAACAGGCATTGCAGCCCAAGCATTAAGATATGTAGAGTGTCAAATACGACCATTTATAAACATGGAAGGGCTTTGTTTTACTGGAGAAGGGTACATTTCGGCGACCACTGAGAATGTGAATGAAGAAGTCCATGCCTATCAAGTAATTTAATCCAAGACTTGAAGAAAACCTTGTGCATAGGAAATATTATGATCTTGATAGAGAAAGGGAACAGAGAAAGCTTACCCTAGCCATTCTCTCCGATGATTCAGTAGTTGACCACACAGGGGTCTAAATTTATTGTTTTTTCGCTCTTACAATTTATTAAAATGCCCTTAGCTTTATTGTTATTTCAATCATGAGGACATGTGACCTATGTTCTTTTATTGCAGGAAGAACCTTTCTATTTGCACATTAGAGCCCAGGTTTTCCCCAGCAAGCAAGGGGACCTTTTCAAAACAAGTAGATGCTGGCAAACCTTCAAAGAACTCACTTTAAGTTCAAAGGTACCTGGCCCCGTCCACCGAAAGGAGGCCATAAGTCACATATCTACCAAGGTCGCAGGTCACATATCTGCTGAGGTTGCAGGTCGCGGATGGTGCAAAGTCACAAATCTATGAGGAAAGTGAAAGGTGTGACCCAGCGACCCAGCGACTAGGTCGCAAGGTCGCATAATCTGGGCAGGTCGCAGGTCGCACATTTACCCAGGTCGCGAGGTCGCAAATCCAAGGGGGTTGCGAGGTCACACATTTTCCGAGGTCGCAGGTCGCATATTGCCCCAGGTCGCAAGTCGCAGAGGTCGCCAAGTCGCTAAGTCGCATCCCTTGGTAAATGCCCAACGACGCGACCCAACGACTAGGTCGCAAGGTCTTAGAACCTAGCCAGGTCGCAGGTCGCAACAGCAGCTCAGGTCGCAGGTCACAAAAAAGACTGGGTTGCAAGGCTACCCAACAGTCAAGAAAACGAAAAGTCAGGGAGCCCAAAGGGCACGCTTTACTTTATAAATATCTCCTTTGGGAACTTGTAAAGGGCCTTTGTTTGGGACTCGAGCTGAGTACATTGTATTACCAGTAGATTATACACTTAATGATGAATACAAGAATTTTGAAAAATCCCTTTGTGGATCTGATGTTGTCATATGTATGAGCACTGTTGAGCATTATTTTTCCAGTTACTGAACATCTTTATATTAAGGGAACTGTTTATTCAATTCACATCGCGGTTGCATAACAGTTTGCTGAGTATGTTGATGGTGGTTGAGTTTATTTCACTTTCTTAACGAACGCTGATGGCTTTGTTTATTGGCATTTGTGTTATCATTTAAAACTTTTAAGAAGTGAAAGGGTGTTCTCACCATGAGGAATTGTTTCCTTTGTGGTTAGAATAGCTTACAAGCCTGACCCTAACGAAGTGTTGTTAACAACACTTCCTCTGGTCCTCAGGCTTTATTATTTCTTCTTGCTACTCATAGTGTTGCATGTACATTTAATACATCGATCATATGTCTTGTATTATTTGATTAGGTGTGTATTCCCTGTTTTATAGATTTTAAGCGAGACCCAAAGAAAAGGAGAAATCAGTGGTAGCCGGACCCACACCTCGGACGGGATCCCTATTCCAAATGGTTTAAGGTCTAATTGGGAACTTTTACTGGGGAGATCCCCTACTGTTGGCCGGGACAGATTTTCCCGTCAACAGAATTGGCGCTAGAAGGAGGGCCAGATGACAAGCTGAGCCCTGAGAGCCTGCAGTTAATCTCATATCTGTAATGGCTCGTTCCCAAATCATTCTCCCGAGATTTTTTTCAGAGTTTTATGAAACTCGATACTTCATCCCCGATGAACTTATGTATCACTTGTCCCAGTTAAAATTTTATGGTGAAAATGGAGTGTCCATAAACCGACACCTTTCAAATTTCCATGAATTTGGTGAGTGCTACGAAATTGACCATGAAGGTTTGATTTATTTTCTTTTCTTCCTCAATCTCGAAGGTCGCGCTAAGCAATGGTGCCACACATTTCCGAAAGCTTCCATCCATTCGTTTGAACAACTCACCAGTGAATTACAACAAGCTTTTCACAGGTATGATTTTCAAAACGTTTTAATAAAGTTAAATGACATCAGAATGGAACCTCAGGAATCTTTAGATGAATTTTCTATCAGATTTGTTCATTATTGTTTCGAGTTCCCTGAAAGGGATGTTGATTGGAAATGTTTAAGTGAAAATTTCAACTATGTGATTCTCATTTCCCTTGAACAGTTTCAGTTAGAAACCCAACCTGAGCCTAGTGTTCCCTATGACGACCCGCAAGTCAATGACTGTTCAGACTTTGAATCTTTTACGCACTATGTCGAATTAGAGTTTGAAAACCACAATGGCTCATTATCTCTCCCGGTTCATGAAACCTACCTCGAGCCCGCTCAATGTCTCCCTGGACTTAGTCCTAAATCTGATTCACATATTGATCATCAATCGACTCCTGTCTCGGATGCAGTTGATTCCCTCACAAGGCCTGCTAGATCATTGTTTTCTCTCAATGACACGGATGCACGTGTTGAAAAGCCTTGTATGGTTAATGCCCATGTGACTCAATATGTTCGTTCATTATTCCCCAATTTATTTCTTGATCCTGCCACACCAGTAATTTCTTCCAGACATTCAAAATTTCCTTATACTGGTATTGGTGACGATCATAAACACGCAGATGGTGTTTTGCAATCACAATCCACAATCGATGAATCTTTTATATCTGATCTGTCTCACTCAGAATCTTTAGACAACCATATGAGTGATTCCCTATCTGGGCAACTTTGAGATGTCCTCTTTATTGATCCATCCCAGTCGGTAACTCCCGAGGAGCCCAACATGTTGCATACCCAACTTGGTCAAATCGATGGCTGTAGCGATCACTCCTTATATGAAAATATATTCAATCATACTGCTGAGGACTATCACTCACGCCTCTTTACTGACCCTATGAAGACACCTAAATTCGATGATTCACTTTCGGAAGATTCAAGTACCCATCATAAAATCGAAGCGTTTCAGCTTTTGTCGACTGTTACCCTAGGTTCCTCTGATTATGACCAGACTCCTCCAACTACTCCAACTAGGGTTTCTCAGCTTAGGGTTCCTGATCTCGAATTCGCAAGCATTTATAATTCGCCTGGCACATGCTTATTGTTTCCATTCCATAAAACTGATGGTCCTCAACATCGTGATGAGATTGTCGGTCAACTCGACCAACCCTATTCGGTGGAAGTGCCTACAAATAGGCAATGGCTTACCTAGCGCCCATCAGACCTAGGCTTATGCATGTATAGATGTGTGTCAGTTGTAAATGTTGAGTTTCAAGAACATATTGTTGTGTATCAGGATGAGAGTGGAATTCAGTTTACGCAATCTGTTATGGCATGTTCTTTGATAAGTATCCATGGTCTACTTGCCGTTGTACCTGCTCCTCAGGTAAGTTTTGTTGTTACTGCACTCTTTTGGATGATAGCTTTGATCCCGAGCATTGTTTTTATTGCAGGAAGGGAATTAATGTGGTGACTGCACTAGGAAGTTGATTTTACATAACTCAAATGCCTCATGGGTTAAACTAGGGTTTAGGTGTAGGCTAGATAGGACATGTTAATAAAATTTGTTAATTAGGTTTACTTGCTAAATTTTTTACTTCATTATTTAAAAGTGTGTTTGTTGTTTTTGTTTACGATTAATATCTTAGGCATCATCATGTTACAAGTATTTTCTTTCATTTCCTTTTCAGTTGCTTGTTGCTGCATGAATAATCATTGCTTGTATTGCACCTCTTTTCCACCTACACTTGGTTGATCGTTCTCGCACATGGCGTTGCATTGCATCTTGAGCCTCGCCTATTACATTGCATCATTTCTTTCATGTCGCCTACCACTGCACGAGCCCTCATTGGAACCCTACCACCTTGTGATCTTGTTTTGCCTCGATTGCTGAAATAGTAACCCCATTGTTGTGTGAGGTTGTGGTGGCTATCTCAAGAGGCAGCTTTCTCTTAGGACAAGTCATTGAAGTCGCTTTCTCAACAAGATGCCTATGAGTCTAAACTTATTATGTAGGGAGATACGAGCTGGTTTTTTGTGGGATACCTAATAATTTTGAATGGCCCAATACCCGTGAGCCTAAGCCTTGTGTCCAGCATGGCCTCGACGTCCTAATGATATGTTTGCATGCTTTGCCTATTCTGGTAGATGGGATGTGAAGGATTGGCACAAGGGAAAACCTAAATCAGGATATCTTTCAGTTTTCGTAAAACAAGAAACAACCTCTCTTGCTCGTAAAATAAGTCGGGATCCCTCACCCACCCATGAAAAATAAGTGCCATGAGCACATGAAAATAAGTGCTTCAAGCACATGAAACAAATAAGGGTAAAGGATCGAGAAAGGTTTCCTGCGCAGAGAGGTAATGCAACGACTCCACTGGGGTACTAACCAGGCTCGCTGGCAGCGGAGCAATGTTTGTGATTTCTTGAAGTGACTCCGCCGGGGTACTGTCCAGGCCTGCTGGCAGCGGAGCAACACCAGAAACTTACTTTAAAAAATCCTGAAAATAATAAACCCACTGCCTTGCTCTTCACATCATCAACAAGCTATTGGCGTCTGTGAGCTTTCTCTTTGATGTGTTTCTGATTAGCGGGACTTAGTTGAGGCACAAGGATTAGGAATACCTGTTAAGGGCCAAAGTAATACAAAGGGTACCTGCAGAACTTGTTCAATATTCCCTTGCATTACTATCTAGACTCAGACTTTTGTTGTGATACTGACAAAGATGCTGGATTCTACCAGTGGTTCGCCATTTGTTGTAGCCGCTACAAAACCACCCAAAATTTTGGGTATATTTAAAATTTTGGTTCCCCCTCTGCTCCCTTTGTCGTTAAGGTCTTTCACCAAACCTACAGCCAGTGACAACCTAACGACCTATCCCTAGTCCCTCATGAGTTTTCTCACCATCATGATCAAATGTTGTTGCTGAAATCGCGCCATGTGAGGGGGGGACCACCCAGCATACATTCAAATAAGAACTTTCCGTACACTCAGGATGTACATTAGCAGCTCCCTCGCCATGGGTCATTAAGTGCGTTGTTTGAAGACTTCTCTTATGTTCAATGGTCCCATATATTTTATCTAGGGGCACCATTCGCAAATAATAAGTATGAACTAATTAAGGTTATGATTTTAATACAGGTCAATCCCTCGACTGATAAACTCATCAATGATTGTCATGGCACCGAGGGGAATAAGATTAAGCTCAATGTCAAGGTCACAGTTGTGAACCATGACACATTCATTCACATGTCCCGCTCAGGTGGATATGAGACATAAAGCCACCTTTGAAGACCATGGTTAAGGTGGATGACGAGGATGCACCCACAAGTGTGGTGGAAGAGCAAGTTAACATTATTTTCAGATGGAGGATGATGTGGTGTGTGTTCATTCACTAAAAGAAACAAGGAAGAACTGGGCACCAGAAAAATCTTATGATAACACCGTTGATATCAAAAGACAAGGTTTTCTCACGTTATTAATGGAGATGCCATATTAAGAGCACACATGTTGATGGTGGCAAGACAATGGCACAGCAAAAAGGGTTTCTTCCATTTTCTGCAGTTGAATGAAATGGTTTGTAGGTTCAACATGCGTCAAGGATAAGTATTTTGAAGGGTCATCACTGTCAATTTGGTGATTAAGTTTGGATTTGCTTCTTTCAGTGCCTCATCATCCATCAAAGTACAGGTGTAGGTTTGTTGGTGAGATTTAGGCTTGATTGTTCAGGAAATTGGTGCATTACAGTTTTGGCACAACTTCGAATATCTAAACACACCCTTGGGGAACAATAGCTATTAACCTCGAGCTACATGGTGGGCACAAATATGAGGACCAAGGTTGCATTTTTTAATCAAACCAAGGCACGAAAGGATAAAAACATATGGTTTTAACACCACGTTAGATGCACAGATCATGAAACATATAAAGACACATTTCAAATAGGTTTAAAACATGTTGAGCGGATATATTAATCAAAGCTTATGGGTAAAACATGGGGCGGAGTGCATGACATGTTATAATGACCATGGCATGTTGCATGGGCGCAAATATTCGATGGTTTTGAGCAAATACATACATTTGGTGATCCAAAGTCGTGGTACGAATTGCAATATTCTACAACCATGTTTCAAGGGGTGCAAAAAAACATGTTTTTCAAACCATATAAGGTTAATGGGACGATATAAGGTTACAAATGGGCGCCGAGCAGACATGTATGATGATCGTGTTTTATAGTAAGGCATTTAGAGCATATGTTTAACGGTCAAAGTATGTTTAAAACATGGGACGGAGTGTATGACCAACCCATAGAGCGTGTTATAATAACTATGTTTCATTACAAGTGATTTTAAAGGTTCGATGGTCGTTTTCAAACTTATAGCAAATGTTTGGAGCAATTTGCATATGTAGCGGTCAACCTTACGTGGAAACATGGCGTAGAAACCAAATGGACACGTTTGCATAAAGTCAAACATTCGATGGCACGTTTCAATTTACGATGAAGCATAAGAGGCAGATATATAAGGTGTTCGACTTTAGGATTAAATTGGGGGATTAGAACCTTACGACAACTCATTTTAATGCAGCTCGAATATTTCTATGTTGAAGTTTTGACCTACAGCGAAACATGGTGAGCCAATATATAATTCTTAAGGTCTATGTTTAAAACACGGCGTGGAACATTATGAAAAACCCATCGTGGCAACGTTCTGATAACTTTGGTACGATATATGAATATCTATAGCCATATTTTAAGCAATGCAGAGCGACGGATTCGCTGAGGAGGTCGTGTTTTTTCATTGTATTCCCTATATGCCAGCGCACAAAAGCCAGCCGTTGCCAGAATGCCCAGTCGCTTTCGACATATGGAAGGAAGTTTCCTCCCGGCATAAGGGGTCAACAATAAGAAAGTTTCCTCTGCGCTGCTAGCTGTGTATTTTCCAGACACTTGCATGGTAAACAGAGATGGTGCGCTGACACCAATCCTTCACGTGTGTTTCTCTGCGCACCACGGTTTTCTTGAGACTTTTGATAAGCTTGTTCGAGAGAACCTTGTCTCACGATTATTGTGGTGTCTTTTCGAACCTGGTTTAACTAAGTGTCGAAGAAAAAGGTAAATCGCGTTCTTACAAGGGCGAAGATTATATGAACTAGGCTATCGGTGACGGCTCCCAAATGAGGATATAAAGCATTTAAACCATGTTACACAAGAATGGAAAATTTGACGTGTGAACTGGACAAAATGAATCTCTATTCTTCATGCCGCATTACATGGATGCATGTTGCCCAGGCGTGAACGAGAATTATGTCACTGCGCGCAAATGACGTGTTATTGTTGAACAGGTCGCAGGGTCGCACAGATCAAGTATTGCCCAAGGTTGCGACTTAGCCGGTTTTGCGACCCAGCAACCCAGGGTCACATGTTTTCCAGGTCCCAGGGTCGCAAAATGATCTGCTCATGAGAAGCTAGGACCCAATGAATTCTCTGACCCTGCGACCCCATCAGAAAAGAAAATTCATGCTATAATCGGCTCCGTGATGATCGTTGTTGGGCCTTAGTTTTGGTCTTATTTTGCTCAAAGAAATTTATTAATCCATCTATTTTCCATCCATTTTCCATTCATTTATTCCATTTTGACATATATTTGATATCTATTCAGGTATTTAATTTTAATTTTTCAAATTCTAAAGTTTTTATGAAAGTTTGATTTTTAGTGCAAAATTGGCTGATTCAGAAATTCCCGTAATAGCTATATGGTTGATGTGGTTGCAGGACACTTGGGCATGAGTTGAATGCATGTATGGACAGCTTGGCAACTAGGACTAAGCCACCTATGCTTAGTTCGAACAGAACAAGCTTTATTAGGCCCATTTAGTTCCAGTCAATCATGACTAGTCATTCAGAAATCCCATAGAAATAGGGCAGTTTTGAGATTCTATGGGATTGACCATATTTCTTGGGATAAGAATAATGATTTGACTTAGATAGGTGGATGAGAAGTAGATGGGTTTGTTTGAGTAAAAATAGATCAGTTTGTTCATGAGACTTCTTATTTAAAGCCAAAGCTTTGATGGCTTATGTATTAGGATTATTATTGACTTATATACTTTTATATTGTGACAATTTTGGATTGAGAAGTTAATTTAAAGACTTGTGCTGTTATCATTTTTCTGTTCAATGTTAGGGATGTGTGACTGAAGTTAAGCTTCTGAGATCATTTATCAAGTGTGCAAGGCAAGGGTGGAAGGGCCCCCATTCCAAGCTAAGTACACTTTCTTGTTAACTAGTTTTATTTCTTTGTAATTTAATGATTGTAGAACTGGTTTTCAAAGCTTTATTTCAGATTGTTTAATGATTCATGCATAGTGATTGATGTCATTAGTTTATAACTTATTCATCACTTTATCAAGTTGGAAAAACAGATGTATCAAGTTGAGCATCCCTTCTATGAAAATGATGAATTAAGATTGGTTTCTTTTGTTTGTGTGCAAGTAGTTTCTTGTTGAGATTTTTGATATTAAGATGAATGAATCATAATGGAATACTTTACATGTCTCTTAAGTTAAGAGCTTCTTTCATTAATAATTTATCCATCTTAAGTTCTTGGTTTTAATCTCTAATTCATTAAGTGGTAATTGAGGTGAAAGCGGATTTCTTGAGTCAAGAACCATTTCAATATTATTCCTCTTTTTAAACTAATTGAGTTAGAGTTATAGAATGTATTACTTTCAGCTTTTGAATAGTTTATCTTTCAAGGTTGATTATATCTGATCTTCACATATAGTGATCTTGCCTCAAAGCATAAACAACCCGGATTGATAATAAATAATTGTGTTAGTTTAGGTACATAAATTAGCTCAACATTTTGGCGTCGTTGCCGGGGAGGCAAATATCGGCATAGTCAATAGAGAAAAAAAAAAACAAAAAACAAAAACAGTAGTTACACTTTTTAGTTATGTTTCTTTATGCCTAGACATAGAGATCCTCATGGTAGATTTATTAAAAATCCCCCACAAATAGAGATAGGATCATCAAACACCGCCATCGGTAATCCAATTATTGAGGAATTGCTAAACAAAGTATGGGGACAAAGATTAACTTTGATTGAGAGACAAATCTTTGTTAGCTTAGAAGCAAAATAAAAACAATCTTCAACTGGAAAACAGTGCTAAAATTTCGATTAGGCCCGAGAGATTTTTGCATACTTTATGATTTTTATGCTGAGCCTGCAAGCAATAATTTTTGAAAACACCTTTGCTTAAGCCGAAAACGTTGCGAAAATTTCGATTAGGCCGAGAGCACTCTTTAATTTTTTATTTTATATATACACAGTAAATCATGTTTGTGTGATTTATGATGCTGCGTGTGTATTTAATTTAAAAAAACAGAGACCAGTGTATTAACAGAAGTATACAGGTGTTGTTTGCATTAAACAGGGAATTCAGAGAGTGCTATTGCAAGGGAATATATCAGAGGTTAAAAGTGCAGAGTTGAGTTGAGTCAGAAGAGGAAGGTAAGCTTCTTTGCTTACTAAATTTCATTTTAAAAAACGATAGTCATAATTTTTATTAAAATGAAGTTAGTAACAGCAGAAGCCTACATTTATTGGTTTACAGAAACAATGGCAAACAGGGTAGAGCCAAAATTTCAAATAGAAAGCTGGGGAAAAGAGACTATAGAAAAACTCTATCAGGCAGGAATGATAGGCTTCTTACAGAAATTTAATGGCCATTCTGAGGAGATAACCAAAGATTTTATAAAGAATTTCAATCAAGACCAGACTCGAGTAGGAGAAATCATTGTTCCAGTAACCCAAGAATACTTGTCCAAAGCCTTAGATTTGCCAATGTTAGGGGAGAAGTATTACAAAGGGCTACACTTCAAGGAGAAAGCATGGACTTTCTTCCTTGAGAAAAACCGGAAGGGAACATTTGATAGGACAAAAGGTATACCCAGGGAATGGTTTAATGAGCCATGGGGAGAATTGGTCTTGATTATCCAAAAGTTTTTGACTTGTGACCGAGGATATAGTGTTGCCCATTTATATCATGTTAAACTTCTACAGCACATTAAGGGGGAAGATAGGATTAATTTACCTTATTTCCTATATAAAAGCCTCTTAAGAATGATTGAAACAACAAGACATGAAAACAGGCTTAAGGCAGGACAGATGTATCATCAAGGATTGATTAAAATCCTAGTTGAGTATCAAGTGAGATTGCAGGGCATAGTGTGGAGAGAATTCATGGTTAAAAATCATTTTACTAAACAGATTAAAGAGGTACAAGATAAAACAGAGCAGGAAAGTAAAGGAGTGATGAATTCACCCTTATATCCTAGAACAAGAGCCAAACAGCAAAATAACATGGCCATGGATAATGAAATATCTGTGATGTCTATTCCCAAAAGATTTACAAATAAAAGTCCCATTAATTTAGACAGGGAAGAAGAAACATATTTTTCAAGACCACAAGAAGAAAATAACATTCCACAAGAAGAATTTGAGAGGGATTCTTCATATGATGATGAAGCATCAGCATCATTAATGAAAACAACTCAAGATTTTGAAAAAGAAATCAATGATGGAAAAATTAGGGACTTAACTGACCAATTAGAAATTAGCAAAATTGTGGGAAAACAATTAAAAGAAGAGAACAAAGCAAACAGGAAAGATAATGCTAAATTGGTCAAAACAAATGAAAAATTGAAAGAAGAGTTGGGGAGATTGAAAAGGAAAAATGATCTAATTTCTAAACAAGCATTTAAGTGGTTGAAGGAAAAGAACATGTGGCAGGCCAAGTATGAAAAACAGAAGGTTAAAGCAGCTTTGTTCAAAGAAAGACATGACACAGGTTTGGATTGTTTGGCAAGGGCAGCACAACAAGAAGTATCCACAGGTACAACATCTACTTCAGAAAGAAGAAGGTCAAAGAGGAACAGGCAAGCATGGGGACATGCTTGATGATAAGCAAGGGAGAGATGTTGGGCCTTAGTTTTGGTCTTATTTTGCTCAAAGAAACTTACTAATCCATCTATTTCCCATCCATTTTCCATTCATTTATTCCATTTTGATATATATTTGATATCTATTCAGGTATTTAATTTTAATTTTTCAAATTCTAAAGTTTTTATGAAAGTTTGGTTTTTAGTGCAAAATTGACAGATTCAGAAATTCCCGTAATAGCTATATGGTTGATGTGGTTGCAGGACACTTGGGCACGAATTGAATGCATGGATGGACAGCTTGGAAACTAGGACTAAGCCACCTATGCTTAGTTCGAACAGAACAAGCTTTATTAGGCCCATTTAGTTCTAGTCAATCATGACTAGTCATTCAGAAATCCCATAGAAATAGGGCAATTTTGAGATTCTATGGGATTGGCCATATTTCTTGGGATAAGAATAATGAATTCGACTTATATAGGTGGATGAGAAGTAGATGGGTTTGTTTGAGTAAAAATAGATCAGTTTGTTCATGAGACTTCTTATTTAAAGCCAAAGCTTTGATGGCTTATGTATTAGGATTATTATTGACTTATATACTTTTATATTGTGACACTTTTGGATTGAGGAGTTAATTTGAAGACTTGTGCTGTTATCATTTTGCTTTTCAATGTTATGGATGTGTGACTGGAGTTAAGCTTCTGAGATCATTTATCAAGTGTGCAAGGCAAGGGTGGAAGGGCCCCCATTCCAAGCTAAGTACACTTTCTTGTTAACTAGTTTTATTTCCTTGTAATTTGATGATTGTAGAACTGGTTTTTCAAAGCTTTATTCCAGATTGCTTCATGATTCATGCATAATGATTGATGTCATTAGTTTATAGCTTATTCATCACTTTATCAAGTTGGAAAAAACAGATGTATCAAGTTGAGCATCCCTTCTATGAAAATGATGAATTAAGATTGTTTTCTTTTGTTTGTGTGCAAGTAGTTTCTTGTTGAGATTGTTGATATTAAGATGAATGAATTATAATGGAATACTTTACATGTCTCTTAAGTTAAGAGATTCTTTCATTAATAATTTATCCATCTTAAGTTCTTGGTTTTAATCTCTAATTCATTAAGTGGTAATTGAGGTGAAAGCGGATTTCTTGAGTCAAGAACCATTTCAATATTATTCCTCTTTTTAAACTAATTGAGTTAGAGTTGTAGAATGTATTACTTTCAGTTTTTGAATAGCTTATCTTTCAAGGTTGATTTATCTGATCTTCACATATAGTGATCTTGCCTCAAAGCATAAACAACCCGGATTGATAATAAATAATTGTGTTAGTTTAGGTACATAAATTAGCTCACCAATGGCCCTACGTGTTTCATTCCCCGTCAAAGCTGCTGATGTGCCGCATTACATGGACGGGCTACCCAATGCATGCTGCCATGCAAGAGCGATGATTGTCTTGCTACGCACAGACAAGGGAACAGAAAATCATTAAGTCTTGGGAGTAGATATATTACTAGTGGTCAAAGCTGCGTTTAAACATGGAGCCAGACCTCATAAATAGATCTACGATGGCCGTGTGATAATGAATATTGTACTGTTATTATCGAGCTGTGAAGATGACTGATTTCCATACAGCAGTTGCAGCTGCTAGATATCATCCAAGTGCAAAGGGAAAATCAAGGCGAGGGGTGGTTGTTGCTATGTTTGAACGTTCTACTGGAAAAGCCATTAAAGTAATTATGCTTGCTCGGGAGGAAGTAGGACACCTTGGACATAAATTTGTAGGTACAAAGCAGATACTGTTAGGTCTTATTGGTGAAGGAACAGGCATTTCAGCCCAAGCATTAAGAGACGTGGAGTGTCAAATACGACCATTTATAAATAGGGCAGGGCTGCGTTTTTCTGGAGAAGGGTACATTTCGGTGACCACTGAGAATGTGAATGAAGAAGCCCATGCCTATCAAGTAATTTAATCCAAGACTTGAAGAAAACCTTGTGCATAGGAAAGATTATGATCCTGATAGAGAAAGGGCACAGAGAAAACTTACCCTAGCCATTCTCTTCGATGATTCAGTAGTCGACCACAAAGGTGTCTAAATTTATTGTTTTTTTGCTCTTACAATTGATTAAAATGCCCTTAGCTTTATTGTTATTTCAATCATGAGGACATGTGACCTATGTTATTTTATTGTAGGAAGAACCTTTCTGTTTGCACATTAGAGTCCAGGTTTTCCCCAGCAAGCAAGCGGACCTTTTCAAAACAAGTAGATGCTAGCGAACCTCCAAAGAACTCACTTTAAGTTCAAAGGCACCTGGCCCCGTCCACCGAAAGGAGGCCACAAGTCGGATGTCTGCCAAGGTCGCAGGTCGCGGACTGGCCAAGGTCGCAGGTCGTATATCTGCCGAGGTCACAGGTCGCGGATGGTGCAAATTCGCAAATCTATGAGGCAAGTGAAAGGTGCGACCCAGTGACCCAGCGACTAGGTCACAAATTCGCATAATCTGAGGAGGTCGCAGGTCGCACATTTACCCAAGTCGCCAGGTCGCAAATACAAGGGGGTCGCGAGGTCACACATTTGCTGAGGTCGCAGGTCGCATATTGCCCCAGGTCGCAAGTCGCAGAGGTCGCCAGGTCGCTAAGTCGTATCCCTTGGTAAATGCCCGATGGCGTGACCCATCGACCCAGCAACTAGGTCGCAAAGTCTCAGAACCCAGCCAGGTCACAGGTTGCAACAGCGGCTTAGGTCGCAGGTCGCAAAAAAGACTAGGTCGCAAGGCTGCCCAACAGTCAGGAAAACGAAAATTCAGGGAGCACAAAGGGCACGCTTTTCTTTATAAATATCTCCTTCGGGAACTTGTAAAGGGCCTTTGTTTGGGACTCGAGCAGAGTACATTGTATTACCAGTAGATTATACACTTAATGATGAATACAAGCATTTTGAAAAATCCCTTTATGGATCTGATGTTGTCATATGTATGAGCACTGTTGAGTATTATTTTTCCAGTTTCTAAACATCTCTAGATTAAGGGAACTGTTTCTTCAATTCGCATCGCGGTTGCATAAAATTTTTCTGAGTATGTTAATGGTGGTTGAGTTTATTTCACTTTCTTAACGAACGCTGATGGCTTTGTTTATTGGAATTTGTGTTATCATTTAAAACTTTTAGGAAGTGAAAGGGTGTTCTTGCCATGAGGAATTATTTACTTTGTGGTCAGAATAGCTTACAAGCCTGACCCTAATGAAGTGTTGTTAACAACACTTCCTCCGGTCGTTAGGCTTTATTATTTCTTCTTGCTACTCATAGTGTTGCATGTACATTTAATGCATCGATCATATGTCTTGTATTAGTTGATTAGGTGTGTATTCCCTGTTTTATAGAGTTTAAGCGAGACCCAAAGCAAAGGAGAAATCAGTGGTAGCCGGACCCACACCCCGGACGGGCTCCCTATTCCAAACGGTTTAAGGTCTAATTGTGACCTTTTACCGGGGAGATCCCCTGCTATTGGCCGAGACAGATTTTCCTGCCAACTCGTTCTTTAATCCCATTTTCAGCCTTGGGAAGTTTGAGAGAGTGATAACAATAGGGAAGTGGACTTCTTCATGGAGTTGATGACAGGAGAAAAACCAACACCAAAAACTCCATACAGGATAATCACTCAAGAGTTGGTAGAATTGAAGTTGCAGCTTAATGAAATGCTTGATAAAGGATACATAAGTCCCAATGCATTGCCTTCGGGTGCACCAACTTTGTTTTTAATGAATAAAGATGATAATTTGAGGTTGTGCATTTATTAAATATGGTTGAAAAAGGTAACTATCAATAATAGGTTTTTGATGAATTGAAGGGAGAAACATTATTCTTGAAGATTGACCTAACATAAGGATATCATCATGTATGCATACAATAAGAGGACATTTAAATGACTGATTTTTATACCAAGTATAGGAATTATGATTTATTTTTTGTTCCTTTTGGTTTAACTAATGCTCCAACTAATTTCATGTTTCTGATGAGTAGTGCTATGCATCCTTATCTAGACAAGGTTTTGATAGTGTTCATTAATGATATATTGATATATTCTAAGAATGAGGAAGAGAATGCAGAATAAATGGAAACAACGTTAGGGTTTTTGAGAGAGCCTCATTTGTATGCGAAGCTCAAAAAGTGTAGTTTATTTCAAATGGAAGCTCATTAGTTAATACTTGTTGTTTCCAAGGGAGGCATAATGGGGGACCCAAAAAATAATAGAGCTATTATGGAGTGGCCTACTCCTAGGAATGTGGATGAGATGAGATCATTCTTGGATTGGTAGGTTACTACAAGCGTTTCATCAATAAATTTTCATATATTGATTATATTATTACATATTTTTAAAGAAAGTGTATGAAGCTTGAATATGAAGAGGAGTGTATAGCCATCTTTGAGCAATTGAAGCATTTTATTAGAAATTCTCTAGCCTTGAAGATTTTAGATCTAAATAAAGAGTTTTTGGTATGCACATATTATTGCAAAGATGGAATTGGAGAAGTATTGATGTAGGAAGCATAGGTGGTATGTTATGAGTCAAGGAAATTGAATGATCACGAGAAGAACTATGTGACTCAGGATATTGAGATGGAAGCTATAATTCATGCCTTGAAGATGTGGAGGAACTATCTTCTTGGTAGGATATTTGTTCTGATGAGTGATTACAGTGGGTTGAGATACTTGTTTGACCAACCTAATTTGAATGTTAGGAAAGATAGCTGGTTGGCTACCCTTATTTATTTTTACTTTGAGATTAGGTATATCAAGGGAAGTGAGAAGAGGGTTGCAAATGCTCTTAGCATGAGAATACAAGCGAATCATATATGAGCTATGATTTCATGTAGGACAAACTTGCATGAGTGGATATTTCATGTAGGGCAGCATGATGGTAGGTACCAACAACTTAAGCACAAGATACAACACTCATTAGAGGAAATTTCAGTCAAAAATTATCCTCCTAATGAAAAATAACAAAATAACAGTTAAAATAATAAAAAAGAGTTATGAATTTTGGAGTGAAAACGAGAAAACAACTTTTTTTAATTGTATTTTTGGCTTAAATCCTTATATATTTACTCAAATTTCAATTTAGACTCATTACATGTATAATTAAATTCCACATTCAACGAGTACCCATTATGCATACTTTTGAGAATACCCACCTTGATAAAAAATTGTAGATACATTAAAAAAATGTGTTTTAACACGTTTTTTTAATGTATCTACGATTTTTATCAATTTGGGTCCTCTCAAAAGTATTCATAATGGATAATAATTGGATGTGGAACTGAATTATGCATCTAACGAGTTTCTAAACTTGAAATTTTAGTAAAGTGATAAGGAGATAAGTCAAAAATACAATTAAAAAAACTAGTTTTTCTCCTTTTCCCTCCAAAATATTTACATGTGCCTCTTTTTAAATTTAAATAATTTTGATTGGTTTACATATTAGGACATGGAAATTACATGAAAATTTCATGGGCACTTTTAAGCTGAAATTTCCTCTAATGAGGGTATCGATGATGAGGATCTGGATTATCATCTCAGAGAAGATGGCATGGTCAGATTCATGAATAGGATGTATGTGTCATATGATAGTGACATGAAGAAGCTTATCTTGAGATATTTTCATGTCAAACCATATTTAGGTCAACCAGGATATCAGAAGACATTGACAACATTCAAGAAGTTATACTATTGGCCGAATTTGAGGAAAAAGGTGGTTGCATTTGTTGCTAGGTGCCTTGATTTCCAATAGGTAAAGGAAGAATGTAAGCACCCAAATTTTTGTTGAGATTCAACAAGATGATGAGCTTAGTGAAAAGAGTCACCTTCACTAAGTGGGCCCACAGGCTATTTTTGGCGCAAGTCTATTTTTAGACTATGTCTATTTTTAGACATGATGATCATATTTCAGAAGTTGCAGGATGCTATTTGTGGATGGTTGATCAAGTTGGAAAAATAGATGAAATTCTATTTTTAGAATATTGGGCAAAGTATATTTATAGATCATCAATCAAAAAATAGATGCATGTCAATTATTATTAGCTCTTAATAATAATCAGACTCTAAAAAACAACTTATTCTCTTGGAGCACTTTAGTTCAGTGCACAGATGTGGCACAACAACTGACAGAAGGAATTATGCTATTCGTAAGGGTTTACTAGAGCTATTGTATGGAGGACTCAGTTATAACTGAAGTGGAAATGATATGACAGAGTTGGAAGAGTATTTCATGGAGTTGTATTCAGTTTAACTCAATTAGACTTAGTTGAGATAGTTGTATCTAGTCTAATTGATTGATACACTAGTGAGAGTGGAGTGAATTAATTAGTTAATTAATTCACAAATAATAACTCATTAATCAACTAAAGAATACATCAATTAACTACATTGCATGGTAGTTTCAGTGCAGACCAGTGGAGAGATAGGTGAAAGGGCAAGATAGACTATCTGTTGTGACTATAGTGATGCATTGATTGCATCCAACACTCAGTGGAGATGCCAATGAGGATTGCGTAGTCAAGGATGGAGTAATTAAAATTCATTCATAGCTATTATTCAGCAGAGATTGTGCAGTGGAGGTAGGCTAACAGGTGGAAAATATCGGTGCATGGATTTGCAAGATTAGGCCTGATTAGTGTATGACGATTGTACTGTACTGAGAGCTTGTGATAATATTTGTATGCTTGTATGAGATTTTCATATGATATCCATGTTACATAATATATATTTTGGGTTTTCAGCTTTAGAATTTCCTGGTTAAAAACTGTGTTATGTGTGATTGATAATTTTTTTATGCTTCATATGTGTGTGCAATTAATTTTTCCGCAAAAGATTAACAAGTGGAATAGATTCAATGTCTTGCATAAAGCTCAATAGTGTGAGATCAGGTGGATCTTGGACATATGCATGCTTAGTGCATATAATTTATACATGATATCAAAGTGTTGTTCATTGAAAATTGCAATTGTGAAATGAGTTTGTGCTGGTGGACAATTTGAATTTTCTACAGAAGATTCTTGGTGCAGAAATCGAGTATACATTGAAATGTCTTTCAACGGGTTCAGATTGGAGTATGCCCTTGATGGGAGCTCGAATTACATAGCTTGGAAGGATAGGATGGAGGCGGTGCTGGAGGATAATGGGCCGAAGGAGTTCATCGATAGCGATGTTCCTATGTCGGGATCTAGCGATGCTGCATTACTTGATGCATGGCAAAAGAAGACTGCAACGACGAGGACGATTCTATTAGAAGGTGTGAAGGACCACATTGTTTCCATCCTTCATGGGAAATCCACTCCATTCTTAATGTGGAAGGCTTTGACAGAATTTTTCTAAAGCAGAAGTGACTAGAGGAAGTTGGTGCTTAAAGACAAGCTCAGAAAACAAAAAATGGAGAAAGGCGACAGTATTCCAAAATACCTCGCGAAGTTTTTCCACTAAAAGGATGAGCTGGGAAGTGTGGGGGTTAATGTTGATGAAGAATACTTGGTGATATTGGCTCTCCTTGGGCTTCCGAAGAGTTGGCATAGCTACAGAGACTCTATCAATGGACAGGACAAACTACCACGATGGGAGCGACTTTGGTTGGATCTTGTGCAGGATGAGATAAGGCGGGGTACCAGGGATGGATCTTCATCAAAGAATGAGGATGAAGAGAATTTCGCTTTGGCTGCAAAAGCAAGGAAAGGGAAGGGGAATAAAAATCCTTCTAAATCCGGTGTGAAAGGCAAGAAGCAGGACTTGTCCAAAGTGAAGTGTTTTCACTGTCACAAGCATGGACATTTCACCACTAACTATCCACGGAAGAAGAAGAATAAGCAAGTTATTGGATCTGTAGCTTGAGAGGCCTTAGCCTCGCAATTTGAGCTGGATTTTTCCTTGATCACATGCTTGGTTTCAAGCTGCATGGGATCGGTGTGGTATCTTGACAGTGGTGCATATTTCCAAATTACAGGAGACAAAGAGTTGTTTAGTGACTTGGAGGAGAAGGACCTCCAGATGCATATAGAGATGGTTGATGATGGTTGGTACAGTAATACTATCATTGGGACCATTACCTTTGAGAGGGAGTCTGGTAATCCGTTCTTGTTGAAGAATGTCATGCATGTTCCAGGTCTGAAGAAGAACTTGCTCTCAATCGCAATGCTGGAAGACAAGGGTTATGATGTTGTTTTCAGTGAGGGAAAAGCCTTCCTTCGACATAAAACAATGGGTCAAACCAATAAGATAGGGGTTTGAATTAAGAATCTCTACAAGCTAGAGGTATATGGATGCACTGCAATGGTGGGCAAAGCAGAAGAAGTGGTGAGCCGGGATGAGGGCAAGTTATAGCACAGGAGATTGGGCCATCTTCACCATGGCGCTTTGAAAATTTTGCAACAAATTTCTATTGGACTTCCCAAGAGTACATTTGCGTAGTCAGATCAGTGCAAATAATGTACAATGGGTAAGTTTTTGAAGACCACCTTTCATGAGAAGAAGAACCGTGCTTCAGTGATCCTGGAGAGAATTCACATAAACGTGTGTGGACCATTCTCGGTTGGCTCAATAGCAAAAAAAAAGTATTATGTGATATTTGTTGATCATTATTCCCGTAGATGCTGGATCTTCTTCATGCAGAATAAGAGTGAAACATTCTCAAAGTTCTGTGAGTTCAAGGCATTGGTGGATAAGGAGTCGGGGAAGAAGGTGAAAGCTCTAAGGAGCGATAATGGTGGTGAATACATCTCGGGAGAATTCAAAGACTTATGTAGCAAAGAAGGAATTCAAAGAGAAATCATAGTGCCTCATAACCCATAGCAGAATGGGGTCGTGGAGAGAAATAACAGAATGATCGTGGGTGTTGCACGAGCGATGCTGCATGATCAGGGCCTACCGATGCACTTGTGGGTGGAAGCATGCAACACTGTGGTTTATGTGCAAAACCATTGTCCTCATAGAGTACTTTGCATGAGTACACCCGAGGAAGCTTTTACTGGTAAGAAGCTTGATATTTCTCATTTGAATATTTTTGGGTCACCTGTTTACATTCATGTGACGAAGGATGCCAGGAAGAAGCTGGAGCTGACTGCAGAAGTTGGGATATTTGTGGGGTACACAGAAACACCCCACAACTATCGTGTGTATTTTCCGAACAATCGAATGACTGTTATGAGACGAGATATAAAATTCAATGAGGTGAAAGCCATGAAGTTGTCGCTTGAGAGGGAGCTACACTTGCATGCAGAAGAGGAAATTATTGTTCCCAAAGATGAGCCTCTGGATGTGGATCAGCCACAGGAGGAGATTCATGGAGTGGATGAGTCCACTCATGCATAACCAAACATCAGACAAGGAAGGAAGCGTACCACAGAAGCTGAGAGACTGAAGGTGGATGCGGCACAGAATGTAGGAGTCCCTAGATCACAGCATAGACAAAGACATTCACCTGACCAATATATAGGATACATGGCTCTTATGAGCAAGTGTATTGTGACAGATCCATCTTCTTTTGAAGAAGCAGAGCAGGAGCCCACATGGGTAGATGCCATGGTGGAGGAGTATGACTCCATTGTCAGAAACAGCGCTTGGAAGATTGTTCCAAGGCCAATGGTAAAATCAGTTGTAGGATCAAGATGGATCTACAAGGTAAAGCAAGCTGCTGATGGGAGCATCGAGAAGTATAAGGCAAGATTTGTTGCCCAGGGCTTCTCATAGATTGAGGGGATTGAATATGAAGAAACCTTTACACCTGTCACATGGTATTCTTCCATACAGACCATCCTTGCTCTCTCAGTGTAGATGGGTTGGCACATTCATCAGATGGATGTGAAGACTGCGTTCCTTAATGGGATCATTCAGGAAGAGGTGTACATTGAGCATCCTGAAGGATTGGAGATCTTCAATATCGAGTCGCATATGTGCAGGCTCAAAAGAGCACTGTATGGGCTGAAGCAAGCACCCTGTGCTTGGTACACTTGGATTGACAGGTATTTCACTAGACTTGGCTTCACCAAGAGTGAGGCAGATGCAAACCTGTACCATATTGTGGTTGAGGGTAAGCTTTTGATAATTGTACTTTATGTTGATGATTTGATACTAACAGGTGATGAGTAGTTGATACACTCATGCAAGGCAGATCTTGCAAAGGAGTTTGAAATGAAGGATTTGGGCCTCCTTCATTGTTTCCTTGGATTGGAAATATGGCAGCGGGAAGGTGAATTGTTTTTGTCTCAAGGAAAGTATGCCCGAGAGATACCGGAGAAGTTTCACATGCAAGGTTTCAAGCCTATCGACACTCCTCTTCTAGGAAATTGGAAGAAAGAGGATGCTACATCGGTAGAGGTAGTGGATGCCACTGTTTATCGACAATTGGTTGGTTCGCTCATGTATTTAGTTAATACAAGACCGGACATATGCTATATGGTGAACCATCTTTCAAAAGGGATGGTTAAGCCTACCAAGCTCTTTTGGAAGGCAGACAAGCATGTATTGAGATATCTTAGGGGAACATCTGAGTATGGTTTATGGTACATACATATGGATGAAGTGAAGTTGCATGGCTTCACAGATGTAGATTGGGCAGGTAGCCTAACAGAAAGAAAGAGCACATGAGGGATTTTCAGTATCGGATCTACGGTAGTTTCTTGGTACAACAGGAAATAAATATCTATGGTAATTAGTTCAGCGGAAGTAGAATACATGGCAGAAAGTTTAGCTGCATGTGAGGCTATTTGGATGAGGAAGATTCTGGTTGGTTTGTTCGGTTCACATTTAGATCCCACGGTGATTAATTGTGATAATCAGAGTTGCATTAAACTCTCGGTTAATCATGTGTTTCATGATAGATCTAAACATATTGATATTCGGTATCATCATATCAAATATTGTGTGCAGCAGAAGATCATGTTGCTTGAGTACATTCCCACGGAGGATCAGGATGCAAATATTCTGACGAAGGTGCTCACCAGGAGAAAATTTGAATACCATAGAGGTAGGATCAAGGTGAAAGATAATCCCTATCTTGTTGAGAGGGAGTGTTGAGATTCAAAAATGTGATGAGCTTAGTGAAAAGAGTTGCCTTCACTAAGTGGGCCTGCAGGCTTTTTTAGCGCAAGTCTATTTTTAGACTATATCTATTTTTAGACATGATGATCATATTTCAGAAGTTGCAGGATGCTATTTGTGGATGGTTGATCAAGTTGGAAAAATAGATGAAATTATGTTTTTAGAATATTGGGCGAAGTCTATTTATAGATCGTCAATCTAAAAATAGATGCATCTCGATTATTATTAGCTCGTAATAATAATCAGACTCTAAACAAAAACTTATTCTCTTGGAGCACTTCAGTTTAGTGCACAGATGTGGCACAACATCTGACATAAGGAATTGTGCTATTCCTAAGGGTTTAATGGAGGTATTTTATGGAGGACTCAGTTAGAACTGAAGTGGCAAAGTTATGACAGAGTTGGAAGAGTAGTTCATGGAGTTGTATTCAGTTTAACTCAGTTAGACTCAGTTGAGCTAGTTGTATCTAGTCTAACTGATTGATACACTAGTGAGAGTGGAGTGAATTAACTAGTTAATTAATTCACAAATAATAACTCATTAATCAATTGAAGAGTACATCAGTTAACTACAATGCATGGTAGTTTCAGTGTAGACCAGTAGAGAGATAGGTGAAAGGACAAGATAGACTATTTGTTGTGACTATAGTGATGCATTGATTGCATCCAACACTCAGTGGAGATGCCAGTGAGGATTGCGCAGTCAAGGATGGAGTAATTCGAATTCATTCAGAGCTATTCTTCAGCAGAGATTGCACAGTGGAGGCAGGATAGCAGGTGGCAAAGATTGGTGCATGGATTTGCAAGATTATGATTGATTAGTGTATGATGATTGTACTGTACTGAGAGCTTGTGATAAGCTTTGTATTCTTGTATGAGATTGTCATATGATCTCCATGTTACATAATATATAGTTGGGGTTTTCAGATTCAGGCTTTCTCGATTGAAAAATGTGTTATGTGTGATTGATAATTTTGGTTATGCTGCACATGTGTGTGCAATTAATTTTTCCGCAAAAGATTAACAAATGGAATAGATTCAGTATCTTGCATAAAGTTAAATAGTGTGAGATCAGGTGGATCTTGGACATATGCATGCTTAGTGCATATAATTTCCATATGTCAAAGGCCCAAATCCTTCATCTCAAACTCCTTTGCAAGATCATTTTGTTATATAAAAATCTAATTCCATAATGGAAATGGGAAGTAATTTCCATGGACTTCTTTATAGGTTTGTCGAGGACGTCAAGAAAACAAGACTCCATTATGGTTTTTGTTGACAGGTTGACCAAGGTAGCTCAATTCGTTGCCGTAAAGTATATTAGTTCAGCTAGTGACATAGCTCAAAGATTCATCTGGAAGGTATTAAGGTTGCATGTTGTTCCTAAGAAAATTGTAACAAACAAATATACCAAGTTCACTTCCAGGTTTTGGAAGGATTTGTTTTCAGGATTGGGGACAAATTTAGCCTTCAATATAACTTATAATCCATAGAAAAATGGAAAAATAAAGAGGGTCAATAGGATTCTTGAGGACATGTTAGGATGTATGTCATGCATAAATAAAGGAAGTGGGAGGAGTATCTTCCACTAGTAGAATTTGCATACAATAATGGATATCATGATTCCTCAAAGATGTGTCCTTATGAGGCTCTCTTTGGGAAAAGTTGTAATACTCACATCAACCAGACTGATCCAGTGAACGAGGTGCTCATCAAACCAGACATGCTAGTAGAGATGGAATAAGAAATGTAGGTTATCAAGAATAATATAAGGGAATCATAGGATAGGCAGAATATTTATGCAAATAAATACAAAGATTTCAAGGAGTTTCAGGTTAGGGAGAATGTGTACTTAAACATCAAGCCCAAGAATAGCTACTTGAGGATTGTATCATGTGCCAAATTGGCACCTCTATATTACAGGCCTTTTACGATCCTTGAGAGGATTGGACCAGTGGCCCACAGACTTGCACTATCGTGAACAGTGAATTTCCATGATGTTTTCCATGTTTCATTGCTTAAAAGATATGTGAAGGATGTTGATCAGCTAATTGAGTGGTCTATATTTTCGGTGAAACTAGAAGGAGAATTATAGCCATATCCTTAGTGCATTTTTTAGCAAAATATGCTCATGCTATAGAATCGAGAAATCAAGAAAGTTAAGGTGTAGTGGAAGAAATTTGGGCGTAATGAAGTTAGATATGAGATGGTTGATCATATGCATTCTATTTATCCTTCTTCATTTGTTGGTTGAGTAGATGTATTTTGATGTATCAGTTTTGGATATGTCTATATATGCATATTTTTCTTCTAAATACTGCATCGATTTGTGTTATAAATCTCCTATAAACGTATGGTGTAGATGGTATGTTGGTTATCTCTTCAAAATATGGATATGATGTAAATTCTACATCGATTTTTGTTATAGATATCCATGGGTAGCATGTTTTTGTTGGCTTATAAGTTTCATTTAACACTGAGGACAGTGTTCCCCCAAGGGGGAGGGTTTTGTAACAACTCTTGTTTTATTTTCCGTGTAAATAAAATAAGACCAAGGTCATGGACACATATTCCAAGATAAATGGTGGGTAAAAACATAGTGATGGGAGTCACTTGTGATTAATTAGTAGATATTGAAATTGGAAAAGGTATTGGAAAAGGAAAAAAGGGATTAATTGGCATTTATTTATGAAAATAAAGGAAAATAGGAGAAAAGGGAGATGAAGGGCCACACATTGGCATGACGAGGAAACTTAAGAGAAAATAGAGGAAAATTGAGAAAATAAAGGAATCAATAGTAAAAATGCATCAAAGGATTAGTTGACGGATTTTATTGGTTTTGGGTTTAGCTCTCCCATTTCATTCACTCTCTCTCATACATTGTAGCACACTTAGAGCATTCTTGGAGCATGCTTGGAGAACACTAGTATTCACTTGGATTGGAGAAAGAGATAAAAGGAAGTAAGGAAGCACAAGGAGATGGTGAGTTAGTAGCTAAAATTTAATTGCTTTCAAGTAACATGTTGCATGTATGATATCCTTGCTATTTTTTGGATGTATGGTATATCCATGTGATTATTTGGTTATGTATTCTCATTGGGATGGATGATTTCCTAGATTGACAATGAATTGAGCCTTGGCTTACCATTTCATGGATAACCATGGTCTTGTGGGTTTTTCCACTTTTTTATTTTCTAATTTTCTCTTAATTTTTTTCCCATGGATGCGATTGGAGAAAACACTATGGAGCCCTAGGAATAACCTACGTTCATTTACTATTCTTGGAGACTAGGATGGGAAAATGATCAAGAGAACTTGGTGGGTTGAGTTACTAGTCCCTGGAGCCAATTTTGATAAATTCTCTGGAGCCCTATAATATTTTTTTTTTGAGTTAGTATTTCGTGGAGCCCTAGACAGTTTGGGTAGAGACTGGTCTCTTTATGCTTAGTGATTTCCAAATTACAGAGGTGGAATCATTGTGGTCGAGGGTAGAGATAGTTTGACCTTTGAAAGCCATGGGTTTTTTTCTTCTTGGTTTATTCTATGACATCCCACATTTATGCTTGGAATATGGTGTGGGTTTTATTGGATGAAAAAATGATTTGGTTCATCCAATCTATTGTCAGTTGGTATGTGGAGCCTCTCACTTTGTTGGAATTTTCATATGTTAATATGCTATATTTTCCTATTGTGGTTTATGAAAAATTGTATTGGTTATCATGTTGATGCATATGGTTGTGTTTTCACTTCTACAACAACCTCCAAAATTTCACTACATTCTAATTTTGGATCATACTTCATTATCGCATCAAGTGTCACCTTGGTCGTTAAGTGTCATGATAGTTTGTTTTATATGTCTTAAGCACTCTTGATAATTATCAACTATTGTTGCATTTATTAGAACATATCTATATGAAATTCATATGAAATTATTGTACAACGACACTTTTTGGTTGCAGTTGCACACACTTCATTGTTTATACTTGGGGAATGTGAATAAAGTGTGATTTTTTTATATTCATTGTTTATCAAGATTTTGTAAGTTTTTTCAATGAATTAGTATGTTTCACACATGTTTTTATGTCTATAACTCATCTTTCTCCCCCCTTGACCAATCATCTAGACTTACAAAAATTTCAGTTGCAAAATGAGCCCATTTAGGCAATAGCACATGATAACACTTAGGAGTCTCTATGGGAGACCCTTCGCTATTCATAAGTTTTCCATGAGCCCTCTTTAAGAATTGGGTGCACTCTAAAACAATGAAGCTTCGTACTTGTTCCAAATGGTGCCTTCCAAAATGACTAAGGATTCCTAGAGCACACTCCTTCAAATCAAAGAAATGTGCTCTCCTTCGTGCACTGGCACACCCTGAAGACTTGAAGATGATTCATTTAGCCTCCCCCTATGAACCATGTTCACTCCTAAACTTCTTAAGCGCACTGGTCAACCCTAAAGTCACGAATCCCCAACATTTAGCCTTCAAGAGTGCACCCTGTGCCCTTCTTGATTTCTCTTAAGTGCATGAGCACACCCCAAAGGCACGAATCCTCACCCTTCAACCTTACAAAATGTTCCCTTCACCCTCCATGTCTCCCTTAAGTGCATAATGCACTTTATGAAGCTCGAAGCTTTCCCCTTCATCCTTCAGACTTGTGACATGCACCCTTCCTTCATTGCTTTCTTCCCTAGGGCACACGAGTGCATTTTGAAGCCTAAAATCTCCTCCTCATCAGTCCTTCGGCCTTTTAGAGTGTGACCTTGTTCCTTGAAGCTTCTGTGACCATTTTAAGCGCATCGAAAAGGCACGAATAGGAAATTTTTCATAAACATGGTAGAGTAGGGGATTTTAATTTGATAGATGATCCTCATGAGTGATTGTAGAAACAAGTATTACAGGTTCCTCATGGAAATCACACACAAGGAAGATCAAGCAAAGAGGATAAAAAAATGAATCATGAAAATATCCAAGAACACACTTAAATCTTGATGATCGAAGCACCCCAAAGAATCCAATATTGAAGACCCTTATGAGGGTGGAAGCATTATGATAAGAGGATGAACAAAGAAAAGATATAGTGGTAGCTATGTCACGAATGAAGCTATTTCGTGTCATTATTCACTATCAGTCCCAGCCACCCAAGATAGTGATGTGTCTAGTTTCATCATATTATGATGTTGATGTTAAATTTTTTATTGTAATCATTGTAAAAGACAAACCAGTAGAAGTAGAAGAGTAATGCATGAACTCAAGAGTCATGGAATTGAAAAGGACATGTAATACCAAAATTCATATGTAATTCTAAAAGTAATTTGGAACTTCAAAGGTTGTATAAGTACAAAGGTCACTAGAAGATTGAAATTCAAGAGTCATGGGGATAAGAAAGGTTACTCCTCAAGTTATAAATAGGCCCTCATTTCTCATGTGATGGATGTCATATTCATGCAGCTTAGGACTTTTAATTAAATTTTGAAGCTTTATGGCAAGAAAATTTTCATATATGTATGATGAATGTTTGTAATATTATTTTGTGAATGTTTATGATTTAGTTTTTCTTGCACTAGTACCAAGGTAGTTGAACTATTTAGGTTATTTTAGTGCTTATCTTATTGATAATGTGTTGTAATATTTATAATGATTGTCGCATATATGTGAACTATTTTGCTATATGTTAGACGAACATTCATGTTCATGTTTTTATTTAGGGTGGTACAATTACCTCTCTCTTATAGGCTCACTTTCTCTCCCCTCTACAGTAGAAGAACATTGATGCACCTACAATTGAACATTCACCAAGCAGACTTTTTTTTCTTGGAAGACACATATGTGATTCTATCTCTTGTTCATTGATAAATCCTGGGCATATATTTAAGTAAATGGAAGTTGAGCCATATTCCGGATGGGGCTCCTACACCAAACAGTGTGAGGCGTAATTGTGGTCGCATATCGGGAAGACCCCCTTAAATGTTGGTACGTCCAACACTATCAACATTTCTGGAAATAGAAGGAGGGAACCCAAATTTTTATGGTTGATAACTCCACCCACCCACACCAACAAGGGTAGCAACATTCCTAGTACCTCTCTGACTCATATTATTGAAGTAGGTGAATCTTCTGAGCCTGACCTGAAACAAACTTGCAAAGTTTCCTATGAGCACATTCAGAAAATTCAGCCTATAACTTGTCTATTTCTGAAGGCTATTGTATTAATTAATGGAGCACATAATATTCCTTATTTTCCAAAGAAGAAAGAAACAAATCCTACTGGGATAGTGGTTTCTATAGTGGAATATTTGGTGTTCGCTACCCTTGACGAGTTAGCAAAATCTGTAGAAAACATATAAAAACCAGAGCAACCCCTATCTTACAATGAGGGGGACATGGATAATGTTTTGATCTCATATGAAACTTTCCATGGGTTTTATGGTCACAAAGAATATTCTTCAGATTCTGAAGAAGAGGAGTATAGAGATGAAAACATGGCATACCAAGATCTGGATTGGATGTCTCATGACCCACTCGCTCTTCTAGGTATTTTACATAAGATGCCAAGACACTCATAGAAGTTTCTAACAAAATATGACCATGACAAGGTGACCAAAGTGGAGGACCATTTGGATAACTTCTATGTACACCTGCAAATGCTTAAGGTACATTATGACGATGTTTCATGTAGACTCTTTCCTTGTACCTTAGACGGTAGAGAAATTGTTTGGTACCATATTTTTCCTGCAAATTCAATTTAGAATTGGAAGGGTTTTAAAAAAATTTTCCTTGAAAAGTTTGTTGTTGACAAAACCCCATCGATGTTAATAAATGAGTTATGGAATCTAAATATGGATCAGAAAGAAAAGGTTAAACATTTTAATCATAGGTTCAATTGCATATTGAACAAGCTTCGCACTGACACAAAACTGCATGACTCCATCATAATTGATTATTACACTTCTGCCTTGCCACTGAGCATTGCACAGTTCGTGAAGAGAACTTCAAAAGAAAATTTGGCACAACATTTTGAAGAATATATTGTTGTTGAGAAGGACTTGTGTACAATTGGAGTAATTGTCGACGATGAACCATATAAATACTCCAAAGGGACAAGAAAAACATCTCATACCTCTTTGAGTAAGGCTAAGGATGAAGGAGCTATTGATCTGGAAAGCTTGACCTGGACTATCCAGAGTGATCTATCGAATGATTTGGAACAATTAAAACAAAGGACAAGTGAGACCACTGTGAACATCAAGCCTCCAAAATTGAATTTCCTAATAAGGACTAAGAACAACAACAACAGTAATAATTAGCTGGCTAAGTTTGGATATTACTCGAATGTCGTGTTGAATGTAGAAAGTATGGGCATGGATCAATATCATTATTTTCATCAAGAATATCATTTATAAAATACACACCCACAATGGAATCACAACATGAATTCTTTTGTTTCACACCTCATTGAATAAGTACTTTCGGATTAAAAAATTGAGTAGATGGAAGAAAAAGAAGAATATGAGGTGGTTGAAGACACTGTGGGTTTCGGACACACAATTAATACTTTTGGCTATGTGTTCACTACTGACAATAAAAACTCTAAAGAACCACCACTGAATGAGGCCCCAGCTCAAAAACAAAACAATTGATACAAACTAAAAATTCAAAGGCTTGTTCTTGAACAAGAGCCGAAGAGGAAAAAATGAAAGGAACATCTCTTAATAAAAATCACGTCGCCGGTCAACCCACCTCATAACAAGTCTGGAGATACTGCTACAACAAAGAACACGCCCGACAATAGTGAAAGAAAGTCTACCATTCTGGAAGTGATGAACAAGGATACCCCTTCATGTTATTGTTGACCATTGGGCCGCCGCAATGGTCATGCGTAATAGGTTTCCGCAGCATGCCTATGGAAGCACATGACACGCTGTTTCTCTGTGAAAACCTGGTGCTTGAGTCTTCCTGGAAACATCATATTATAGTGGGAAATTTATTGGATAATTATTGTTGTGTTTCCGTTTAAGAATTTATTGGATAATTATTGTCATGTTTATTTAAGTGGATATCACTCTATCCCAACATCATTATTTGGTTTTAATGATTTATTTGAAAGAAAATTTATTGGTTAAAATATGTATTTCTTTGTTATTCCATATCGTAAAATAACGTTTTTAAATTTTTTTGGGATTTGATGCTAAAAATAAGTTTTAAATTTAAATTTTATTTCAAATATTTTAAAATTAAAAAATCATTTTTATTTTATTTAACATGTGCTCAGAATTATTAATCATATTCTAGAGATTCAAGGTAGATGGATAGAATTTTATTTCACAAGTTTCAAACAAAATTACACTTCAATAATTTAATTCAAAAGTAAAAAGTTTTAAGAATTTTTATATTTTATTTTAACCAAACAATCACTGTAAAGAATAATTAGTGCCATATAGGGTAGTTAATTAAAATTTTCAAATATGATTATATTTTAATTATTTTGTTCGAAAATATTGAAAATAACAAGATTAGGAGTTTTGAAGTTACTTTCATGAAAACATTGCATTAACCCCTTTGTTGGGGGTTACGAATTCACCCTAATAATCTTCTTCAAGGCATAACGGTAGATCATGAAAAAAATATCCCTAGCCTCTCCTTAATATAACACCTTAACTCTCAGTCAAGAAAACATATCCCAAAGAGATGCTTTTAAATGGTATCCTAAAGAAAATTGTGAGAAAATTAAATAAATTCAAATTTATGAGACTAACCATAGATTTATTATTATTATAATTTATATGATCAATCAATAAATCTAGGAAAATAAATAATTATTATCATTTATATGGTCAAATGGATATTAAATTATAGTTATTTTTTATATTATATGTGGGCTAATTTATATTATTGTTTTTTTCTAAAGAAAACATTGACAAAATTACAATATAACAAATTGAATGGAATAGATTTATTATTTTATTACCTTTCACTAATTTTATTATTTTTTTAATCGAGCCAAAATATAAATATTTATATTCATTTATTTACAACCACTACAACAACTTTTCAATATTGAGTGGTTTTTTAAATGTTTATAATCATCTACAAACACTACATTATCTCCCCCATGTTCGCTTGTAGAGTCTCTCTCAGAGAAATGATCAACACATAGTGAAAGTGTTCGATTTTTTTGTTTTTGTAAGGAGAAATTTGTATTGCCTACAAAAACTTGACATTAAATCAAGAGAGATATCTTTATTTCCAATCTCTACTAGGGAGACCTGACCATAACTAGGAAAAGACTCTCCATAGAGAGGAAAATGATAACTATAAACAAAAGGAAACTACAAAATTAAAAATATAACTGGAGTTCTATCCTAAGATGCACTAAATAGAAATACTAATGTCATATAAATAACATAACACTAACATGAGATAACTACATTGAGAGATTTCAATCTCAGACTACAATCCAAACAATCTCCTTCGAGCCTTCTTGAGAAGTTCCCACCAGAAGGGAAATACCAAGGTACTCCTCTATTTTGTCTAATCTATAGTCCAAGGCTCCTAGATAGTAATGAAGGTGCTCCAAGGAATGAAGGACATCCTCACTATGATCTTATCGATCTTCCAGTGTGTACCTCAATAAAAAAATTCATCTAATAATAAATGGAAATTGTTTGCATGTATTGGTTAAAATAATCACTAGTATTCCCTATATCAAGTATCTAGTAAACCCATTCTATGAATACCTTAGTGTCTAACATGGGGGATCTATGTGTGGATGCTTCTCCCTTAGCTTGAGATTTTTTTTCATCAATAGGGTTTAACATCAAGTCTTGATAGCATCCAAAAAAATCCTGTAAATCATCACACATGTGAGTGTTCCCTCTTTGTGATTGACCTTGATAATATGTTTCCCCCCTTGAAACCTCTCCAAAATTACTTGGAATTTAGGAAAAGGAAAGTCATTTGATACTCTAAGAGGAATAAGATATTTGTTAAACTCTAAATCTCAGGGAGTATTCCACCCCATTCATATCAAAAAATGATGACATGTCCTAGAATATGGATGAATTAAAAAGGATTCTAGCCATGTCCGCTTAGTTTAGGGTGGTGCCTTGATCTCCTCATTCAAATTCTTCCAGAAAATGTGACCCAATTGTGAAACAAATAACAATGAATTATCCCCAAGAATGAAAATTACACTGCTAAACCAATGAGCCAAAAATGTAAGTAATAATGAGATAATGGGGCATAGGGGGTAAAACTAGACAACTAACCTCTATGAATTGAGACTCTTCTATGAAAACATGAGTACATGGTAGGATTCTTGAATTCCCTAGCGTCTCATGTCGAGATAAGTCCAAACATAAATCCCCTCCTTGACCACCAAACAATGTTGATAATTTTTTCCATAAGGGGGACAGCTTAAACAACAGTTCAAATTATCTAAAAAAATAAAGAAAGGGATAAAAAAAACCAACTACCATGATCTAATGCTCTAGCTACTTTCATGTGTTTGATGAATAGTGTGTTGTGTCCTTATCTGGAAAAGTTTGTGACAGTGTTGATTGATGATATATTGATATTTTGTAAGAATGAGGATGAGCATGCATAACAACTAGCAGAAGTTTTAAGTTTGTTTAGAGAACATCATTTGTATTCGAAGCTCATCAAGTGTAGTTTCTTTCAGACATAAGGTCAATACTTAATACATGTCGTTTCCAAGGAAGGCATAATAGTGTAATCGAAAAATATTATATCTATAATAGAGTGGCCTACTCCTAGGAATGTGGATGAGGTGAGATATTTCATGGGATTGGAAGGTTGCTATGGGCAGTTCATCAAGAACTTCTCACAAATTGGTTATCCTATTAAATATTTGAAGAGAAAAGGAAAGAATTTTGAATGGATAAAGGAGTGTGGAGTCATCTTTGAGTAGTTGAAGCATTTTCTTACAAATGCTCCAGTGTTGAAGATCGTAGATCTAGATAAAGAGTTTGTGGCGTGCACAAATACTTTCAAGGAAGACTTTGTGGAGTCCTGATGTAGGAAGGACACATGGTATGCTATAATTCAAGGAAACTGAATGAGCATGAGTTGAACTATGTGACTCACGATATCGAGTTAGAAACTATAATTCAAGCCTTGAAGATGTGGAGGAACTATATCATTGGCAGAATATTTGTTCTGATGAGTGATCAAAATGGGTTAAAATACTTGTTTGACCAACCTAATTTGAATTCTAGGCAAGCTAGATGGTTGGATACTCTTAGCGAGTTTGAATTTGAGATCAGGTATATCAAGGGAAAGGAGAACATGGTTGCAGATAATATTAGCAGGAGAATACAACTGAATCATATATAAGTTATGGGTTCATATGGGACCGACCTGCAAGAGCAGATCTTGCATGTAGGGAAGCATGATGACAGGTACCAAGAGATTAAGAAAATGATATAACAACATGGTATATGTTATCAGGATATGTATTTTCATCTCACAAAATATGGCTTGGTCATATTTAGGAATAGGATATATGTGCTAGATGAAAGTGAGTTGAATAAGCTTATCTTGAGAGAATTTCATGGTAAACTATATTATGGTAACCTACAATATCAGAAGACATTGACAATAGTCAAGAGTTTCTACTATTATCCAAAAATCAAGAAAGATGTGGATTTTTTTGTTCCTAGGTCCCATGATTATCAATAGGTAAAGGGAAAATGTAAGCACTCAGTTGGTTTGTTGTAGCTGATTGTAACTCCAGAATGGAAATGTGAGGTCATTTCCATGGACTTCATTATAGATTTGTAAAGTACATAGAGACACCATGACTCCATTATGGTTTTGGTTGATAGGCTAACCAAGGTAGCTCACTTCATTGTAGTAAAATTTAGTAATTCAACTAGTGACATATCTCAAATCTTCATCAAGGAGATAGTAAGGTTGCCTAGTGTTCACAAGAAAATCTTATATGACAGATATTCCAAGTTTACTTCAAGGATTTGGAAGGAGTTTTTTGCAGACTTAGGCACAAAGTTATCCTTCAGTACAACTCATCATCCACAGACAGATGAACAGACAAAGAGGGTTAACAAATAGTCTTGAGGACATGTTGAGGATGCATGTCATGCATCAATAGAGGAGGTGGGAGGAGTATCTTCCACTAGTAGAATTTTCATACTATAAAGCGTATCAAGAGTCCTTGAGGATGATTTTATTTTAGGATATATATGGGTATATTTGTAATACTTCCATCAGATTGAGTGATATAGTGAACAAAGCATTAATTAAACCATTTATGTTGGAAGAGATGGAACAATAAATTCAAGTTATCAAGAAGAATATAAAGGAAGTACATGATAGGTATAAGAGATATGCATTTCAGCACAAAGCTTTCAAGGAGTTTTAGGTTGGAGAACATGTTTACTTGCGCATCAAGCCCAATAAGATCTCCTTAAGGATTGGATCATGTGCCAAGTTGGCACCTCGTTATTGCAGGCCTTTTGAGATATTTGAGAGGATTGGACCGGTGGCATATGGACTTACATTGTCACTAATAGTGAAATTCGGTGATATTTTCCATGTTTCATTACTTAAGAGATATGTTAAGGATTTTTATCATGTTATTGAATGGTTTGAGTTATAAATTGATCCAAAAAGAGAATTACAATTGGAATCTCAATGCATTTTATAGTGAAATATGCTCATGATTTGGAATCAAGCAATTATACAAGTTAAAGTGCAATGGAAACACTTTGGGCATGTTGAAGCTACATGGGAGATGGTTGATCAGATGTGGGCTATGTATCCTTTTTTATTCGATGGTTGAGAAAATTTATTATGATGTATGTGTTTAATGTTGTGTTTTAATTATATCTATATGTGCATATTTATGTTCTAAATATCACATCGATTTGTGTTGTAAATCTCCAATAAGCGGTATGGTGTTCATGGCATGTTGTTTATGTATTCAATGGATGTATATGATGTAAATGTTGCATAAAGTTGTGTCATAAACCTCCATGGGAAACATGTTTTTTTTGGTATATAAGTGTCATTGAAAACCAAGAACGGTGTTCCCCCATAGGGGAGAGGTTCATAATAGCGTCTGATTCATTTTACATGTAACTAAAATAAGACCAAGGTCATGGGACATGTATTCCAAGCTGAATGGTGGGTAAAAACATAGTGATGGGCATCACTTGTGTTTAATTAATGGCCATGGAAATTGGAAAAGGCATTGGAAAAGGACAAAAGTAATTAATTGGCATTTTTTTTTAAATAAAATAAATACGAGAAAAGGGAGATGAAGGGTCATATATTTGCATGAGGAGGAAATTGAAGAGAAAATTGAGGTAGTAGTATTAAAAATGCATCAGAGGATTAGTTGATGGATTTTGTTAGTTTTGGCTTTGGCTCTCTAATTTCATTCACTCTCTCTTATACACTCTAGCACACTTACGAAATTATTGGATCATTCTTGGAGAACACTAGTATTCACTTGGATTGGAGAAAGAAGGAAAAGTAACAAAGGAATCACAAGGAGACATCAAGATCAACAACTACAATTGGATTGTTTGCATGTAACAGGTTGCATGTATGATCTCCTTGCTGATTTTTGGATGCATGTGATTATATGGTTATGTCTTACCATTGGAATGGAGGATTTCCTAGATTGATAGTGATTTGAGCCTCGACCTTCCCTGCTATTTCCTAGATAGACATGGCATTGTAGGTTTTTCTAATTACTTATTTTCTGATTGAATCTCAGTTTCACCGTATGGCTATGAGTTGGAAAAAATTATCTAGAGCCATGGAATATATTGGGTTGAGTTAGTAGTCCTAGAGCCTATGTTTTTAAAAACATTGTGGAGCCTTTGGTTGGCTGAATTAATAGTCCCTAGAGATGGGTTGGACAAAGGCTCTAGAGCCTTGCAATAATTGTGGGTTTAGCTACTAGTTCCTAGAGCCTTGGACAACTTGGTAAGAGACTAGTATGGTTATGGTTATTGATTTCTAGATTGGTAAATGTGGGGAAGGGTGTTAGAGATTGGTATCAGAGTGAGGTTTCAGTACTGGACCGCAGGGTAAAAGTTATTTTCATTCATGCATGTCATTTTTCTATGTGTTTTTCATGCATGCATTATAGTGGCTATGGTTAACATGTATATAATCAGTGTTACAGTCTTGTGTTATCGTGTATGATGATTGATGTGCTGTTGTAATTATGTATATATAAACACGTATCGTGCTAATCTGAACTTATTTTAGCAGATGAGATAGCCTCCATAAACTTCATAATGTATGATTTAATTATTTTTTTATTAGTTTATACAACATGGCATGTTTGCACGAGGTAGAAGATCAAAGAGACTAGCAGAATGGTGGACTTCAATTCACATGAGTATCCTACAGATCAGATGAAAAACATGGCGATGCATATAATCTTGACATAGAAGGTACATTAAGAAGTTTGAAAGAAGAAATAAGAATTTTAAAAGTAGTTAATAATAGTTTGATCGAGGCAGATGAAATACTTTCTAGGGAACGAAAGAATTTTTAGGCCAGGAAAGACTTTCGAGGGCACAAGAGAAGTAAGTATAAGTTAATGCATTGATAACTAACATGTTATTAGACTTACAAAGATAGAGACTACTTAGGATTAGTCATGGACAAGACGAAAGGACTAATGGGTCATATGGCAACAAGTCGCGATTAAGAGATAAGTTGGATATAGAGGATATAGTCAGAGATGGAATGTTTCTGGATAAACCTAACACAAGGGGTAGTGATCATGGGTTCTATCCTAGTTTTGTTTCAAATATACATCATCGTAATAATTACCATCATCCATAGAGGGGGAGTGAGTAGTTCTTTCTTGAGGAGTTGAAGAAAGAAAAACCTCCTGCATTTGATGGAGAAATAATTCACAAGATGCAGAACTACTTCAGATAAATAATTTTTCCAGATTGCATGATTATTTGGAGAAAATGAAAGCCAAGTTAGCTACTTTTAGTCTCAAAGGGAAAGAAGAAATCTTGCGGGAAGATGTGAATAATGTTAGTGGCATTCGAGAAGAGGAGCTGAGTTGGAGAGTGTTCGAGAGAATTTTCAGGAAGAATTATCTATCATAAAGGTACTATGATAATAGCGCAAAGGCATTTTAAGAGTTGAATATGAGATCTATGATTGATGAGGAGTATACTAGAAGATTATTAGATTTCTTGATAAATGTGAATTATCTTAAGGATGAGAAAGCAAAGTGTTAGAAAATTTATATATTACAAAGAAATGAAACACATAAAAATATGTGGAAAACACGAGCACACAAAACACATAAGACCAGAGAGACACAGATATACGTGGTTCACCCAGTTTGGGCTACGTCCACCCTGAACAGCCAGTCCTTCCTTTCTATTATCCATCAAAATGAAGAGGCACAACCTACAATAGATCCATTGTAATATCCTCTGTTCTCTCTCATAGTCTCCCTATCTATTTCTTGCTCTGAGAATACACATAAAAATACACATCCAGAATACAATTCACTCATATAAGTGAGGGGTTTCCTTCTAGGGTAAAAAACACTAAACTAAGCACAACTTCTACTTTCATATCATCTTCCTAATGAATAGCCTAGATTGACTAAAAATTACTACACTTTTACAAGGAAATTTTACATTTGTTTTTAGCTTCGAGGGCGCTGCCCCCGAAACCCACTGCCAAGGGCGGGCTCCATAAAGTCATAGCTTCCCCCCCCCCCCCCCCCCCACCCCCCACGGTGGACCCCCCAAGAAGCGTTTAATTATGGGTGGCATTGCCACCCCATTAAGGTATAGGGGTCGAACGCTGTGATACAAAATAAACAAGATAATCAAGCTCCACACCCAAAAATCTCCTGCTTGGAGACTGATTGTAGCAACTCCACCGCTGCTTCATTTTTTGGACAATGACTCCTCTTTGGACCTTTTTGTTTCTCATCTTCATCATCATCTTTGAAGACCAATTGAAAATAAGAATAAACTCAGTTTCTCCCTGGTTACAACTTTTGTTAGCATATATGCAGGATTCTGGCTAGTGTGTATCTTTTCCAGCTTCAACTGTCTATCTTCCAATACTGACTGTATGAAATGGTACTTGAGTTGTATGTGTTTAGTCCTGGAATGAAATGATGAGTTCTTTGAAAGATGAATGGAACTTTGGCTATCACTGTATAATGTTCCCATATCATGCTTCTTACCCAATTCATCCACAAACCTTTGTAACCAAATCATTTCTTTACTAGCCTCTGTAGCAGCAACATACTCTGCTTCTATTGTTGAAAGTGCAATTACACTTTGGATTTTTGAAACACAACTGATAGTTGTTCCACCTACAGTAAATACATATCCTGTAGTTCTCCTCCTGTTATCTCTATCACCTACCATATTTGCATCAACATATCCCTGTAGAGAAATGTTTGAACCACTAAAGCATAATGCTTGATTTGTGGTACCTCTCAAATATCTGAGAATCCATTTCACTACCATCCAATGTTATTTTCCTAGATTGCTCATGTACCTACTTGCAATTCCCATTGCATGTGCAATATTATGCCTTGTGCAAACCATTGCATACATTAAGCTTCCAACAGTTATGCATATGGAACTTTAGACTTATATTCCATTTCTTCTTGGGTCTTGGGGCACATCTCCTTACTAAGTTTGAAATGGGTAGAAAAATGTGTACTTATTGGTTTTTCATTCTGTATATTAAATATTTTCAACACCTTTTGTATGTACTCATTCTAAGACAGTGTTCATTTGCGATTTTTCCTGTCTCTAGTTATTCTCATACCAAGGATTTGTTTTGCAGCTCCCAAATCTTTCATTGCAAATGAATTTTCCAATTTTCTTTTGAGCACATTTATTTCCTGTATGTTAGACCCTACAACAAGCATGTCATCTACATAAAATAACAATATAATATAGCTGCCATCAATTTTTTTTCAGATGAACACAATGATCAAAGTGACATCTAGTATAACCTTGTTCAGACCTAAACCTGTCAAATTTTAGATACAAATACCGTGGAGCCTGTTTTAAGCCATACAAGCTCTTATTTAACCTACACACTAACTTTTCTTTCCCTTTGACCTCATATCCTTCTGGTTTCTCCATATAGATCTCTTCCTCCAAATCTCCATGGAGAAATGTTGTCTTTACATCTAACTATTCAAGATGTAAATATTCCACTACTACAAGACTTAAAATAGTTATGATTGAAGTCATCTTAAAAACAGGAGAAAATATTTCATCAAAATCAATACCTTTATTTTCTGCAAACCCCTTCACCACAAGTCTACCTTTGTACCTTTGTTTTCCTCCATATTCTTCCTTCAGCCTGTAAACCCATTTATTCTGCAATGTAATTTTACATGCAGGCAACCTAACTAAGTCTCAAGTCTGGTTATGTATTAAGGAGTCCATATATTCTTCCATGGTTAGCTCCCACTTCTTCCTGGTTTCAACCTATATTGCTTCTTCATAACATTCAGGTTCACTAGAATCAATCAACAATAAATAATATAATGAAGGTGAGTATCGTTAAGGGGGTCTACTTATCCTGATAGATCTTCTGACACCACTTTCAGGTGTTTGAGGTGCATGTTGTTGTTGTGGTGGTTTTTGTTGTTGTGGCTATTGATTATTATTATTTTCAGGCACCTTTACTTTTTCTGTGATGTCATCAAGAACTGTGTATTCTTTATTTTCTTTTTCCTGTTTCTTTTCCTGCAACTAATTCTTATACAAGACCTTTTCATTGAATATTACATCTCTAGTCCTAATGATTTTTTGATTTTCATAATCATATAAGCGAAAACCAAAATCATTAACACCATATCTAATAAAGTTACATTTCTTTTATTTTTCCTCAAGCTTTTTTCTATTTTCTTTATTAATATGGAAAAATGCCTGGCAACCAAAAGGATTTAAAAAGGAGTAGTTTACCATTTTACCTATCCATGCTTCCTGTGGCATACCACCATTCAAGGAACTTGAAGGCCCTCTGTTTATTATATAAACAGTAATATCTACAACATCTGCCCAAAATTGTAAAGGCAGTTATGCATGCAATCTCATGCACCTTTCATGCTCCATGATTGTTCTTTTCATCCTTTATGACACACCATTTTCTTGTGGTATTCTTGGAACTTTCTTCTCTCTATGTATTACATTCTATAAACAATACCTATCAAACTCTTTGTTGCAATATTCACCTCTGTTGTCTGATCTGAGACACTTCAAATTCTATCCTATCTCAATCTCAACCAAAGCTTTCCATTTCTTGAAAGTATCAAATACATCAGATTTATTCTGAGTACAATAAATCGAAGTTTTCCTAGTTTCATCATCAATAAAACTAACATAATAACGAGAGCCACTGAGAGATGATACCTGAGAAGGTCCCCATACAGCTGTACTGACAAGCTCTATTTTTTCTCTATTCTTTTCTTTCCTAACTCTGAGAAATCTGACTCTCTTTTGTTTTCCATAAATTTAATTCTCACAGAAATCAAAATCAACATTCTCCAAACTCGGCAACAAATTTCTTCAATGAATAATCTTCATCCCCTTCTCACTCATGTGTCCGAGCCTATGATGCCATAATGTTTCATCTTCTCCTTTGGAAGTTAAAGCATTAATAGAGTTATAAATACCATTGCATAAATAGAATATACCAACCTTTTCACCTTTTGCTATTACCAGGGCTCCTTTGGTGACCTTCTAAGTTTTATCTGTGAAAGTTGTCACACAACCTTCACCACCTAACTACCTTGTTGAAATCATATTTTTCTTCAGATCTGGAATATGCCTTACCTCCTTTAATAGCCAGTGGTTTCCATTCTGTTGTTTTACAAGAACCTTATCCATTCCAACTATTTTACAGGGTTTATCATCAACCAAACGAACTTGTCCAAAATCTCCTTAAACATAGTCATGAAAATATTTCTTATCAGGTGTGGCATGGAATGAGGCCCCTGAATCTACCACCCAATAATCAGTAACATTTTCGAAAGGAAGAATCAAATAATCTTGTAACACATCACCTGTCACATTTGCTTCATGATTGTTTTCTTGTTGTGCATCTCCTTCTTTTCCGTTCCAAGATCTACAGTCTCTCTTCAGTTGTCCTTTCTTTCCACATTTCCAGCACGCTATCCTCGATCTGGACTTGGATCTGTCTTTCCTTGATTTACTGCGATATCCTGATCTCTTTCCTCCTTCCTTTTTTCTTCCCCTAGACTCTGCACTCAAAGAATTACCTGATGTCTCACCAGAGATTTTCCGTCGCATTTCCTCACTAAGGATAGCATCGAAAACATCATCAAACTTTAAAGTACTAGATCCAAAGACATAGTTACTAATGGTTATAGCTAAACCATTCCATCTTTCTACCAATGAGCACAGAAATAAAAGAGCCCTAACTTCATCATCAACGTTTACCCCTACAGAACTTAATTGAATGGTAACTGTATTAAAAACATTTAAATGGTCTGCAACAGATCCACCTTCTGACATCTTCATATTAAATAAATGTTTCATAAGAAATACCTTGTTTGAGGCTGAGGGTTTCTCATATAATTTTTCCAACACCTTAATCAAACCCACTATTGTTGTTTCCTTCGAAATATTGAAGGCTACCGATGCTGAGAGGCACAATCATATTGTTCCGAGTGCCTTTCTATCAAGAATCTCCCCTTCCGTGTCTGTCATAGTCATCGGCTTCTTTGTTTTTCTGCTCAATGGTAGGTACAAATATTTCTGATACAAATAATCTTCGATCTTCATCTTCCATAGCAGGAAGTTTTGGCCGTTAAATTTCTCGACCCTAAACTTACCATATTCTGCTATTTCTCCCACTCGAACCAGGAACCCTTATTTCCTACGAGTTTATCAGCCAAATATACCTTCAGCTCTGATACCAGTTGTTAGAAAAATTATATATTATAGAGAAATGTAACACATAAAATTATGTGTAAAAACAAGCAAACAAAACACATAAAACCATAGAGACACAGATATACGTGGTTCACCCATTTTGGGCTACGTCCACCCCGATCAATAGCCAGTCCTTCCTTTCTATTATCCAACAAAATGAAGAGACACAACCTACAACAGATCCATGGTAATATCCTATGTTCTCTCTCACACTCTCCCTATCTATTTCTTTCTCTGAGAATACACATAAAAATACACAGCCTCAATAGAATGCCCTCATATAAGTGAGGGGTTGCCTTATAGGGAAAAAGAACCTAAACTAAACATAACTTCTACCATCAGATCATCCACCTAATGAACAACCTAGATTGACTAGAAATTACAATACTTTTATAAGGAAATTTTACATTTTTTTTTCGCTTTGGGGGCACTGCCTTCGAAACCCCCTACTAGAGAGGGGGGTGGGGGGCGGGGCAGCTGCCCCCCCCCCCGCCCCCACCCTGGACCCCCTAGGAAGCGTTTAATTATAGGTGACATTTCTGCGCCATTAAGGTACATGGGTCCAACGGTGTGATACAAAATAAACAAGATAATCAGGCTCCACACCCAACACAAAGATTCAAAGATTCATCAGTGGGTCACTATTATCATTCAAAGACATGATTGAGTTTGATAAGCCAAGATAATTGGAGGAATCCATCAGGAAGTTATAACATTGTTATAAGTTATAAAATAATAGGCCTGAGTCTAAGTAATATTTGAAAGGGAATGAGAAGAATAAAGGAAATTGGGCTAATAAGAGAGGAAATCCTAAAGATATAGATGACAAGGAGAATGTAGCATCTCACAAGAAGTTCAATACAACCGATAGATAACATGGATATCAGACTAAGGAGCAGGACAAAGGCGATGGTAGGCATCCTTTGAGATGTTGGACTTGTGGTGGAGAGAATCACAAGAGAGAGTTTCCACAACATCAGGGTGGAAGGCCTCAAATATATAATGCGTAGGAGGCACAAATGGCTGGGGATGTTGGAAAAAGTATTCCTTGCATTTATGTAGTGGTGGGTAACATGTAGGATGGCCATTAAAAATGTATTATCGAGATGGAAGGTAAGCTTTGTAATCAAGTTATTTATATTTTGATTGATCGTCGATCTAATTATAGTTATAGCCTTCCTCGCCTGGTGGATAACTATTGTTTAAGTAAAGAAGTGCATGCAAAATCTTGGTTTGTGTAGTTTGGTATAGGGACAAAGAGAAGAGTTCATAATTGGGTGAGATAGTATGCATTTGAGCTGCATGATATGATGACATCAACACATATAATTGTACTTCCTTTGGGTTCATACAATTTTAATTTTGGGTAAGGACACACTATTCATTCATAAGACTAAAATCGATTTCTATGAAAATGTTATTGAATGCGAGGATGATGATGGTGAAAGAATAATCTTCTATGGAAAGAAGAATTACAAATTTGCAACAAAATCATATTTACCGGAAAGGATGTGTACTATTTGTAGTGCATATTTCTACTGATAAAGGTAAAAATGTTTAGGATGATGAAGTCTTAAATAAGTACCTGATTTTGTTGTAGTTTTAGGATGTGTTTCTAGATGAGATTCTAGAGTTACCGTGTCATAGGGAAATGGACTCCTCTATTGAGTTGATCCCAGGATAAGCACCAATAATAAAAGATCCATAGAGGATGAGCACTGCATAGTTGGTAGAATTGAAGCTTTGGTTTAAGGAAATGTTTGATAAAGGATACATAACGCCCAATGCATCGCTTTGGGGTGCACCAATTTTTTTTGTAAATAAGAAATATGGTACTCTTAGGTTATGCATTGATTACATATAGTTGAACAAGGTAACTATCAAGAACAGGTATCCTTTTGCGAGGATTAATGACTTGTTTGATCAGTTGAAGGGAACAACAATTATCTTGAAGATTGATATGGGATCAGGATATCATTAGGTACACATGAAATAAGAGGGAATTTACAAGACCACATTTTCTGCTAGGTATAGGAATTATGATTTTTTTGTGGTTCCTTTTGGTTTGACTAATTCTACATTTAGTTTCATGTGTTTAATGAATAGTGTTCTGCATCCTTAGCTGGAAAAGTTTTTGATAATGTTCATTAATGATATATTTATATATTATAAGAATGAGGAAAATAATGTAGACCAATTTGCAGCAGTGTTAAGGTTTTTGAGAGAGCGTCATTTGTATGCCAAGCTTAGCAAGTGCAGTTTCTGTTAGATGAAATTTCATTACTTAGGACATGTATTTTTGAAGAAAGGAATAACAGGGAACTCGGAAAAAAGTTATAACTATGATGGAATGGCCTACCCCTATGAAAGTGGATGAGGTGAGATCAATCATGGGATTGGCATGTTACTACAAGTGGTTCATTAGGAACTTATCATGGATCTCTTATCCAATTACATATTTACAAATAAAATGAATTAAGTTTTAATGGATAGAGTGTGAAAACATCTTTGAGTACTTGAAGCATTTTCTTACAAATTCTCCAGTATTGAAGATTACATATACAAATAAAGAGTTAGTGGTGTGCACAGATTATTGCAAGGAAGGACTTGGTGGATTCCTAATGCAGGAAGTACAGGTGGTATCTTATGAGTCAAGGAAACTGAATGAGAAAGAGTGGAACTATGTTACTCAAGATATTGAGTTGGAAACTATCATTCATGCCTTGAATATATGTAGACAATATCTTCTTGGTAGGAGATTTGTTTTGATGAGTGATCATAGTGGGTTAAGATACTTGTTTTACCAACCTAATTTGAATTCCGGGAAATCTACATGGTTGTATACCCTTAGTTAATTTAAATTTGAGATCAAGTATAGCAAGAGAAAGGAGAACATGGTTGTTAATGCTCTTAGTAGGAGAATACAAATGAATCATATATCTTCTATTAGTTCATGTTGGAAATACTTCCAGAAAATTATCTTCCATGTAATGCAGCGTAATGATGGGTACCAGCATCTTAAGCACATGATACAACAATAGAATACCAATGATTATGATGTGGCTTATCATCTCATGGAAGATGGATTGGTAATATTCATGAATAGGATCTATGTGTTAGATGAAAGTGAATTGAAGAAGCTTATCTTGAGAGAGTTTTATGCCAAACGATATTGAGGTCACTTGAGATGTTAGAAGACATTGAAAACAATCAAGAATTTCTACTATTGGTCGAATTTGAAGAAACAGATCTTGTTTATTTTATTTCTAGGTGCCTTGATTTTCAACGGGTAAAGGAAGATTGTAAGCACCTAACTGGTTTGTTGTAGCCAATTCCAATTCCATTATGGAAATTGGAGGTCATTTCCACGGGCTTCATTAAAATGTTTCTCAAGACACTGAGAAAACATGACTCCATTATGGTTTTGGTTGATAGGTTGGCCAAGGTAGCTCACTTCATTGTAGTAAAGTTTATTAATTCATATAGTGACATAGCTCAGAGATTAATCAGTAATATAGTAAGGTTGCATGTTTTTCTAAGAAATTTGTATCTGAAAAAGATACCAAGTTTACTTCTAGGTTTTGGAAGGATTTGTCTGCAGGTTTGGGACAAATTTAACCTTTAGTACAACTTATTATCTGAAGACAGATGGAAAAATAGAGAGGGCTAATAGGATTCTTGAGGACATGTTAGGATGTATGTCATGCATTAATAAAGGAGGTGGGAGGAGTATCTTCCACTGATATAATTTGCATACAATAATGAGTATCATGATTCTTTGAGGATGATTCCATTTGAGGCTCTTTATGGGAAAATTTGTAATACCCACATCAGCTAGAGTGATCCAGTGAATGGGGTGGTAGTCAGACTTGACATGTTGGTAGAGATGGAACAAGAAATGTAGGTTATCAAGAATAATACAAAGGAACCATAGGATAGGCATAAGGGTTATGTAGATGAACACATAGCTTTCAAGGAGTTTCAAGTTAGGGAGTATGCGTACTTATGCATAAAGCACAAGAAGAGGTCCTTGAGGATGGGATCATGTGCCAAATTGGCACCTTAGTATTATGTGCCTTTTGAGATCCTTGAGAGGATTGGATCAGTGGGCTATAGAATTGCACTGCCATCAACAATTAATTTCCATGATGTTTTCCATGTTTCATTGCTTAAAAGATATGTGAAGGATGTCGATCATGTAATTGAATGGTACGTATTGTAGGTGGAACTAGAAGGAGAATTCTAAATGGATCCTCAGCACATTTTTTAGAAAAATATGCTCATGCTCCAGAATTGAGCACTCACGCAAGTTAAGGTGCAGTGGAAGCACTTTGGGCCTGATGAAACTACATGGGAGATGGTTGATCAGATACATACTATGTATCCTTATTTTTTCGTTGCTTGAGTAGATGTATTCTCATGTATGTGTTTTGGTTATATCTATATATGGATATGTATTATGTAAATAGCACATCAAGTTGTGTTATAAAGATTCCAATAACTGGTATGGTGTACATGGTATGTTGGTTATGTCTTCAACAGATGGATATGATGTAAATGATACATCGAGTTGTGTTATACATATCCATGGGAAACATGTTTCTATTGGTATATAAGTGTCATTGAACACTTATGATAGTGTTCCCCCAAGGGGGAGGATTTTGTAACAGGTCTTGGTTTATTTTCCATGTAAATACAATAATACCAAGGTGACGGGACATGTATTCCAAGCTAAAAAGTGAGTAAAAACATAGTTATGGGCATCACTTGTGATTAATTGATGGAAATGGAAATTGGCAAAGAAAAAAAGGAGTTTATTGGCATTTATTTATGAAAATAAAGGAAAATAGGAGAAAAGCGAGATGAAGGGTCACATTTTTGCATGAGGATACTTAAGAGAAAATAGATGAAAATAAAGAAAATAGAGGCATCAATAATAAAAAGGCATTACAAGATCAATTGATGGACTTTATCATATTTGACTTTATATCTCTCATTTCATTCACTTTGTCTCATACATTGTAAAACACTGGAGAATTCTTGAAGCATGCTTGGAGCACACTAGTATTCACTTTGATTGGAGAAATAAGGAAAAGGAAGCAAGGAAGAACGAGGATATGACAAGTCGAAAACTACAACTGGATTTATTGCAAGTAACATGTGTAGAAATTATGTAACTGATATGTTATACATCTGAGATTCTCCTGATCACACACTATTTGACTTCATGCACAATATAGAATCTCTTCTACCATTGATCATTAATTGCGGAAATAAAATCAATTGCATGCACACATTAAAACCATAAAAATTCACACATATGAACACAGTAATTTAACGGGAAAGCTTAAAGTTGAAAACCCCCAACTATCTGTATATTATATGTCATAGAGATCATGTAACAATCATCATACAAAGCTCCTCACAAGCTCTCAATACAATCTCCAATTGCTACACACTAATTAGGTCCGATCTTGTATATCCCATGCACTGATCTCTGCCACCTGCTAGCCTACCTCTACTACGCAATCACTGCTGAAGAATGGCTCTGGATGAACTCGAATTCATCCTATATTGACCACGCAATCCTCATTGGCATCTCCATCAATGTGTGGTGCAAACTCATGCAACACTATAGTCACAACTGATAGTCAACCTGCTCTTTCAGCTACCTCTCCACTGGTATCCACTAAAACTATCCATGCACTGTAGTTAACTGATGTATTCTTTAGTTGATTAATGAATTAATAATTAGTGAATTAATTAATAATTAATTCACACCACTCTCACTAGTGTATCAATCAGTTAGACTAGATACAACTAGCTCAACTATGTTTTGAATTGTTAAACTGAATGTCAACTCACCAATCATTTTCATAACCTCACTAAACTTCTCGTTAATATGAGTTTATAACTGAGTTATCCATAATAGTCTCAACTTAACCCTGTGAATAGGCTTAACTTCTTCTATCACCTCGGTGCTACATCCGTGCACTTAACCTAAGTGCTCCAAGAGAATAAGATAATGTTTAGAGTCCAACATTATTAAGAGCTAATAATATTTTCCGACATATCTATTTTTAGACTGAAATATAAAATAGATTCCGCCCAATATGTCTAAAAATAGAAGTCCATCTATTCTCTCCGACTTGACCAACCATCCACAAATAGTATCCCGCAACTCATAGAATATGATCGACATGTATAAAAATAGAATTTGCGACAAAAATCACCTGTGTGGGCCCCACCTAGTTTAGGTGATCACTTTCCAACTAGGATCAGGAATGATGTTTCAGGATGCCTCCTTCACTGTTTCTTGTTGCAATATTCAACACTCCCTCTCAACAAGAAAGGTATGTCTTTGCATGCGACATGCAACTCCATGCATTCACCCTGCAACCTTCACAAGCTCCATGCAACTCCATGCATCTGCTCTGCAACTCCTCTGAAACTGAATAGGCTCCGAACAACTCAATCAGTCTGATGCATCTATCATCAAAGTCTTTGACTTCTGCTGGGCCCAATTGCACATGTCATCAGGAACCACTACGTTGTTGAAATTCTGCCTACACCGTGACTTGGCCGCTAACCTTCGAACCACGCCTAAAAGATTCGAAAGGTTATGGTACCAATGTTGGTCGCATTGTATCGTCCATTGTCGCCCAACTCAACATGCAACTGGAGATCTTTCTCCACCAAGTCGCTGAAAAGATTCACATCTCCCGTCATGTGAAAGGAAGTGCCACTATCAAAATACCACCTCGATCCCAATGCACTAGACACAATGCATGCGATAAATGAGAAGTCCAGCTCAAATTGCGAGGCAAGAGCCTCACCAGCTGCAACTCCAGTGAAGAAATTTGATTGTTCTTCTTCTTCTCAGGGATACGTGGTGAAATTCTCATGCTCGTGATAAGAAAACACTTCACTTCGACATGTCACGCTCTTTCCATCCTTCCAGGACATTGAGAAGGATTTTCCTTCCCTTCCTCTTTCCTTGCTTTCAGAAGCTAGTGCAATCCTCTTCATCATCATTCCTTGATGAAGATCCATCCCTGCATCCCGCCTTATCTCCTCCGCACAAGATCCGACCAAAGCTTTTCCCATCCCGGCGTCTCTCCCCCCCATTGACAGAGTCTCGATAGGAATGCCAACTCTTCTAATATGCCAACTCTTCTAAGCCCAAGGAGAGCCAAGATCACCAAGTCCTCGTCATCCACACTAACTACTACACTCCCAATCTCATCCCCAGCAGCGGAAAAAACTTTGTCAAGTATACCGGAATAGTGTCATTCTTCTCCATTTTTATTTTCCTAAGTTTATCCTTGAGTGCCAACTTCCTCTGGTCGCTCTTGCTTTGGAACAAGTATGTCAATGATTTCCACATCAAGAATGGAGAAGCTTTACCATGAAGGCTGGACACTATGTGATCCTTCACACCTTCCAATAGAATCCTTCGACACCTTGCTACCTTCTTTTTCCATGCGTCAAGTGTGGCTGCATCGCTAGAACCCGGTTTAGGAATATCAACATCTATGAACTCCTTCAACCCATTATCCTCTAGCACCGCCTCCATCCCGTCCTTCCATGAAATATAATTCGAGCTGCCCTCAAGGGAATACTCCAATTGCAATCCACTGAAAGACATTTCAATGAATGCTCAACTTCGACACCAAGAAAACACTACAGCAATTTCGAATTCCACCAACACAAAACTCAACCGCTTTAATGCTTTACAATTTCTCCAATGATCAATATCGCTCTGATACCATGTATAAATTATATAACTGATATGTTATACATCCGATAATCTCCTTATCACACACTATTTGACTTCATGCACAATATAGAATCTCTTCTACCATTTATCATTAATTGCGGAAATAAAATCATTTGCATGCACACATTAAAACCATAAAAATTCACACATATGAACACAGTAATTTAATGGGAAAGCTTAAAGCTAAAAACCCCAAACTATATGTATATTATATATCATATAGATCATTTAACAATCATCATACAAATATCCTCACAAGCTCTCAGTACAATCTCCAATTGCTACACACTAATCAGGTCCGATCTTGCAAATCCCATGCACTGATCTCTGCCACCTGCTAGCCTGCCTCTACTGCGCAATCACTGTTGAAGAATTGCTCTGGATGAAATCGAATTGATCCTATGTTGACCACGCAATCCTCATTGGAATCTCCATAAATGGGTGGTGCAAACTCATGCAACACTATAGTTACAACTGATAGTCAACCTGCTCTTTCACCTACCTCTCCATTGGTCTCCACTGAAACCATCCATGCAATGTAGTTAACTGATGTATTCTTTAGTTGATTAATGAGTTAATAATTAGTGAATTAATTAATAATTAATTCACACCACTCTCACTAGTGTATCAATCAGTTAGAATAGATACAACTAGCTCAACTATGTTTAACTAAGTTAAACTGAACACAACTCCACCAACTACTTCTACAACCCCACCAAACTCTGTCACATGAGTTCTAACTAAAGTCCTCAATGCAATAGCTCCACTTAACCCTCAGGAATAGTGTAATTCCTTCTGTCAGATGCCGTGCCACATCTGTGCACTAAACTGAAGTGCTCCAAGAGAATAAGATAATGTTTAGAGTCCAAATATTATTAAGAGCTAATAATATTCAACATATCTATTTTTAGACTCGCAATCTAAAAATAGATTCTGTCCAATATGTCTAAAAATAGAAATCCATCTATTTTTCCAACTTGACCAACCATCCACAAATAGCATCCTGCAACTCATAGAATATGATCGACATGTCTAAAAATAGACATAGTCTAAAAATATACTTTGCGACAAAAATCATCTCTGTGGGCCCCACCTAGTTTAGGTGATCACTTTCCAACTAGGATCAGGAATGATGTTTCAGGATGCCTCCTTCACTGTTTCTTGTTGCAATCTCCAACAACATGTTGCATGTATGATCACCTTGTCATTTTTTGGAGGCATGGTATATGCATTTGATTATCTAGTTATGTGTTGCCATTGGAATGGAGGATTGCTTGGATTGACAATGACTTGAGCCTTTCCTTACCATTTCCTAGATAGCCATGGTGTTGTGGGTTTTTCTACTTGCATGTTTTCTAATTGGATCTTAGTTTTTTCCTATGCATGTAGGTTGGAAAAAACACTCTAGAGCCCTGGAACAACTTGGGTTAAGTTACTAGTCCTAGAGCCTAGGATGGGAAAACAAAATTGGATCCTTTTGTGGTTTGAGTTACTAGTCCTCGAGCCAGGTTGGATAAATTATTTGGAGCCATATGAAAATTATGGGTTGAGTTACTTGTTTATAGAGCCCTAGACAGGTTGGGTAGAGACCCATATGGTTATTGTTAGTGATTTCTGGACTGTAGATGTGGAATCACTATGGTTGAGGGTTGGGGTGGTTTGGCCTCTAGAAGCCCTGGTTTTTTTTTTTTTTTTTTTATCTTGGTTTATTCCATGAGATCCCACATTCATGCTTGGAATATGACATGAGTTTGATTGGATGAAAGAAATATTTGGTTCAGGAAATCTATTTTCGCATGGTATGTGGAAGTGCCTGAATTTGTTGGAATTTTCATATGTTACTATGAGGGATTTTCCTATTGTGATTTATGAGCACTTGTACTAGTTACCTTATTGATATTTATGGTTTTTTTTTTGTTGCTACACCACCCTCCAAAAGTTCAATGCATTCTACTTCATTATCGTATCAAGTGTCTCCTTAGTCGTCAAGTGTCGTTATATGTTGTTTTATATGTCTTAAGTCTTCTTGAGCGTTCTCAAGTTTTCTCACATTGATTAGAGAATTTCTATATGCAATTCATAGTCATAATACCTTTTTCGTTGTAGAATGACACTTTTTGGTCATATTCTCACACACTTCACTATTTATAATTGGGGAATGTGCATAAAGTGGAATTTTTATGTTTATTCATTGTTGATAAATATTTTCTAAGTTTCCTTGATGATTTAGTATTTATCGCACATGTTTTTATTTCTAGAACTCATTTTTCTCCCTACTTTACCAATCATCTAGACCTTGACAATATTCATTTGCAAAATGAGAACATTTAGGCAAAGAGCACATGAGAACACTCTAAACCCTTGATGGGAGACCCTTAGCTATTCAAAAATGCACCTTGTGCCCTCTCTGAGAGTTGGGAATACTCTAAAGCCATGAAGCCCCTTCCCTATTCTGAATATCACCTTCCAAAATGACTAAGTATTTCTAGAGTGCACTAATTCAACTCAAATAGTTGCACCCTCCTTGAGCACACTAGCACACCCTAAAGACCTGAAGCTCATTCATTTAGCCTTCCCCTATGCGCCATGCACCCTCCTAAGCTACCTGAGCATATTAGAGAACCCCGAAGGCATGAATCCCCAGCATTAAACCTTAAAATGTGTGCCTTGCACCCTTCCAGAGGCATCTTAGGCACATGAACGCGCCTCGCAGGCACAAAGCCTCATACTTCGGCCTTCCGCAGTGTTCCCTGTGGCCTCCCTCTCTCCCTTGATCACAAAGTGCACTTGCGAAGTCCAAATATTTCCCCTCCATCCTTGACATTTGCGACATGTGTGCTTCCTATACTATTTCTTTCCCTAGGGAGCGTGAGCACATGCTGAAGCCTGGATGCTCCTCGTCCCCAATCCTTCATCCTTTCAAAGTGCGCCCTTACACCCTGAAGATTTTGAGACTGTTTAAAGTACAAAAAAAAGGAATGAATAAGAAAATTTTCATAAAACATGGTAAATTAGGATATTTTCACACTGATAGTTGCTCATCATGAGTGATTGGAGAAATAGGTATTCAAGGGAACTCATGGAAAGAAGAGATGGGGAAGATCTGGAAAAGGGGATAAATAAAGGAAGCATGAAAATAACACAGAAAACCTTTAAAGCTTGATAATCAAAGCACCCCAAATACTTCAACATTAAAGACCCTTCGGAGGGTGAAAACACCATGATCAGAGCATGAAAAAAGAACAGATACAGTGCTAGCTATGTCACCACTAAAGCGATTCCATGTCATCAGTCAGTATCAGTCTCAATCACCCAAGATAGTGACATGTCTAGTTTCATCATATGATAATGTGGAAGTAAAGATGTATTATTGTAATCATTGTAAAATATAAACAAGTAGAAGTCCAAGAGTGATGCACGAACTCAAGAGTCATGGAAGTCAAAAGGACTTGTAATACGAAAAACCATATTTAAATCCAAAATTAATTTGGAAGTGCATTTAATTTTTGTAGGACACCGGTCCTTGACATCACTTCCAGACCAGTGCCTCATAAAAGCTGCGCGAAAATAGAAACCACCTTGTGCGGAGTGACGAAAATGCACCAGTGCTCCCTTAAAATCTCACGCACCGGAATAGGGTTAAATAAAAAAAATTATGGCCAAAATAATACACAAAAATTTGGCACACCTGACACCAGTGCTTCGTACACACCTGCCTAATGCATTGTATTTCTCTAGCGTACCAGTTCTTTACAACACTTCCGTATCGGAGCCTCATAAAAAGCACACGAAAAAAGAAACCTCTCAGTGCAGAATGAAGAAAACACACCGGTGTGCCCAGAAACCCTGCACACTGCAATGGGGTTAAATAAAAAATAAATTACGGCCAAAAAAATGCACAAAACACTAGCACACCCGACACCGTGCGCTCCGTACACACCTCCCCGGAACATTTTATTACCGTAGCACACCAGTGCTTTACAGAGAATTCACATTGGTGCCTCATAAAAAGCGTGCGAAAATAGAAATCGTTGGATGCGGAAAGACGAAAACACATCGGTGCATCGATAAAACCCTGCGCACTGGAACTGGGTTAAATAAAAAAACGTTATGGCCAAAAAACCGTACAAAAAATTGGCACATTGGACACCGTGTGCTCCGTACACACCCTCCCGATGCGTTGTATTACTGTAGCACACTGGTGCTTTACAAACCATCCACACCAGTGCCTCATAAAAAGCGTGCGAAAATAGAAACCGCCCAGTGCAGAATGAAGAAAACGCACTGGTGTGCCTATAAAATCCCGCGCACCGAAATAGGGTTAAATAAAAAAAAAATATGGCCAAAAAATCACATTTTTCACTTTTGTGAGTGCTACAGAGCTCTCAAGCACCACTGTAATTTATCCTCATTTGAGCCGCCCTGACATCGGTGCTCCCATTGCACTCATTGCACGCACTGCTGCTGTGCATTGCCCACCAATCTCCAGCTTGGATTTTGAAAAACGGTGGAAAATTTTTCTTTTGCAAATTCTATAGCCAATATGCCTCCTCGACGAGAAAATGTATAGGTATTTTTATTTTTTTCCATAATTAAGCCTTTTAGCAGATTATAATTTCAAATAACCTTAAAATTAACCATTTAAAAGGAGTAATTTTTTTTTTGCGTGGTACGCTCAAGTTTTTCGGCTCGCACCAGTTTGCATTGCTACCTGTAAATTTACAGGCCAAACCATAGCCAGTGCTAATGGTATCTGCACTAGTTCTGGGGCGTTACTGATAGGCACACTTTGTTATTTTAATTTTTTTTTAAAATTACAGTGTATTCATTTACTAGGCCGCACCGTTGATAATGTGGAATAGCGGCAACATGGTCCATTGACTGAATTATCCGCCCTAGGGCGGGTAATATTGCCAACACACCACATACCACATTTTTACATGGTCAACAGTTCAGCCTGGTAAACCAGTGCTAACGGTATCCGCATGAGTTTTTGGGCAGTACTGAAGGCGCACCATGCTATTTTAATTTTTTTTTTTTAAAGTGTGGTGCAGTCGGTTATCAGGCCACATCATTGACCTAGTGGAATAGCTGCGACATGGTGCATTGACCAAAATAGAAGCCCCGGGACGACTATTTTTTTCAGTAGACAACTTTCCTTATTTTTCCTGCATCAATAGTGTAGCCTTGTAAAATGCCGCACCATTCACTATGTCATGATGGAAGGAGGTCGGTCCGCTGACTTAACTATATGCCCCGGGGCATATAGTTTCATCAGCGCACTGCCATTCTGACACCGTGCATAATCAACGGTGTGCTAAAAAAAATTCTGGAGCACCACCCCCGGTGTGTTAAAAAAATTTTTGGAGCACCACCCCCGGTGCGCTAAATATTATTAGGTGCATCGATGCTGCTGCACTCCATAGAAAGACATATCGGGACTGGTGCGTGATTGTGTTTTTGGCACACTGACTATTTTTTTATTTATTTTTCAAAAAAAAATTATATATGTATATTTCTAAATACATGTCTCATTTAATAACAAAATTGTGTTTAATATGTCAATCATTCAGAGACGTGAAAGGAGAGAAGAGGGGGAACAAAAACAACAACAACAGGTAGAGCAATATAACATAGTTTTCCTGTGGGAGGAACAAGAGAGGGAGAGAGATGTGTACCCTCTCCCTATTACAGCAGCTACGCAGGGGCTCTTAAGGTAGGTAGGCCTCCTCAATTTCTATGAGGAAGCTACTTCCCTAAAGGGCAATAGTTTGTTTTTGAGACATCTATTCCAATGGTGGAATGCCCAGCAATAGGCTTTCTAGGTTTGTATCAACCAATGGTACATTCCCACTGTGGAGGATATATATTTCATTATAGGGCTATTAAGGAGAGGGGTGGATTTTCCCTCATTCCCAGAGGTTCTGGCTGGCTGTGTAGCAGGGAGTCAGTTAGTTTACTCCCAGAGATACATTGGAGAAAATGTACTATCTCCTACAGAGTTTCGGGTCACTGGAGGTCAGTTAGATATTGGTGCATTTGGTAGGGAGGAGGTGTAGTGTCTCTCACTTATCATTTCAACCATTTCGCACAACACTAGTGATGGGAAATGCATTAGTTGCTCACTTATAAATTATGTTGATTCTTTAGTATAGGATCCATGACTTATCAGGTGGTCTGCCATTTTTTTGCGGCAGTTTTGTACAACCTTAGATAGATGTCATGCTCATGCACAAGGGAGGGTGAAATTCCCTTTTGCTTTAGATCTTTTTTTTTTGAGAGGTTTCCACAGACGAGGCCTAATTTTCTTCGGTAGCCTTGTCGGACGATGTTTGAGGCACGTATACACATGTGGGGGCAGATGATGCCCATGAGGTGCGACATTGAGTTTCTCATGATGATATCGTAGGATGCATTGGAGTTGCTAGCCATTGTTCATGAGCATCCCTTCATTATGGTCCCCTATCCTTACACGGGTTTGGATTGGTGAGGGTGTACCAACATCCCCTTCACAACTGATGAGCCACCACATGATAGAGGTAGTATTATTGTTTTATATATTTAAATTTATTCTAGCATGTTCTTTAACTTGTTTTTACTAAATTGTGTAATGAAATTGTCTAATTATTGTTGTGTACTTGTATATATTTTGTAGACATTGGCTCTTTTGATGGTGAGGAGATGTCGGCACCACCACATGATCTAGGTGTGGATCCTGATGATGACTAGGGCATGCCATATGCCAAGGATCATCATAAGGTCGGTGCTAGGCATGGTCGACTTGATACTAGATACCAGATGGAGTTGGGAAACCAACTCAGTGCATTGATTTTTTAGGCAGGCACCAGACCCGCTAATTACAGAGACATAGAGGCCGATGATAAGCTATTACAGATGTGGAGAGGCATGCTGCGTGACATGTATAGCTTGATGCAGCATGTCATAGGATTTATGACATCTGTTACATGACTAATGAGGACTATTGAATATTATAAGCGTGGTCGAGATGGAGCAAGTGATGGACTGTCCACGAGTAGCGACTCTTCATCTCATGATCATTTGCCTCGCACCATGCTAGATGAGCATGAGCCTCCACTAGCATCCAACAACAGTCATCATGGAGATGAGGTTGGACCATCTGCAACATCCAGTCAGCAGGCTGCAACATCCATCAGTACTCATGATCATGAGCAGGTTAGACCATCGACCGTCGAGGCTACACCATTGACTGAGCAGGCCTCCAATAGTAATGATATTTATTTCGTACTACCACCAGTTGGCCCATGAAATTTATATTACAGTTGTATATTTTTAACATTATTCAGTTATATATATATATGGTCAATGTATTTTATGTTCATGTTGCAATTATACTTAATTTACATGTTGGTGATCATCATGATGTGTATATTGTTAGGTCCTGGTAGATATGTTCATTTAATGTGTACCTTGCAGATAGATGTGTATGTGACAGCATGGCTTATTTGGCATGAGATGTATATTTGATTTTTGTGTTGTGATGATGTTAATCTATAATGTTAATTGTGTTTTGTTAGATGATCATGATCACGATGATGTTAGCAATTTTGAATGTGTTTTTTAGTCAAATATGATTTTTCTACTATGGTTATCATGAATATGATGTTTATTAATTAATTTAATACTAAATGATCATGATATTGTAAAATTGTAATATTTGTAATTCTAATTGTATGTAAAATTCTAAAATTGTAATTGTAATGGTATATATGTAAATTTGTAAAATTGTAATTGTAATTGTAATTTTTTAATTTGTAAAATTGGAATTGTATATATGTAAAATTCTAAAATTGTAATTGTAATTCTAACTGTACGTAAAATATTTGTAAAATTTTATTGTATTAGTGTGAATTGATTGTAATTGTAAAATTGTAATTGTATGTAAAATTCTAAAATTGTAATTGTAATTGTATGTGAAATTATAAAATTGTAATTCTAATTGTAATTGTAATTGTAATTTTAATTTTAATTGTAATTTTATGTAAAATATTTGTAAGATTTTAATTTTATTAACGTGAAATGAATTTATTAAAAAATTTAAATTTGTAAATTTTAAATAATTGTAAAATAATAAATCTAGAATAATATGATTCATTGTAACATAATAAATTTTAGAAAATAATGCAAATAAATTCATGTACTTTAGAATTATCATTATTTTATTATGATATTAGATACAAAAAAAAGAACTAATTTATACAGTACGCAATTGTTTTTGAGATCAACATAATTGAAAAATATCAAGTGAATTATTGATTTTAACATTAACATAATGCAAATTACCAGTTAATTCAAAATACATATTATAATGTGTCGAAAAACCCATCTTAAAAGTATAAATATTGATGAAATAACACATTTTCCATTTCACTCTCGGTTCTCATGATCACCCTCATTATCTTCTAGCTTGCATGGCATGATAACGCTATTGTTCTAGACTATGACACTCGCCACCTTGTGCATGAATCTCCTAAACTATCCTCGTACACCTATAACATGTCTCTGAAAACGAAGAGGAACGTCATGTGTCCCTGTCTTAGGAATATCTATAGTTAATCTCTCCATGTTGTGTTCCATATTAGTTAGGATCTCTGTTTCCTGATCCTGTGGTGGTACTATAGGCTCTTCTTACTACCTTTCAAAGTGGCAGAGTGTAACTGGTCTTCGTGGACCAACATCTGCATTTAAAATTTTGTTATCAGTATTCGATGATAAAAAAAAAAAAAAATTAGATTTTAAAACACATCAAAATGATTTTCTTACGTGATTCGTACCACTGTGCCCCTGGAGACAAGGAGATCTCAAGATCACCTCTGAAATCTATACCCACATAAGGGAAATCTCCAATTCTTAAGACTTGGTTTTTCAGCCACATAAAGTATGCCGGAGTGAACCGAACCACTAAACTGTCATCGCCACCATGGCGGGCCATTAATGCAACCCAACACACCATACTAGGTTCTCTAGGCTCTCCATGATCCACTGGAATAAGATGAGGGGAAAGAAGTGGAATTATCTCCAAAGCAAAAGAAATCAAGATGGCGCCATACCCAAAAAAAATTTAATTTTAATTTTTTGCTCTGGTTAGTTCGACTTTCATATTGGCCAGTACCCCTTTGAACCAGTTGAAAATGGTGCCTCTAAAACACTCTATTGTGGTCTTCATTTGAGATTTAGTGGCTACATGTGGAGCCGCACTTCCACAAAGCCTGGTTACCATGAATGCAACTACTTTGAGATCAAGTCGCAAAATATTCTTTATGTCTATACGATTATCCTTTGGAGATGCCGCATCACTGCAAAAATCTTGTTTATAACTAGCAATGGGTAGGCCACCCTGTCTAGCTCCAAACAAGGATATGTTTTCTCCTCTTTTGGACAATTCGGTGAGAAAATAAATATCATCGAGCTCAATTTTGAGCCGATGGTTGCCAATGATAAGGCATTGATTTTGAACATCCCATTTATTCACTAACCATTTCATTAGCTCCATCTGTGCTCCCATACCTTGAATCGCCCATAATTTATACAAACCACAATTTTTAAGCACTTGCATTGTTTCAGGATTATTCATGGCTTCATTATATGTATCTTCATGCTCACGTTCTCTCCACTCTAACATGGTGAAATATTCTGCAAGTGAACGCATTTGAAGGTTAGAAACTTTTTGAGTGGAAAACTTTAACCATTTTTTAGAGAATTCATCAATTTTAAACCAGTCACGGTGCCTCCGCAGTTTTTGTGCAGAGATAGTGCAGACGTCTACATGGGATCCACATAAAAACCATGGTACCACAAAAATTTTATTTTTATAAAATTATCGAGGTCCGCAGGTAACACATGCATGACCCGTGGACCCCCGAGACCAAAATTTTAAACATAATTTCTCCTTAAAAAATGAATTTAAAGCCAAAATAGAGAATTTAAATCAGATAGAAATGAAGAGAAGAGTGTTGTGGATTACCTAGTTCTGATGAATAATGATTTGAGCGGTCAGTTCTCCCATTATCAACTCCAGAATTTTTTTGCCAAAAGCTCTCAATTTACAACTCTGAAGACAAAAGGTGAGAATACAGGTTTTTTGGTGAGAAGAATTATTTCGATACTGAGTATACTTTTGTCACTTTCTCTGGGTCTTGAAAATTACGAAAAATAAAAACCCTAGAGTTCTCTTTTAAGCCCTTTTTAGGCTCTCTAAACATGAAAATATCACAGAGTACTTGAATATTCGAACTTATTAAAGGAAATGAACAGTCATCCTTTCAGTATAAGTTTACCCTCTTTCCGGACTGAAATGGAATATTTACGAAAAAGGTACACGTTGACTAATCATAGTCAATATAGTTCTCTCCTATATTATTTTATCCTTTTTCAGGCTTAAGAGACTAAATTTACGAAAAATAAAAATCATAGAGTTTACTTATTTTTTCTTCTGACTCCCTAAAACTGAAAAGCGTCGAGTTTCTCCTATACTGGACTCGTTAAAATTTAACAGTAAAGGACCTGTCGATTACAAACAGTAACGAACCACTCCATATTAGGGTTTTATTTTAATACTAAGTCGGACTCATCCGAAGGATGAGCTTATAGAACAAGAAAATGTTATTCTCCTCAAGCTTGTCAAAAATAAAGAGGTACTTTCCAGAAATGGTGGCAGAAAAAAGAGGAAAGGAATCTAGTTGTGACCCTTGTTTTAAGAGCAGTATACCACTCTTGAACACGACACTTTTTCTCACACTTGTACCTGGGTTGGGAAAATCCTTTGTTTAACAGTTAATTAAACCACATTGAAAGTCTTCAACTTGTTTTTGGGTATTAGCTTTAGGTAAATTGTTACCAAACCATCTTCAGTGTTATTATGTGTTCAAGAGATAGTTAAAATAAACCATTCATTGAAAACATTTGTCTCCATTCGTGTTAACCATCCCTAAGTCAGTCCTTGCAAATATTTCCTCAAAACTTGATCTGATGGTTTTGTGTCGTGGGTTGTCCTACGATATGTCACTTTCTATCGAAGAAAGCTCATAATATAGAAATTTGATCTAGAATCCTATCATTACCTTGGGATCTTCATGCCCTACTAGAAGGTTTCTCGCCTTCGATGATAGGTTGCATCATTGACCTTTGATCAAATGATTCCATGAAGTGCTTGACTGCAAATCATCCATTCACACTTCGTGGATTGTACTGAGTACTTTGAGAGCTACTGTGATTATTGATGGTTTCTCTCACACTTGTTAACAGTTCACATAATTGAATAGTAATCAAGTGGTTTCTACCATGTTAGACTTCGACACAATCAATTGCATGGATAGAATCGTACTAGTTCGAGAAGCGGAAATCAAGAACCTGTTCTAGTTTGCACCATGTAGGTTGCGAGGAATTTTATTATTCATGATACAATAGACTACTTAAGATAGATGGTTGAATCCATGCTATGTCTAATATTGATGTAATTTTAAACTCATTTCTATACCAGAACATGTAATTAGATTTTCCCTAAGTATGGAAATGCCTACCTCAAAGATGATATACATATATATGTTTGCATTGAATGTTTTTATAGGTTTTCAACCGATGTGTCTGCCATCCAATCCTCGAAAATATAAAGCACTTCGCACTTTAGGGGGCAATCTGTTACATATTATTTTGTCACCATGAAATTTGACTATCTATATAGGTTCATCACTACCTATATTGTGCTCCCTTAGAGGTCCAAAACCCTAATGTTACTAAACCACGTCTTGGAATCGGAGAAAATCTCATTAAAACCCTTAAAATTCTAACTCTACACTTTTCCTAGCTCTTTCCTGCGGATCCGTAGACATTTTCTCTATATCTTGCATCACATCATGCATGTTTTTCTTATAAAACCTACGAACCCCCGTAAATGGTTAAATAAAGGAAAAAGTAAGTTCTAGAAACCTAGCTTGACGAATATTCTCCCAACTGGAAGCTTCTAGAGGCGCGATCAGTTCAAGATTTATCCCTCCACTCATGGAGCTCTATCCCTTCACTGATGGAGTTTATCCCTTGGTATATGGAGCTCAAATCCCTTCATGAGAGTAATCCATCCCCCTCTTCATGGAACTGAAACTACCTCCATTTCCCTGTAAATTGAGCCCATGTTTCAGTCTCAAGGGTAGATGGTAGAAATACATATTAGTTGCTGAAGAATTTCTCAAGAAGAGAATACTCTCTATACTAGTCATTTTTGGTATGAGAATGATCACACAATCATGTCCATAACTTCATGCTAGTTCAGACAGAAGAAGGCTTGTCAATCTGAAGGAGGAATGATTGTTCAGGACCCCGGGAGGAACTTGTACAACATGAAGGCGACAGGTTGTAAAGTTACTCTTTTCATACAAGATAATAAATATGGATCTCCTTTTTTCATTGATTTGTTCTTGTGTCTATTTGAATAATTCAATACTTGGATGCCTTAATCACTGAGTTAGATTAGTTGTTCTCAATTACTATATGTTGCAGGTTATTTTGATTCTTTTGTCTGTCTTTGATTGGAGGTTCTCATTATTGAAGAAGCCTCTTTGGAGCGACTGGATAAAAGGCTACACCAAACGTTGAATTTCAAGGTAGGAGCATGTTTTCTTTCTTTTTTTATAGTAATTTTTAATATCAAATGACATATAGAAAATGAATTAGAAATGGATGTTTGTTTCTAGCTATCCGTAGGATACTAGGGAGATCGCTCTTCTCCACAAGAGAGATTTATCTACATAACACCCTGTCCCTGCTTCTCTCCTCCTCTCATCCATCCTCGCTCTCCCTTTATCTCCTACCACCCTCTCCCTCCCCCCCCTCTCTCTCTCTACCCTCCAATCCTTTCTCCTTCTCCCTCCCTCACTCCTCTCTCTCTCTCTCTCTCTCTCACCTCCATCTTTATGTCTCCCTCTCCCTCTCTTACCCTTCTCTACCTCTCCTTCTCTATCTCCTCTCCCTCTCTCTCTCTCTTCATTCCTCCTCTCCCCTTATCTCTCCCTTCTCACTCCCTCTATTTCTCCACCTCTATCATATGTCTTTGCTCTTCCCTCCCATATATATATATATATATATATATATATATATATATAACAAATTTAATATTGTATTAGTATAAAGTTATTAAATTTAATAATTTTAATATTATAATATATTAATATCAAATATTTAGTAATAATAACATTAATATTAATATTCTAATGTTAATGTTAGGGTTAATAATGCTTTTTTTGGCATGGTATTATTATTAATGTGGTCCATGGTATTTGGTCCATAGGCTTCAAATTATATAATTAGATGTTGATTTCTACTCCTATTTGATATATTTTATTTATTTATCTTACCTTTTTATAGCTATTTTATAAATATGGTATTTGGCCCAAGGTATTAATAATAATGTGTCCCATGGTATTTGGCCCATAGGCTTTACCTAAATAAAACTTCTTTTTGAGTATTTGTAAATATAAAGAGGTTTATGAAGTAAATATAAAAATAATTTGTATTTATTTGCATCTTGTTGACACTTTAATCCTTCCCACAAATATTATTTTCCAAATCAATCCAAATCAATTGCAGTTCATTGACACTCCAATCCTTTCCCAAAAATATTATTTTCCACTTTCGAAAAACTACTGAAATCCTTTCTCACAAATATTATTTCACTCTTTGCACAATCACATAAATGCTTCCTCACAAATACAATTTGACACTTTGTTTCTGTTCAATTTATATATTTAGAGAGAGAAGTGATTTTTCATTAGGCCTGACATTACATTTATGTTTACTTGTTATGTGAGATAGACAATGAATATAGTGTACTCAAATACCAACCTACGTGATCCAAATTTATTAAATCTAATAATATTAATATTATAATATATTAATGTGAATATGATAATTAATAATAAAAATAATATTTATATTTTGAAATTAATATTAGGGTTAATAATGTTTTTTTGGCATGGTATTAATAATAATTTGGCCCATGGTATTTCTCTTAAAACCCCTTTTTTTAGTGTTCGTAAATATAAATAGGATTATGGAGTAAATATAAAAAGTGGTTTTATTTATTTACCACAGTTATGATTTATTTATATTTTATTTATTTAGCATGCCTCCTTTATAAATATGGTATTTGGCCCACCGTATTTAGCCCATGGTATTAAAACCATATCTTTCCCATAGGGTTCACCTAATGAAAAAGGTTTTATTTATTTACAATATCCCCAATAAATAAATAAAAATATACCTCCTACATTTCAAATGTTTACTTACATTACATTTATTTATTTACGGTACCCCCTAAATAATTTACCATACTCTACAGTAACTATAAAAAATAATTTTATTTATTTACTATACTCTTGGTTAATAAATAAAAATGTACCCTAGTACATTTCAAATATTTAGTTACATTACATTTCTCACTTTACATCTACACATGTGCCTTATGCCTTATACTCTGACATGTCAATTGTTTACATTACATTTCTCACATTACATCTACGCATCTCCTTATACTCCAACATATCAAAAGTTTACATTACATTTCTCACATTACATCTATACATATCCTTGTACTAGGTTGTAGAGTGCCTCGGCTCAATTATATGTACGTGGTGTGAATTTCTCCAATTTGCTTTATATTTTGAGGTACATAAAGACTATTGTTTTATAATTATATGTACATGGTGTGAATTTATTTAATTTGTTTTATATTTTGTGGTACATAAAGGCTATTAAGTAGAAACAATTAAGTCTACAAATTTGTGTATAAATTTTGAGAAAAAAATTACCATGCAATATTAGATATTCATATAAGTCTACAACTTATTTGCAATTAATCTAATTTTATCTTTAAATAGCAAGGTTTATTAATTTTTTTTAATTAAATTGTTGTTTAAAGTAATAATATTTTTTCAATTTTTAAGAGTTCTTAATCAATTAATTTAAATTTAAATTCCTTTAATATTTCTTAACCAATTAATTAAATCATTTAATAGATTTGAAGAAAAACTTCATCATAGATACTTATTTCTAAATGATTTTACTATTTAATACAAATACTAAAATGTTCCAAAGTGTGGGGATACAATGGCAGGTACTAGAAAGGCATGCCCCAAGGAGACTAAGTGTGTTCAATATAAGAGATTCTTTTCTTAAAGCACTATAATATTAGATGCGTTAAAAACTTTATTCGACTATCTATATATATATATATATATATATATATATATATATATATATATATATATATATAATCATTTGTTGGGAAAAATACTGAGAGGGGGCGGTGAATCAGTATTTTTAACTTTTTCTTTACAGAATTCCATACATGGCTTTGATGAACACAACTTGTGTATACACGTGAATGTAATAAAATAAACTAGCATATATTGATATAATTTTGCAGATTAGAAATTTTTTTCAAGAACAATCTTTAACTTAGTTTACCATTCATGCATCTGTTAGATAATCAATAACTATGTGCAGTAATAGCAGTATAAATCTTCACACAAGAGAAAAACAAATGAACACCAATATTTAAGTTGGAAACCCAAGTCAGGAGAAAACCACCGTTGTTGTCATCTCTGTCTTGAATATTTATTATATGGAAATCTGTTTACAATATTGTACTGATGCAGACTCATATTAGTACGCAGGAATCTACCTGTAGAAGGATACAACCTTCTCTTTTTTTGCAGCTACTACTGGAAGGGAGATACAACCCTCTAAACCCATTTACCAGCGACTACTGGAAGGGAGCTTCAACCCCCTGATCACAACACTAGCTTCTACTGGCAGGAAGCTTCTACTTCCATACTGAAAGCTTCAACCCTCATAATCACTACAGACCATGTTTCATCAATTTTCATAATGGATACAACAACATCAAGACAACTCTTCAGAAACATCAACAACCATCAACTTTACCCAATACTTCAATTAGAATAGTGAGACCACTGTAACCAGAACTCAGAAATAACCCAGGCTTCAGAATAAATATGTAGATACAAACTCAACCCTCAACATTAATCAACCTAAAATGCATATGCTACTTTGCTTCACTGAACCCGTGTGTATACATGCTTTCCTTCAGACCAACATGCATATAGCTCTATCAATACTGTTTTTCGTAATGTAATCAGTCTCAGATCCAGATTTGAGGCTTTTAGTCAGATATCTTTAGAAATGTAGAACTCTTCATTAGTTAGTCATCATCAACCATGTTTATTCTCTCATTGATACATAATCAACTTAGAAGCATATACAATATTCAAACAACCCATATCTACAAGATACTTCATTGATAGACAGCAAACAAATAGTAGGAATAATAGAAAAAAATTATGCAATAAGCTTCAGAAAACCCTAACTTCCATACGCACCTTTTCTGAAGCAAACCCACGTATATACGTGCTTTTACTGAGACGAACTAGCGTATAGATCTATAAATATAAAATTTACAGAATGAACCAGATCCATAGAACTTACCCAGATTTATTCACTTGACTTCAGTAAACTAGCGCCAGGTCATTAGTCTAATTATATCTTCAATGGATCACACAAGAGCATAGTCATTTTAGATCTAGAGATCCTGAATCATCATTGTATCCATGGGTGCATCATAGATTCAAATATATTAATTAAAATAGAGTTTATCCCATGCAGATATACCTTAGATAAAATTATTTAGTTACAATCCTTACTCGTGCACACCTTGCACTATGATCTTCTTCTCCTTATATAGATTTATTATTTACCAATACCATGAGTCAAAACCACACAACTACTGATGGTATTCTTGCACATAATCAAATAGAAAATACAACGCTCAATACTGTGGGCTAATACCATGGTAATTTCCCTTGGTATCATAATTTTGGAGCGCAAAAGTCATACACAACTTGGATCATTCTTATCCATGTGCATACGCGACTTCTCTTCATAAAAACTGCATATTTACTAATTCTGAATGTATACACGGGTTCTCTTCATAAAATTAGCATATACATTGCCTTCATACACGGGTTGCCTTCATCAAACCTGGGTATACATTGAGAAATATTTCATGTTTCATTTTTCTGGCACTTATTGGAATTCCTTTCTCTATCACATCTGAACTGACTTGTAGAAACATCATTTTTACATCTTTAACACATAGGATGCTTATCAAAAGGAAACTCGTCAAGAAGGCTTCCATGAAGAACAACTTCATTAAGTAGGTTGCCATCAAGGACAACATATTGCAACATATTTCCAACAATCTCCCCCTTTGCACTTGATGGCAACCATGATGGTGTTTCATCATCACAATAGATAAGTACATTAATCATAACCATTATTCAAACACCAAAATGTTCTCCCCCTTTGACATCAAGGGCAAAGGGTGGATCAAAACCAAAACAAGGTTTCTCTTCCCTTGTAGAAAGATGAGCTCCAAAGATCTGATGTGTGCTCATTTTACCATGCTTCCCCTGAGTTCATGTTGGATCTTTAAACATATTTTTGAATGAAGTACATGACTCAACCGAGTATGACCTTTCCTATCACCAAGGAATCATACTTACATTAATGATCCAACCAAGTGGAATTACAAATTTGACTCAACTTCCCAACCTAGTGGGTTTACAAATTTTAACAAGTCCTTAAATGACTGAATATAAAATTTTTACATCATAGGTCTCAACATGAACTTTTCATCAAATTACAGATATGACTATTTATGACCAAAACTAAAGAAACTCAAACATGAGATCATAAAACAGCAACCATTCAGAATGCCAACAATGCATCCTTTTCCACAAGACAAGTGCTCCCCCTTAGCTTGTGCATCCTGAACATCTTCAACAACCAAATCATCAAAGCATCTTCATCAAGGAGAAAAATATCAGCGAATGATACAAAAATATGAATACTGAAACAACAACAGATATTACCTAATAGCACCACAACTGTTCTAAAATGCTGACCTAGAGAAATTCTATCAGAAAATCCCATACGCAGTTTTATGCACCAAAACTCACGTATATACGCGATTCTCCTTTATGAAACCCTCGTATCGAATTTAATCTTCTAAAATTAAGAATATTTGATCAGAGAGGCAGAGACAACTCCCAGCTTTTGTCTGAGATATTTGAATGCTTCCCTAGGAAGATGTTTAGTAGACATATTAGCAACTTGTTCTTTGGAGGGAACATACTCCAATTTAACTTTTTGTTCAAGCACTTTTTCACGTAGGAAGTGACACTTGATAGGAATGTTCTTGATCTTGGAATGCATAACAGGATTCTTTGAGATACTAATGGCACTTCTATTATCACATAAAATGGAGATGGGAGGTGAACATTTGATTTGAATGTCTTGTAAAGTATTCATCATCCAAAGTAGTTGTGTGCAACATGATGTGGCAGCCACATATTCTTCTTCTGTTGTAGATAAGGCAATAGAACTTTGTTTCTTGCTGAACCAAGATACTAATTGGGGCCCCATATAGAATGCACCACCACTAGTGATTTTTCGATCATCAACATTTCCAGCCCAATCTGCATCTTTGTAAGCATGAAGAGTGAGATCAAAATTCTTTGGATACCATAGACCATAGTCTTGAGTCCCTTGTAGATATTTTAATATCATTTTTAAAGCCTAAAGGTGAGACTCTTTTTGATTTTCTTGGAATTGTCTAACAATACCAACTGCATGCATAATGTATGATCTTGTCCTGGTTAGATAGAGTAGACTTCCAATCATGGATCTATATTCTGGTTGATTCACCATGGGAGAATCATCATGAGAATTGAGGTTACATCTAGTTACCCTTGGCGTACTCACAGGTTTGTAGTCTTCCATCCCATACTTCACTAGAATTTTCTTAAGATATTTGTCTTGTGATAAAAATATGCCATCTATTGCTTGTTGCACTTGTAAGCCAAGAAAAAATGTTAGTTTCCCAAGTAAAGAAATTTCAAATTATTGCTGCATAACAGAAGCAAATTTCTGACCCATGGACTCTTCATTAATCCCAAAAATGATATCATCAATATCAGCAGATCCCTTTGAAAACCATTCTTGATGAAGATATTTGTCAAGGTGATAGTACCATGCCCTTAGAGCTTGTTTGATACCATATAAAGCCTTTTTAAGTTTGCAAACATGTTTTTCATCATTTCCAAAAATGAATCCTTCTGGTTGTTCTATATAAACTTCTTCTTCTGGATCACCATTGTGGACAACAGATTCAACATCTATTTGATAAACTTTGAATTGTTGAAAGCTTCAAAAGGAAAGAAACATTCTTATGGCTTCAATTCTAGCTACAGGAGAAAATGTTTCTTCAAAGTCTATACATTCTTGTTGAGCATACCCTTTACAAAAAAGTTTAGCTTTGTTTATAATAACATCTCCATTTTCATCTAACTTGTTTTTGAATATCTATTTTGTTCCAATAACATTTTTATCATGAGGTCTTGGAACTAATTCCCAAGTGATTCTTTTCAATCTGATCAAGTTCTTCATTCATGGCTTGAATCCAAAATTCATCTTTGCTAGCTTGATTGACATTCTGTGGTTCAATAGTGGATAGAAATTCTAGATATCTAGGAGATCCTACAAGGGTTCTTCTTGTTTGGACACCTAATCCCTTTTCTCCCAAAATTTGAGATTCTGGATGATTCTTTTGAACATACCTGGATCGAGCTTTTTCAGATAAATCATATTATGTTGCTTCATAGGGTTCCCCTTCCATGTTGTTGCTATTTGATGTAGGAGGATATGCATCATCGTCATCTTCATTTGTTGTTGGTATTTCCCTTTTAGGAGCTGAGAGAGACTCATCAATTACAACTTCAATGCATTCAACAATATTTCAAAGTCTTTTATTGTAACATTTATATGCTTTACTTCTAGAAGAATAGCCAAGGAATGATCCTTCATCTGCTCTAGGTTCAAACTTACCAAGTTTTTCATCATTGTTCTTGATAAAACATTTTCTTCGAAAAACTTTAAAATGCTTTATAGTTGGAATATTACCATACCAGAGCTCATAAGGAGTTTTATCACTGTTCACACAAACATGAGCCTTGTTAAGAATATTTACTGCAGTACGTGCTACTTCTCCCCAAAATTTATCAAATGTTTTAGAATCATAAACCATAGCATGAGCCATTTTTTGAACTGATCTATTCATTCTTTCTGCCACGCCATTTTTTTGTGGGGTTCCAGCTACAGAAAATTGTCTTTTTATGCCATGTTGTTCATAGAAATCAAAGAATTCATCTGATATATATCCCCCTCCTCGGTCAGATTTAAGAAATTTGATTTCTAGATCTAATTCATTTCTAACCAGGGCTTTGAAGATCCGAAATTTTTCAAGTGCTTCATCTTTGTGTTTTATTAACCCAATCCAACACACTCTAGAGAACTCATTAATAAATAGAATATAGTATTGTTCTCCACGGGGTGACATTTTCCTCATAGGTCCACATACGTCGGTATGTATGATTTCAAGAGGCTTACTTTCTAATCCTTCTTTGGCATTGAATTTTACTCTGGTTTTCTTACCAAATTGGCAAGATTTGCATATGGTACTTTCTAGTAGAGTGATGATGGGAATATCATGAACAACTTTGAGTCTGCTAGATTTGCTGATTTGAGAGAAGCTCAAATGCCCCAATCTTCTGTGCCATAACCAATTTTCTGAGGATTTACCCAAGTAACATCGTTCTTTGCAACATTTCAATACATACAAATTGCTTGGTGTTCTAGTTCCTTTTATTACTGTTTTTCCTATGTCAAGTTCATGTACCACACATTCTTTTGAACTAAAGACACCTTCATTTCCTTTATCACACATTTGACTCACACTTAATAGGTTATGTTTTAATCCATCCACATACATAACATTTTTATCTTTTACCTTTTATTTTAGAAAAACATAACCTTTTCCTTTAATGACAACAGGAGTATCATTTCTAAAGGTAGCATTATTTTCTCTTTCTAGAGAATATGATGCAAGGAGTTTATTTCTATCACCTGTCATGTGCTTTGAGCATCCACTATCAATGTACCATTGATTTTCTTCCCCTTCTGTAAATGAGGCTATGCCACAGTTCTCAACCTGTAAGTCCTTCTTTCTCCATACCTTGGGACTTGAAGATATATGCTCTTTTGGCTGAAGTTTGCTCCTGCATTCAGATTCTTCGTGACCAAAGTTATTGCAATAAGCACATTTAATTTCATTTTGAAGAGGAGAAAAGTTGTTATAATTATTCTTCTTTATTATAGTCTCATTTATTTTCTTTCTTCCTTCTCTGGTCATGATTTTTTTGTATGCAACACATTGAACAACTTTATGACCAAAATTATGACCTGAGAAACATTTCCCATTAAAGAAGAAATTTCTACAATCATGAAACCTTCTATTTGTGTTTACCTGCAAATTGATATTTCTTTTATCGATATTTCTACTATTTTTCTTTGCATTGAAGTGGTCATGCTTTACCTGTGAAGTTTCTTTGTTCTCTTGTTGAGTGACAAAATTTTGTAGGCTAGCTTTAGCTGCATTTAGATAGCTTGGTGCTGAAGACTGAGAGGATTCTCCGATATATCCAAGACCTGTCTTTACAAGAGGAGAGCATTGAACCTTGATAATTTCATCTAAGGTTTCAGTTCCTTTAGAAAATATAAGATTTAAAGTTTTCTCTTTCTCAATTTCCTTTCATAGACTTACTATTTCACATTATAATTTCTCATTGTGTTTCTCCTTTTCTATAAGCTAATTATTTAGATTATCTATGGAAATTTTGTTTTCTTCCAAACATATTTTGAGTTGATTAATTTCTTCAAGAAAATCATTTTCTTCTAGTGCATCCAAAATGGTATCTTTAGACTCACTAGAATATTTTTGAAAATCCCATCATTATCTTCATGAGTATAATAACTATTTCTACTGATAAACCGATTCTTATTTACTTTTTCCACTTCCTTTCCTTTTTCATGTTTTTCTTTATGAGGACACTTAGCAAAATAATGACCAACTCTTCCACAAGAAAAAAATTTAAAAGGAAGCTTACCTCTGAATCTTCCATTGCCAAGTTGTAGCTTATTTACAAAATTTATCTCATCTTCTTCTGAAACATACCCTGATCCTTCTTGTTCTTCTACTTCTTTTCCTTTTACAGCCACTATAAAGATAACTTCTTTGACTTCAGATGGACCTCCTTTTCTCATTTCACAAGCATTCAAAATACCATGAAGTTGAACAATAGTAAGAGTTTGTATATCCTGCTTCTCTTCAATAGTAGACACTTTTGATTCAAATTTGGCAGTTAGAGATCTTAAAACCTTTTCTACCAAAGTAGTGTCAGTTATGGTTTCACCTAGATTTCTCATATGATTTACAATATCATATAGACGTAAAAATAATCTGGCAATGCTTTCCTCATTATGCATCCTGAGATTTTCATATTGAATTATGAGATTTTGGAGTTTAGCACTTTTTACCTTGGTATCACCTTCATAGCTTAGAATGATTTTGTCCCATATCTCCTTTGTTGTATTCAACTGCATGACTTCAACAAATTCTGGTTTAGTCAAACCTCCCAATAATGCATTGACCACCTTTGCATTGGTTTCATATTTCTTTCTTTCTGCTACATCCATTGGAGCTGATGTTTGATATTGATAACCTCCTTCAACTATATCCCATACATCTACTCCAAGAGACTGAAGATAGGATCTTGTCCTTGTCTTCAAGAAGATTAAATTTTTTCCATTGAAGAGAGGAGGCCTGATAGATGATGTCCCATCTTGATTGATCATCTTAGCTGATCTTCCTTCTAGAGATTAAGCTTCTTCAGAAGGACCTGCTCTAGTACCAACTGTTGGGAAAAATACTGATAGGGGGGTTGAATCAGTATTTAGAGCTTACTGAAATTTTTTTAACTTTTTCTTTACATAATTCGATACGTGGCTCTGATTAACCCAACTCGTGTATACACACGCATGTAATAAAAGAAACTATTGTATACTGATATCATTTTTCAGATTAGAAACAATTTTTAGGAACGATCTTTAACTGAGTTTACCAGTCATGCATCTGTTAGATAATTAGTAAATATGTTCAGTAACAACATTATAAATCATCACACAAGAGAAACACACATGAACACCAATATTTAAGGTGGAAACCCAAATCAAGAGAAAAACACCATTGCTGTCCTCTCTGTCCTCGATATTTATGATATAGAAAATTGTTTACAATATTGTACTGATGTAAACTCATATCAATACACAGACATCTACCTATAGAAGGCTACAACCTTCTCTCATTTTCCAGCTACTACTGGAAGGGTGTTACAACCCCCTAATCTTGTTTACCAGCCACTACTGCAAGGGAGCTTCAACTCCTTGATCAGAACACTAACTTTTACTGGCATGAAGCTTCTACTTCCATATTGAAGGCTTCAACCCTCAGAATCACTGCATACCACGTTTCATCAATTTTCATACTGGATCAAAAAACATCAACACAACTCTTCAGAAACATCAACAACCATCAACTTTACCCAATACTTCAATCATAATAGTGAGACCACTGTAACCAAAACTCAGAAATAACCTAGAGTTAAGAATAAATATGCAGATACAAACTCAACCGTGAACATTCATCAACTTGAAATGCATACACTACTTCACTTCACTGAACCCGCATGTATACTACTTTCCTTCACACCAACCTGTGTATATCTCTGTGAATACCTTTTTTTCAGAATGTAATCAGTCTCAGATCCATATCTGAGGCTTTTAGTTAGATATCTTTAGAAATGCAGAACCCTTCTTCAGGTAGTCACCATCAACCATGTGTATTCTCTCATTGATCAGATTTTTACATAATCAGCTTAACAGCATACACAGTATTCAAACAACCCAAATCTACAAGAAGAATTCATTGACAAACAGTAGACAAATAGCAAAAATAACAGAAAAAACCTCTGCAATAAGCTTCTGAAAACCCTAACTGCCATACATGCCTTTTCTGAAGCAACCCCCGTATATACGTGCTTTTAATGAGACGAAGTAGCGTATAGATCTATAAATATAAAATTTATAGAATGAACCAGATCCATAAAGCTTACCCAGATTTCTTCACTTGACTTCAGTAAACATACGCTAGGTCATGGATCTAATCATCTCTTCAATGGATCACACAAGAGCATAGTCATTTCAGATATAGAGATCCTGAACCATCATTGTATCCATGGGTGCATCATAGATTCAAATATATCAATTAAAACAGAGTTTATCCCATGAAGATATACCTTAGATAAAATTATTCAGTTACAACCCTTACTCAAGCACACCTTGCACTATGATCTTCTTCTCCTTATATAGATTTAGTCTTTACCAATACCATGAGTCAAAACCATACAACTGTTGATGGTATTCTTGGACAGAATCAAATAGAAAATATAGTGCTCAATACTATGAGCTAATACCATGGTAATGTCCCTTGGTATCATAATTTTAGAGTGCAAAAGGCATACATGACCTGGATCATGCTTATCCGCGTGGATACACAACTTCTCTTCATAAAAATTGCATATATACTAATTCTTAATGTATACGTGGGTTCCCTTCATAAAAGTAGCGTATACATTGCCTTCATACGTATGTTGCATTCATCAAACCTGCGTATACATTGAGAAACATTTCCTATTTCATTTTCTGGAACTTATTGGAATTCCTTTCTCTGTCACATCTGAACTGACCTGTAGAAACATCATTTTTACATCTTTAACACAGAGGATGCTTATCACATGGCAACTCATCAAGAATGCTTCCATCAATAAAAAATTCATTAAGTAGGTTGCCATCAAGGACAACATATTGCCAACATAATTATATAAAAATTCTCATATTATGATCCATTTATAATTAGATTTGTTTAGTTTCCTTACAAACTACGGAAATTGATGTCATAGAACTACATTGGCTTGGGCACCAACCAACTGTCCACCTGATCAGCTGTAGTTTCAAATTCCTTGATAGATACACATTAAATGCCACCCACACACATTAAAATATCTCACTGTGGTCCGTAACAAATGAATTTTTTTAATTCTTAATCCCACTAAAGAAAAGAAAAATTAATTGGGTTTTTAATTAAGATCAATTTCCTTGACTATTAATATTTCTTGGAGTCAAGAATGACTCTTCTGAATTTTTTTCCATAATATTTTGGACTCTACCTGTGATCACAGACCACTTTCTCCCGCTCCATACAAATTCCATGTAAATTCCCTCCTCCCATGGAGGAATTGTCCCCTCTAGATTATAATTGGGATCATAAGTTCCGCCATGGAAGAACAAAAATTATTTTCATTAGAGCAAAAATTGTTGGCCAAAAGCCAGAACCCCCTCATGCCATTCTTGAAATAGAGAGAGAGAATATGAGGCTCGCAGTCACAGTAAATTTGAAGGATATGTTGTTTTTATTTAGCTACCACTCAAACACACACTCCCCATTGTTTTTTAAATCCTATAATGGGCCAATCTATGGGTATTTATGTGGTGATGAGAATTTTGGAAACTCATTTCATGCTGCCCAAACCTAAAGGCGATGAGAATCGAACATCAAAGCGTTCTCAATTTAAATATATCTATAGATTAATTTCAGTAAAAACCCTGAAAACTTGGATAATGATCTTCATATCATTCATGATAACCCACGTATCGGTTGATAATTGGTGTATCTTATGAGAATTCATGTATTCACTGATAGGTCGCATATGATAATTGTTGTGATAGCTCGAATAAAGAGTGAGATTTTTGCATATTCGTTGGAGGTTACTTGCATATTCATGATATATCATAGGATAAAAGGTAGAAACCTCACGTAAATATTCACATATTAATTGAAAACGATTGCATATCAGCGTAATGACCAACTTATCCATCAATGTATGGGTTGAAAAAAAAAATTTCAAGTGGTTATACCTCATGTATCCAAGGATAGATTGTATTTAAAAACACATTATACCTCGTGTATCTGAGGACAGATCGCGTTTCAAATTGCATATCAAGTGAAAACTCATGGATTTTGTGATATGATTCAACCTCCTAGGTGACCTTACAGAGGTGGAACCCACACCACACAACTACACAGACCTTCTAGACCTGCTACAGGACACCCAGGAGCCATCCTAACCTTCTAGGAGGCCAGCCCCTAAATCAAGCTGACCTTTTCATGCATCAATCCCGTAGTAGCTCCCTTGACATGGGTGAGAGTGAGACAGGAGACATCCAGTCGCATGCACAACATGGGTATGGATGCGACTGGGGACTTTTCCCATTAGTTATGAGCCTGCGACCAAAATTTATGTGCCACTTTTTCAGGCTTAGAGCTCAGGTCTCTACCCAAAACTCCATGACACTTCTAGAACTGAATGACAACAAAAATAATGATAAAAATTCAATTACCTTAGCAAGGACTTAACTAGACCCCTAGTATCAATGACATGAATTTTGTCAAACATGTCACAAATATGTAATCTATAGGTTTTAAACAACACATCTAAGCATGGGGGTCTCATACTTATATGAGAATCGTTAAGAAGTATTGTTCCATTATATCACTACATGCATTATCATCTATTGGTCATATATTCATTTCTTATTCATTTAAAAATCAAAACATGATGAGAAAAATACATTTTCACTATCATAAAATATATTCATATCCAACATATAAAAAACAGAAATATTGGGGATACAATAGCTATAAATGCTACATAGATTCCAATACAATTACACATAAATTAACAAGGAAAGGCACTCTTATTCCTGAATTCACAAGGCAACCTGGTATGAGACTACCACTTTCCACCCGACCATGGATTGGATGAACCAAATATCTCTTCAGCCAATCACCCCCATGACATATTCCAAGCATGAATTTTGGAATCAAACCAAAAGAACCAACCAAGGCTTCTCGAGGCTAAACCACCTCACCCTCAACAATATAAAATCACTAGGCCATAAACAAGCATGGATGCCACCAGATTTTTCCACCTAAATCATGAGGAATTTTCTTGTCTTCTAATCTTTAGGTGTTACAACAATCCACATTAAATCACTAAGCCCTAACCGATATTCTACTCTCTAGTATTTATTGTATACCCCATCCCGGGATTCCTTGGCCTGATGGAGAACACCCACCTCTAAGATTTACCATAGATCCCTCCATTCACTACTAGAGGATTCCTAGGCCCATAGAGGAAACATAAAATTTGGATTTACCAAAATGCACGTTTTGGTTCAAGGGTTACTAGGCCATGTGTTCTTTCATTAAAATATCCACCTCACTTAGCTTCAAATCCACTTGACAATATAGCTTAGCCAAAATATGAGAACCCCATCACTTCATGGCTATCCAGAAATGGCATGGCTAGGTTGAAAAACACTATCACACTTAAAAAAAAACCATGAAAATGACATAAAGATAACCAATAACAAACATGCATAACCATGCATGCCAAATATAGAAGGAAACCACACATGCAAATCGATACATGCAAAGAATCCTCCTATAACTACTTGATCCTTCTCTTCCATACTTGATATATGCTTCTTGTTTTCCTTCTTTTCCTTTCGTGATCCAATGCTGAATTTCTCCGAGAAAAATCTAAGTGTACAAGAGTGAGAGAGAGAGAGAGAGATCCAAAACTGAACTGAGAAAAGGTTACCAATTGATCCTCAGAATCCTTTTTATCAATGAGGCCTCCATTTTCTTAATTTTCCATTATTTTCCTCCTGACATGCAACTTGTGACCTTTCATCTTCATTTTCTCCTAATTTCCATTATTTTCATAAATAAAATGTTAATTAATGTCAATTTTCCTTTACAAATCCTTTGCCATTTAATTTGTCAGTTTCCTTATCCATAATAAACAAAATGAACACCCACACTAGGATGTTTTTGCCCAAAATTCAGCTTGGAATAACTGTCCCAATAATCGTGGTTATTATTTTTCCTTTCTTAACTTTTACTACATGGAATTTTCACCAGCAATGTTAGAGAACCTTCCCCCTTAGGGACATCATCCTCGATGTTCATCCACACCTATACCTTAGAAAAACCACTGAAAAGGAAGCATACTACCCATGGAGCTTTATAACTTAGCTTGATGTAGTACTTACAATGATCGCCTGCTGAGAAGCAAACCAACATGACAACATAACAAAATGACAACTATAATGACATGACACCCATACCTCTTATTGGAGCTTTATAACATATCTCATGGCAGTATTTACATCCATATACATATGTACATATACCAAAAAATCACACCAAAACATATTCCAAACATATACCAAACCATCATACCAAAACTGCTTTGCCTCGATCGAAAAATAATGAAGGATACATAGCCCACATATGATCCACCATCTCCCATGTAGCATCATGGGGCCCAAATTTCTTCTAATGGACTTTAACCATCTCGATTTATTAGTTCCAAAGCGTGCACACCTTTCTCTTCAAAAAATGACGTTCTGACTGGAATTCTCCAGCTGGTTCCACCTGTAATATAGACCATTCAATCACATGAGCAACATATTTAACATAATTATTAAGCAATGAAAATGGAAAACATCATGGAATTTCAATGTCAGAGGAAGTTCAAGTCGATAGGATACTATCCCAATCCTCTCCAGAATCTTGGAAGGTCCACAAAACTGAGGTGCCATCTTGGCACATGATCAAATCTGAAAGGAGCTATTTTTGGGATTGATGTGAAAGTACACTTGTTCCCAAACCTCAAACTCCTTAAACAACCTGTTCCTATCTGCATATATCTTATGTTTATCTTGTGTTTCCTTTAGATTATTCTTTATTACCTATGTTTCTTGTTACATTTCTCCTCAAATATTCGGTCCTATCAAGACCTTGTTAATTGGATCACTCCAACTGATGGGAGTTTTGCAACTCTGCCAATTCAATGCCTCAAATGGACACATCTTCAAAAATTATTGATACCCATTGTTGTAAGAAAACTCTACCAGTGAAATATAATCTTCCTACTTTAATTTTTCATGCAACACATACATCCTCAACATCTCCTCAAGGATCTTGTTGTTCCTCTCTATTTTTACATCTGTGTGCAGATGATAAGTTGTACTAAAGGCCAAATTTGTGTGCAAACCTACAAACAACTCCTTTCAAAATTTCAAAGTGAACATTGAATCCTTGTATGAAACAATATTCTTTGGATCACCATGCAATCTTACCATATCTCTAATGAACACATGTGCCATATCACTAGATGATTGCATAGTCTTCACTGGAATGAAGCGCGAAACCTTTCTCAACCTGTCCACAACAACCATGGTGGAATCATGTTGTCTAGATGTCTTGGGAAAACCTATGATGAAATCCATGGAAACTAACTCCCATTTATACTCTGGAAGCACAATTGTTATAGAAGTCCACCTAGGTGATTGCACTCTTCTTTCACCTATTGACAATCCAAGCATCTAGCTAGAAACTCTACCACATTCTTCTTCATATTCAACCAATCATAAAAATTCTTTACTATTGTCAATGTCTTCTGGTATCGTGGGTCACTTGAATATGGTTTCGCATGAAACTCCCTCAATATCACATTTTTTAGCTCACTGTTGTCTAGCACATATATCATGTCTCTAAACCTGTCCAATCCATATGATGTAATACAATTTTCCACATCATATTTTTTATCACTCCACACTACTTCGCAAGGCTGAGAATGGAGTCGAAGGAAGGTAACCAAAAACTAACCTTTAGGTCAGGGAGATATCCCTACCAAGAATAGAGAGGGCTATCTCAATGCCACTTAGAAGCCAAAAGGATGACTAGATATAGTTTTTTAGGCTAGTTATGATGCTTAGTAGATTAGGGTTTTTGTTTGTTTGGAGTTTTGCTGGATATGAATGACAGTTAGGAAAATAGGTCTAGGGTTTAGGTCTGATTTGAAAGGCTAGAATGTAGAGGTAAGGGTGAGGCTAGGTAGGTAAGCTTAGCAACATGCTTAATTTTTTATTGTGTATAGAGTGAACTGAGAGGGAGTCATAATGAGCATTAAACTAAATTCCTTCATTAGAAAAGTAGAGACATGTTCATTTAAATATTACAAAAAACACAACGTGGAAAGCATGATTTCTGTTTATAAACTGATAAGAATTAACATAAATAGGCATATATGTGTAATATGGATAACATAACATTCAACATGATAAGTTTAAAGAGAAGAAATATATTCTTAAAGGCATACCACTGGAGTCTCAACACTATGTTTGCAAAAATGTCTTTGATTTAATTAACAACAACTTGTACAATAGCTCCACACTACAAATAAAAACTATCCAAACTCTAAAAATACTTGAGATCAACTAATTATAGAAAATGGAGTTCATGAAACCTAATAGGGTCGAAATCCTATCCAGAAATAATCATAATTACATCAGATGAGTCACTTCCTAGAATCTAGGGAACTTAGAAACTAATCCCTAAAATTTATCTAAAGACTAGGAGTGTGTGTCTCCTCCATTAAATTACATGTTTCCTCATCATAAGAAAAAAAAAGAACTCAAATACATCAAATGATAACTCATGGGACAACTAGCATAAAATTTTGAAGTTTTCCTGGGATGAAATTTTTTAAAACGAATCCAATGTAGAAACATAACGCTTTTAGAAAAAGCGTCATGCCTTTCTGGCAGAAGCCCTGCACCTCTTCAAGGGTGGTTTTGACCCACTTAGAAGCATCCAAATGAAAATTTGAAATTTGGATTGAGTAGCCCCGTGAATCTAGCTTCCAATTCACCTTGAATTTTTAGAAAGCACACACAAAAATCACTCCAAAAGTTCTTTTCCCCAACATTACTCCAGAAATTCCACGCCTGGTCAAAAACACTGTCAGAAGCATGAAAATAAGGAATTTTTTTGAGTTTTACTCCAAAACCAGAGATTATCATGGAAAAAAAAGCTGACATATGACATTTACTGGTCAATATGAGCCCATACATATAAGTAATTATTTATTTGGATGCACTGAGAGAAAGCATCATGCCTCTATGCGATGATTCTGCGGAGACAATGTTTCTAGATTTTTGCAAAAATCAGAAAAAAAATACCAAATGCTCTAAATTGATAAAAATTTGTTCTATGGAACCTGTCGATGCTAGGATAAACAACCATGGCTACCTCAACAAGGAGCTATAAGTTATCCTACTCTTTGAGCTTCATTTGAGCTTCCTTAAGCTTTTTCTTCACTTGTTTGAGGCTGATTTGGGAATTTTTTTTTCTAGCGCAATAGTGATTGTCCATATGTCTCTGGAGGATATTTTTATTCTATATTTCTTCAGAAGATTCTCAAGGTGTCCATTGACCCTATCAAGCCAATAATCTCTATCTTGATTTATTTCATCCAGAATTAGTTCATCAAAAATTTTCCAACCTGATTTAGGAGTTGATTCTCTTTCTTTCTGAAGCACCCTCTTGAGGCCTCTTGTCCTTGGTCTCCTTATTTTTGTTTCAACTTTTGCATCCTCCAGTTGATCATCATCTACTATTTTTTTTCCTTTTACTATATCTGCCTCAACCGGTACCTTTGGCTTGTCTTGGAGGAATAGTTTCACTTTTAACTGAAAATTATCTTGCTATAGGAATGTGATCTGAGAATTTTCCATTGAGAAAACCTCCCTTAAATCTGCTATCTCTTCATCTTTCTCCTTTATGATTTACTCAACTTACTTATCCTTCTCCTGCTCTACCATGTCAGCTTCTAAGGGTTCCTGTTCATCATGGTGTTGCAATGGTGACTCACCATCATGACTAGGTGGATGATCCATTGTTTATCTTTGCTCAAGTGTAGCTTCAAGTGCCAATACACTTATGATGGTCTTAGGAGAAGAAACCTTATTGTTACCCTTATCATAGGTTTCATTGATCTAAACCTAGGTGCTCTTGAAATCTATGTATGCCTTCTTGAATATCTAACCTCCTTTGGTTGTGTTGATGTCGTGCTATGAACAATAGGTGCACTACTAGTAGGAGCTGATGCTGCTTTCTCCATGAAATATTCCAAGGTCATATTGTTTGTTAAGAGTTCGTGCAAAACAATCAACTTCACCAAACCATGGTGTAATATACTAGGATGAGGATTTTTACCTTTGCTCTGTACTTTTCCTCCATCTTGACCAAACTCCTGAATACATAATTGGACAAATTGAGTGATTTGGTGGCTGTGAAGTGCATTAGTAACCTGACATGGTATTGGTACAATCTTGAAAATATTACCTCACATGTAAAATATTTCATGATTAGCTTCATTAATGGGTCATACTTATAAAGTAAATGCCTAAAAGGGAAAAAATGTTCAGGTTCATGTCTACAATGAGGTTTTAAGAACATTGGGTAGTTCCCAAGGTCCAATTCCATTCCCTTGAACCAGAGTTCTCCTTCATTTGGAATCCATGTTGCTGAAGTGATGGCATCTACTGATAGAGTGAACTCAATGCATGATATGGTGGCCTAGTATCTACTGAATTTAGTGGAAAAAAGGGTATTCAATTGGGCATTACAACCTACCTCCATGATTTTCTCACAAAACCTCAAAACAGGCATTCTTTTCAAAACATCTCTTGGCATAAGGGGAGGCATTGAGTTATTTAAATGTGGATGGCTCAAACCTAGAATGGTGGCCTCCTTTTTGAGCCTTCTTCTCACCCCCCATAATACTTGTGAACATGATGAAACCCTCCTAGATGAAATGAGTGGGTAGGGACAATGAATTTGGGAAAACAAGGGATATGGATAGGATAGTTTTAGTGGTTGTGATGAGGTATAAGGAGATTAAGGAAAATTCCTCAAAAAATTGAAGAAATAGGGTGATGTGTTAGCTTGAATTTACAAGTGTAATTTATTGAAATAAGTATGGGGAGGTGGATCAAAATAGGAAAACACAGGAATTTTCCAATTTTCTAGTGGAAATGTAGTGGGGAATTACGTTTTTGATGGAAACAACGATAATGGGAATTATGAGTGATAGGGGGTATTGGGGTAGGGTTTACGAAGGATAAATGAAGGTTTTTGGATGGTTTTATACGGGTTTTTAATTTCTAAAACCCGTCAAGAAAGGAAACCCTAAAATGTAGTGGAGAAAAAACCCTAAAGATAGAAAACATTAATACACTTATGAATTGACTTGAAGAAAACATTTGAAGCATCCACTTACTAGTTTTGGATGCCACTCAAGGTTAGTATAGTTATTTTGAGGCCTGAATAACTGATTTGGAGGTTAAAACCAAAAAACGTAGCACTTTGGACAGAAACGTAGCGTTGTGGAAGAAGCTTAGTGCCACCTCCAAAAATGTCGTGTTGCCTCCAGAAGTGTAGGAAAATGGATTTTCTTGCCTTTTTCCCCATTTTTCTTTGACCTTTGGAAATGGTAGATTATTTTGAAGGTGAGAGATGAACTTTATCGAGTAAGAGAGGATAAAATGAGTGAAATAAATCACTTTTTCCTTTTTTATAACATCAATAAAACACCCTTTTTTCCTTTAGTGAAAACATGATCTTTTTTAGGAACACTTCGATTTTTTGAATATTTTGACAATGTAACAAGATTTTGAAAGAAGACAAGTTGTCTTTTTTTTAATTAAATTTTCCTACCTAGACTAAATCCCTTTTAAAAAAAACTTTGTATGATGTAAATGACCATTCTTTATGATAGAATCTGGACATTTATGGTGGGGAAATGAAAGAAACCTGAACACTGACCTAGGTGAAAGCATAATAAGTTGATGTAATACTCTAGATGATAATGAAGGACATGACCCATTAAATGACAATAGCCATGAATAAACTGAAGGGAGTAGCTTTTTAAGACCTAGAAATATCCAATGAACAAAATTTTATTTGAAAACTAACTTGGAAACATAAAATTTTGACCTAGGACAGATACTAAACAAATTTGAAAGAGTACATTTTTATCACTGAATATTGAACACTAACACTGTGAAGCTATACCTGCACCTGTACTTGTACATGTACCACTAAATGTACCTATACTTTTACCTACACTTTTTTGTAACATGTCCATAAAATCTATATACCTACCATCCTATTGACCTGTCTGTAAGATATGATGACCTAATTTTGTCCCATAGGAGCTCATAACTGCTATATGATTCGTGTGTATCAACATACTAAGAGCATCTATAACCATGTTCTCTTTTCCCTTGATGTACGTGATTTCGAAGTCAAACTCACTAATTGTAGCCAACCACCTATCATGCCTGGAATTCAGATTCAGTTGGTCAAACAAGTATCTCAACCCACTGTGATCACTCATCAGTACAAACCTTGACCTACCAAGAAGATAATGCCTCTACATATTCAATGCATGTATGATCTCCCCTAACTCAAGATCATGTGTCAAATATTTTTTCTCGTTCTCATTTAGTTTCTGTGACTCATAGCACACCACCTATCCTTCCTGCATAAGGACTCCACATAGTCCTCGTTTACAAGCATCTATACATACAATGAACGCTTTATCTAGATCTATGATATTTAACACTAGACCATGTGTCAAGAACTACTTCAACTCCTCAAGACCGGCTGCATATTCCTTTGTCCATTAAAACTTCTTACCTTTCCTTTGAAATGATGTAATAGGATAATAAATCTATGATAAGTTCCTGATGAACATCCTATAATAACCTGCCAACCCCTTGAAGGAACTCACCTCATCCACATTTCTAAAACCTACCCACTCCATGATAACCCTTACCTTTTCTAGATCCGCTGCTATGCCTTCCTTTGAAACCACGTGTCCATGTAACATACCTCTCTCTGAAAGAATCTACACTTATCAAGCTTAGCATACAACTAATTCTCTCTCAACAATCTCAATACTGATGCTAAGTGTTCAACATGCTCTTTTTCGTTTTTAGAATATACCAATATATCATCAATGAATACAATAAAAAACTTATCTAGATAAGGAAATAACACATTATTCATCAAGGACATAAAAGTAGTTGGAGCATTAGTCAAACCAAATGGAACTACAACAAACTCATAATGCAGACACCTAGTCTAGAAATTTGTCTTGAAAATGTCCTCTTCCTTAATACGTACTTGAAAATATACAAATATGAGATCAATCTTCAATAACCTTTTTGCTCCCTTTAGCTGATTAAATAATTCATCGATCCTCAGAAATGGATACCTATTCTTGATGGCCACCTTTTTCAACTTCCTGTAATCAATTCACACTCTGAGAGTACCATGCTTCTTCTTCAAAAACAATACTGGTGCACCATAGGGTGATACACTTGGCCTAATGTATCCATTTTCAAGCATTTAATTTAACTAGAAATTCAATTCTACCAACTCTTCAGTGCTCATCATGTATGGTTATTTTGATGTTGGTGCTGCCCCTAGTACCAACTCAATAGAGAATTTTACTTTCCTTTGAGGTGGAAAATCTGAAATATTTGTGAGAAACACATCCTAAAAATTCTGTAGAACTGGCTACCTAGTCAAAACATCTACATCCTCAACTTCGTTACCTTTTTCGCTAGAAATATTCACTACAAATTACACACACCCTTTTGCGTGTTTCCTGCATAGTTGTCACCATCCTAACTAATTTTTCTTTCCTCTTACCTTGTAATATTCTCTCCTCCCCATTGTCAACCAAGAACTCAATAGCCTTGTCATAAAAATCAACCTTGGTCCTATGAAGATATAAACAATCCATTCCCAAGAACATACTATACGATCCCAATGTAAATACATTCTAATGCACTGATGTTGACATTCCATTCAACTCAAATGAACAAGCTCTTACCCAATGATGAACTCTTTTCTTTGTACCTGTAGCAAACTCCACTAACCAATATTCTGCATGCACTTCTTTATTGAAACCACACTTATCCACCAAATCAGGACTAACATAACTATAATTATATCTAGGGTCAATAAAAATATAAAGACTTGATCAGAAATCTTACCATCCATTTCAATGATAGATGCATGATGCTCTGCCTGGCTATTATCCAGTGATGCATAGATAAGAGGAATGCTCTAACCATCATCCCCAACTATCTACGCCTCCTATGAGCTATACATCTAGTGTATATCACCCTAATTATACTGACAATCTCTCTTGAGATGATCCTTAATACATATCCAACACTCCAACTATCGAGTACCATCACCTGTATGTTTCCGTTGTGACCCATGTTCCTATCTAGCTACATTGAATTTCTTATGTGGTGGATCATTCTCTTTCTCCTATGCAATCAGAGGCCTTTCTCTTTTTGGATGCCATTTACCTTTACATTTATCCATCCCTTTCCATATTTTTTGAGATTCATTCTTACATTTCAATTTCTCATAGCAATGATTCAATTTCCCAATGACTTACTCAAGTGACCGAGGCTCGTCAGACTTAATCTGATCTCTAAATGCTAATGGTAATGCATTGAAAAACCTCGAAACTTTGGCCTTTTCATAAGCGTTGGATCTAATTTCATCTTCCATATTTGTTCCTCCTCCATGCTGTCAACAACCTCCCTCTTCCCCTTGTCCTATACCATATTTTTTCCTTCTTCTACTGTTGTCGGAATTGTTTCCATGTTAGTGTTAACTCCTTTTCAAAAAATAGTTGAGTGTCTGCATATACCGAAAATTTAACTAACACTTTCTCAACTTCTTCCCAGTACTTCCTTCAATGTTTTCTTTTGAGAAATATCTCTTTGGTTTCATTTTAAGAGTGACTTCTAGAAAGACGATAAAAAATTGTTGTACCTGTGGGATGGACAAGGCTCTCATGGCAAGAAAACATGAGTTTTAAGCAGAACCACTTTCAAGGCATGTTCATGTAGAAAACTAGGGATCTGGTGGAGGGTATTACAAAATTTTCACTTGAAATAGGGGTTGGCTACCTATGGGAACTATTCTTTGTGTAGTCCCAACAATCAGGGTCAAAGCTTGAGGTCTGAATATGTGACATGCGCAGTTAAGCTTAGGTAGTGAGTTTGGGGAGAATGTGCATTACACAGTCTTAGTGTCCACAGATAAAAACTGAGCCCTAAAACTACACAATGCCTAGTTGGGCTAGCCTATACTGCACATTACGTAGTTCCAGAGGCCAAGCGCTCAGCTTGAACCTCGAGATTGTGCAGTGGACAAATAGGCAAAGTGAAATCGGGTTAAGGAAATGGCATATCTGCCCAAGGGAAGTGTGGAAAATGCGAATATATAAGAGGTAGATATGGATTGAGTGTATATTTGACTAATTTTTGATGAAATGAAACAAATCAAGTGTATAAACCATGTAAACAGGAAGAAAACCAAATCGATGAGGAGAGTCGCCGCAACGATGACCATTAGTGCAAAAATGAAGAAATCGATGCGACACCTGTGAAAGGAAAACCATAACTTGAAATAAAACTTATGAGATATAAATATTTTTAAAACACCAACATGCATTCAAATAAACAAGAACTGCAACACTCACACAAGCCAAATGAAAAAAAGAAACCAAAAATCTGCAAAAAGCGAAAAATTCAAGACTCATCTGAAAAAGTGACGACGACCGTACCAAAGGTTCGTTGGTCTCCTCGGGAATTCTATAAATCCAAGACAGAGTGTTAAAATGAGCTCTAGGTGTGTTGATTAAACAAATTTTAGAAATTTAGGGTTTATGATGCACATGCCAGAATTCAAGGAAAAAGTGACACATGATGAAAATTTTCAAAAATAGAAAGTGTGCCTCCTTTGAGTTACTAAAAATAGATCCCTATATTCTACAGATGCATTATTATTTTCTCAAATTTTCTACTTTTCCCAAGAAAATTTTCCGTGCACATCAATGGGAAGGATTGCGTAGTTCCAAGGAACTAGCAGCTCCTGGATGAGTGCACTTCATAATTTCTAAGCTCAATGAGGAATTGCATAGTGTCTAGGCTCAGTGCTAGCCTTCCTATCATGGCCACACAATTTCCAAGCTCAAGGCTGAATGCTAGTTTCAATTCTTAACATCAACATCAAGTCTAGCTCCATGAATTGTGTAGGTTATAGAGGCAAGCCCATAACTGCTGCATAAGGCTTAAATTAGGAGGTTAGCTTGTGACTTAGGAATTTTTTTCTAAGTGAATAGAAAGTGAAAAAGAACATAAATAAAAGATAAACATCATTAAAATCATGAATAACTAATGGTAGTGCAAGGTAAGCTTCTCTGGAGAGAACGTTAGGCTCCAAAATCTAAGCAATAGAAACATTTTGGAGGGCGGTTGTAATTGCTACAACATTTGGTACAATGAATTTCTCCTGAACTCAATTCACCATCATCTTCATTAAAAGACAAATATGTTCAAACTTAATGACCTTATTTCATGAATTATAATGTTACTCAACTTAGAGGAGTGAATACCATGGGTATGCATAAGATAAAATTCCTTTGGTTTTACTCTAGTGTGTGCACAATTAAGGAATTTCCATTCTACAATGGAAAGTCAACAACAGTTGGTAGTGCCACTAGGGTACTATAATAAGAGAGTGGTAGTAGATACATGCATGATATGAATTAGGGCAATTTTGAGGTCTAAAATGAGCCTCCTAAGAAAATTATAAAATAATCATGGAAATAATAAAATAAGATTAGATTACATCATCAAATTTTAGAGCGAAAAAAGAGAAAACTATTTTTTCAACTCATATTTTCAACTTATCTCCTTATGGGTTTACTCAAATTTCAAGCAGGAACACTCATTGGATGCAAAATTTGATTCCTCATCCAAGGAGTACCCATATTGCATACTTTCGATGGACACTGTTACATGAAAAAATAGAAATACATGAAAAACGTGATTGTAATCACATTTTTTTATTTATGTATTTCTCATTTTTCGTGTAGCAAGGTCTATCAAGATTCAAAAGTATGCAACATGGGTACTCCTTGGATGAGGAATTAATTTTTTTTCCAACAAGTACTCCTACTCGAAATTTGAGTAAAACCTTAGGGAGATAAGTTAAAAATAAAAGTTGAAAAAGAAGTTTTATTATTTTATTATTTTTTAATATTTTTACTTTTTTACCCCAAAAATGGTGAATCATCCCCCCAGGGTTGACATCATCATCTTGAATCATATTGGTTCTTATAAAGTTTATTTTGGTTTTATATTTTTCTTAGGAGGCCCATTTTAGACCTCAAAATTTCTCTGATAGTAGCTCAACGACACACTCTATACCTATAGAAACCTGGAACATCATAAACCCAAACTTGCAACTCAACTTTAGGACATCGTCATGTAGACCCAAACATTGTCACAACCATGTAAGATAATTTAATGAACTCACTAAAGACATACAATACATTACATCAAATAATTGTTGTTGACGTCAATGCCAACATGAAGGAGATATTGATTTGATCATTCACGATCCTCCTTCAAATATTAGGAAAATTTTACAGAGGACCATTTTACATAAAACATATTTTTTTATTTATCACTTTTGTCTACACTTACTTTGGAATTATAAAGTTATTTCTCATTCCATTTGAGACCATATCTAAAGATAGGAGAAGAAATATTACGTTGGAGTTAAGAGTTAATATTATTAGTTAGTTTTTAATTACTTTATGGTCATTGTTGTGTGTTGTTTCATCCTACATAAATTTAAAACTATTCAAGGCTATGTGGAGATTTAGAACTAGTAGAGGCTGTATGGAGTTCTATGTATGATAATTGTCACATTTTGTTTGTATTTTAAACATATTTTAGTTTATTTTATGGTATATAATTTATATAATTAATGTATTTACTTGATATCATTGTTTGTATTATAATTTTCTTATACATATTTTATTTTGTGGATTATTATATGATAAATAAGAAATAGAAGACAAGGTCGATGAAAATTTTATAATTATTGGCATCTAATTGTAACCTTCCCTTCACTCGATTCCATCTAAGTATATAACATCTCCAATCTTATATTTTTAAAACATAATATTATTACATACATAATGTGGAAAAGTGCTACCAACCTCACTACTACTAGATTTGTTGGCGAGTAGAAAATTTTCAAAAATGCTAGCTATGAGCCATAGTCAGGTAGCTACCCAAAAACTAATAGGCATAGTACCAAAAAAATAACAATATTAAGTCAAAATATATTTCCATAAAGATGGAGAATTATGAGGGGGAGGTGGTTGAAACTCATGATGCATTTGATTATTCACTCCCTTTAGGGTACTACTATCCTTTGGCTAAGACATTGGATTGGTCCATACTTTCAAAATCCCTTATAATAAGACATGTAGATATAAAATCCAACAAATTCATATGGCTTCCCCATTTTTCCAACATACCAAATCCTTTATTTTCATTCCTTTGAGAGTGTAATATAGCTACATATGGTAGATTTAATAACAATATTTAGACTCTAGACACCAAGAGTTTTGATCTCCAAATACTTACTTGTTTGCTGATAGGGACTCCATTTATCAACTTTCGTGTAATGGAAACAACCATTTGTGAGTTACTATCACTCTGAAGATTTGTGAATCCCACTTCTAATGCAGTTTATAGACCTCTCTCAAAGCATAGGAACTCAACCATTCTATTTCTAATTGAATGCAACTATTTGCATAAAATTTTAATTCCCTTCCAGTCCAATCTATGAATAAATTTCAAAAAAAAATTAGGGTATGGATTCCCTTTAGAGACCCCATCAAAATTTAGCTTGATGAATCCCCATGGAGGCAGTGAAAAATTACTTGTTGAGGAAGTTAAAGGATTGATAGCTCAAGAAATGTCTCGTAGTAGCATGGATGATGTGATTTCTAGCATGCTAGTTTCATGAGATGTTGCTCTCCAATTGTCAAGATCGAAAGCTTCACCAAGAATTTTATCCTTGATTTTATGTTTGATAATTTTCCAAACTGAGGTAGTGGATTCCCACTTTCTCGGAAATTGTTTTGGTTACATTCCATCCAAATTGTCTAGATTACAAATCATAAGGATATGGACTATGGTATACTTACCACTCGATTAATGAAGAGGTAGAAATACCACTTCTCTAAATTCTGATGTGTACTATATATTAATTAGTACAAATGTCCAAATAACAGCATTATCCTTAGACAAATATCCTCTATAAAAGGAAAGTTGTTTAGGATATGCTCCATTTTTCCCCCCTATTATGTACATAATGGGGACATGGAAGGTCCCTCAAATCCTTTCTTGCGAATTTGGTCTCATGTGAGGATGTTTCTTCTACAAATGAGACATAGGAATTTGGATATTTTTGGCCACCAATTGAGCATCCTTATTTGACACCATATGGGTTCTCTAAGGAAATATTGATGACCAACTAGAATCGAATAAGATTCTTGGAGAGTAAAATTCACATGAGCTTTATACCCCCATCGGAATTTATTTGGATACTGAGCCACTTGTTCCTTTGTTTTAGTTCCTGACCTAGCTTATTCAATGATTTCATTACTTGGATATCTGGGCAATCTGTATAGGTTTTCCACTCATGCCATTTCATAGTGGAATTGTTGTATTTTTAATAAATTTTCATTATTTTATCCCCCTTTTTCCTCGATGTACTCATGTATATATAAGGAATTCCTAGTTTAATAAATTTGGGAGTTTTTCCCCTACTTATCCCAAATTAGGGTTCTTCTTCCATTTCAAATTTCCCAAGAGGCACGATATTGTAATAGGTAATTTTTAGCTTGGGCTAAGTTCTAAATCAATGATCCTGTTGAGTATAACCTCCCTCAAAATTATGTACCTGTAAAGTTTTTCGACTATATTTTTTGTCTTTTATTCCTTTCCGTGTCTCATGTCCCCCTTGTATCCATTTCCTTGACAACGTTTCTCCCATTACCATATTATGATTTCCAAGTCTCTAAATCCCAATTGTCCATTTAGTTAAGGTAAGATAAGTTTCCCTGTGCTAGAAAATCCCATTTCTTTATCTTTTTCATTCTGCTCCGTGAAAACTCTATTGTTTCAATGTGATAGCCTTGTATAAGAGCTTTAATGTGAGGAGGAATAATATTTGATTGATGGGCAGAGCCCATATGACATATTTAATTATAACTACTCTCCCCTCCATGTTTAATAATGAGAAGGTCCAACTTTCTAGCCTATTCGCAGTTTTTTTGAGAAGGAGTTTCTAGCAGGACGTTCCTAGAGAGTTTGCTACCAATGGAACCCCCATATAATGTCAAGGAAGACTCCTAATATGGAAATTTAAGGTCCTTACAAGATGAACCTTAACTAGCTTGTTGGTGTTGATGAAATAAATATTATATTTCTCGTCATTAATCAAGGTCCTCGATCCCTCCATAAAATTAGCAATGGTGTCTTTGAGTGCTCAGGATTCATGCAATGTAGGTATCCCAAAAATCATGATGTCATCAAAAAAATACTATTTCGTGATCGTCACATTAGGGAAAAATATTTAGATTACTTTTAGGGATCCTTAAGCCCTGGTAGATTTGATGTATCTACCAATTCTTTCAACAACTAGGATAAATAAGTAAGGGGAGAGGGGGTCGCCCAACCTTAGCCCCATGAGGACTAGAAAGTCATATAAAGCCAACCATTTAGCATAATAGAGAAAAATGGGTGCATTTTAAGGATTTAATTCATGTAATATAGGGAGGGGAGAAGTAAAAAGTTGAAAGTACCTAGAGAAAGTAACTCCAGTTGGGCTGGTCATAGGCCTTAGAAAGGTCGAGTTTGATAAACAAGATTGCATTTTTATTTTTCTTCAAAGTATTTATAGCCTCATCAAAAGTGACTGCCACAACTAATACGTTTTCGCCCTCTTCAAAACCAATTTATTCTATACAAATAAGTTAGTTTAGGTGGGGTTTGATACATTTAACAATCACCATAGAGAGAACCTTGTATACTATTTTACATAGTGAAATTTGCCTACAATCACTAAGGTCTGTGGATTTATTTTTCTTAGGAATCAACATAAGGAATGAAACATTAAGTCAAGACCATACCTCATTTATTTATGTATATTCCTCTAAAAGAGTGTAAATCTCCTCACTAATAAAAGACCAGCAAGCCTTGAATATTTGCGTAGTGAATCCATCTAGCCTTGGAGCCTTCTTGTTGGGAAAATATATCACTATCTCTTCTATCTTTTCCATCAAGATATCCCACAATAGGGCTCCATTCTGCTTAGGGGTAATGAGTCTTGGATTGTGATATGTGCTTCAATTTATTGTTGTGCCTCATTTTGTTTTAGATTTTATGAGCATTCCTTGGTAAAAATATATCACCACTTCTTCTATCTTCATGTGCTATAGTATACATCAACACTTCGCAATATATTGTCAGAATCCTACTACAACTGGTAAGTAATAAAAATATATAGAATAATTTTAGGTACTTATGATGAATATGCAGGACAAAATGAACCAGCAACCAACACAAAATCTGCAAATTATGACCGCTAAACTGAGGTAGGATGAACCGCCCATCAACATCGTAACAATGAGTGGACCTATGATGGGAGATGATAAAGAATAATTTAAGAAAAAAATGGAAGATACATGGGTAAGAAAGATTGCAGGAAAATCCCTCGGGTTCGGTACTCAGAAGGAAAAAGAAACGTTCATGGAGGCAAAGTGAAGCTTCATGGATGCTAGAGATTCAACATCTAGTGTGCAGCTGAATCTAATGCCAAATAAGGATCGCACTAAGGTAACCACTCCATCTTAATAATTAGATCCAAGTATCTTTAGGTATTTCTTACAGACTTGCATGAAGTTTTTGATGAATCAAAGAGTTCATAGACTCTTGTGCTGACAAAGAAGTACCACAAAGCGATCTCCACATAGTGAAAATTTTACATCATCATAATAAGAGAGCACAAAAGGAAATGAGATTAAATTCGTAGATCGTTGAATATGATATGGATAAGGTAATATTAGACTTAGGTTTTGATGGCAACATGTTACCTAAGAAAATTGGGATTTAGTGGGAATACCAGAGTTGCAATAGTCACCAATCCAGTTAAGGATGGCCAACCAATAGAAGATCCTCCCTATGGGAAGGTTACTTGGGGCTATAGTAGATATTGAAGGAGTGTGCGTTGTTGCAAACTTTGAGGTGATTGAAATTGTAGATGATAGCAACCCCTATCTAGTGGCGCTTGGATTCGATTGGGATTTTGATAATTTTACGGTAATAAATTTTAAGTAGAGATAAAGGGTGTTCGAAAAAGACAACATGATAGTTGTAGTTCCTTTAGATCCATCAGAAGGAGTGTGTTTTACAGAACCTATTTGGGATGAGTACTGCGGTGCAGATGTCAAAAAATTTTATCAGATAACAACTAAGGAGGAAGATTGTATTAATCCGACTGTGGAAGGTAAAATAAGCTAGGAATAAGATATTTCCTGTACTTTAGATTCCAAGGAAGAATTGGAAAATTGGCAGAACAAGTTACATGAAGTATCTTCTAGATGATATTCCAGAATCAAAAAATCACTTCACTGCATAACTTCAAAGTTATGTGGTCTACCTTATTATGATGGGATAGGAGATGTAAGCCTTTTTCTTGATGAATATGAAAGAGAAATACAAGAAGAATAGAGGTTGCAAGATTTAGATGTAGCCCTGAGGTCTACACCTACAAGATGGTGGGGTACTCATAAAAGGAATATAGGAAGTTCAGAGGAGTATCGAAGGCAGATATGGGTCAGATTTGGGCCATCAGATATTGAAGTCGAAGTAAATTATAATGGTAAGGTTGATTCCTGGGAGCATATTCATCATTGCACTTCAGTTTGGATAGAAATTCCAGAACAAGAGTGGGTACATGTCTTTATCCACACACTAGAAAAAATTCTTATTAATTGGTATCTTGAGACAGAACCGTGACATGGAACTGCAAACTTGATAGATTTGGTTGAAGGGTACATACTAACCTTTATTTTTGAAGATGAATGCCCATGCATAGATTAATCTCTTCAGGAAGTCAGAGAAAAGGTTTTTAAGAACACACCTTCGCTAACATGGAAGCATTCATATTGGACCATGTAGTTGGAGCAAGCACTAGAGTGCTATAATGTGATTGCAAAAGAAGATGATGAAGATCCACACAATATTGATATCGCAGAATAGGAAGGACACCATGAATTTGTTGGACCAAAACCTGAAATACTCGATGTATGCAAAGCCACACACTATGTTTCAATATAGCATACCAAGAAGTCATCGCGCGCACATGAGAACAAGTTTTTCTTTCTACTACTAGAAATGGACTTGGGCATGGTGCTAAGCTAGTGTCGTAGGATATCACCAAGTTTTTTTGACCAATATCGCAATATAGAAAATTTTAAGGAAGAGTTTCACAGGATATATCTCAAGGTTCGAAAGGATGTGATGGAGACATGGAACTCTCTGCCATACTTTCTCGCCGAAGATAACCTTCTCGGGATAATACAACATTGGTAGAAGGAGTGGATGACTCCATCCATAAAAGAAAGTGAAGCAGACGAAGACACCACGTCACATGTGGGCCCAAGTGTAAAGTAAAAAGGAACAGATGTGGAAGAAACAGTGCCAGAGAAAGATAAGGGTGCCTAAGACCCTCTAAGTGACATAGGGCCAACAAAAGAATCATTTTTTATCATAAAAAAGACGACACCTGCAACGACTATGACGAGCATAAGGAAGAAATAGAAGGCAGACAAATCTAAGAGCGTAGTACCACTTGTTGTCACTAATGGGGACATCAACGAGATTGGAGAAAAAGTCCAAAAAGTAACATTGGAGACATGGAACGAGGTCAATGATTGCTAAATAACTCTCTTGATAGATGTTCAACAAGGCATTGCAGAATTAAAGGTATTGGTGGAGACATCCAAACAATCAGAAGATATAGCTCAACTACTACAGTCAGATCGATGGATAGTAATGGAATTTGGACTAAGTAGTATGCATGTACTAGCTAGTGCATTACAGTTTGAATCCCTTGAAGAGAGAGAGGGAGACAAAGGGTGGGGTCATGTCAGTATGAATGCCCTTGCACTGCCAACTCAGATATTGCATGATCTTGGCAAAGGTATAACAACTGAAATAAAAAAGTGAGAACAACGCACTTCATTGTTAAGTCTTCGGGTGGAGAAGGAAAGAGCTTTGTTGAATAAGGAACTTGACAAGCTGATTAAAGAAAGGGATGAAGCATGCCAAAAACAACAATAGCTAGAGGATGACATCAAAAAAACTTGTAGTGAAGTTCCAGATGTAAATGTCCACGAAGAAGAGTCACTAGCAAAGAAGGTCATGAAGCTCGACCTTGCAATAAAGGATTCAAAGAACAAATTGCAAAAATTAAGTTTGAATAAGAATTGAATATTATTGAGTGGGAAATGAGGTTGCAACCAGTCATGCTACCATAAGTCCGTGAGAAGAGGGAGATGGATCTAAAATCTGTATTACAAAGAATTTCTGACACAATGGTGGATTGTGGCAAACTACTAAATGACACCAGGGAGATTTGGACCTCACTACAGGAGGATCCAAATATGCAGAGGATTGAAGAGGAGCTCCAGGTGAGTAGAAGTAGTTAGAAGAAATCTAGGAAACTGTGAAGACCTTACCAATCTTGGAGAGGCCCGATAGAATCAATGAAGGACAGACTCTTCAAAATAAGATTTAAGACCTTCGCAGAAAAGAGCAGATATCGGTGGCAAGGACTCAACAGTGGCAGGATTAGGCCCTCTAGATTGTGTAGGAATTATATGATAAGATCAAGGAGTTATGACAGAGGCAGAAATAATTGTTGCAGAATATTGCTAGACAAAAAATAGAGGCACTACTGGATGAAGTGTGCCGAGAGGAAAAGCAGGTAGGAGAAATAATTCAACCGTATAATGTTGCCTACATGAGCATCACAACAAAGATTCGGTGCACAATAGCTAAGTGACAAGGGATGAGTCACATGTGAGTATTGGGGGATATTTAAGCATTTCTCAACTTGATCCAAGTTTGGTCAAACACTTCTGCAATTTGAGGAGCGGAGTGCACGGTACCGTGAATTCATATTTACCGTGCGGTGTTCTAGGGGCTTTGGGTTGGTTGAAGCCCCTTATGTTGTAACAGGTATTGGGATTTTATTTGATTTTTCTGTCGATCCCATGGTATGTGGACCATGGTTTTGTAGCTATGTAATGTATATGAAGAGATGTAATGATTTGTCGAAGATCATGATCAAAGAGAGAGATTGATGAGCACAAGTCATTGGTCTTTTGCTCTGTGTTTTGGGCCATAAGGAAATGCTCCACAACTGAGTGAACAGAGACCTTGGAAGAGATTGAAAATTAGTGTGCAAACCACCTACAGCTGTGTGTGCAGGTCGATAAGGTGAAGGTACTGAAAAAATTTATCTTAATAAAGAAGAAGAAGTTTTTGAAAATATTCTTTGTTGTTTTGTGTGTCGTTATGTTTTCTTTCTATCTATGGATGTGAAGTATTGATTGCTAGTAAATGTTATGATAACACATTTTATATTGTTCTATGATATTTTTATGTCAAACTGAATGTGATGAAGTAATTAGTTAAGTTACACAGTGTAGTAGTGATATGTATTCCAGAAGACTAAGTTAAATACATAAAAGAAAAGTAAAAGCCACATTGTGCAGTCTTTCAATGCTGCGAAAACCCGGTTCTGAAACCATCCATAGCGACCTCATGTGAGACTGTGATCTGCTTGCAGGTTGTTGCTGAGAGGGTCAATGTTTAAGGGTTTTGTTGGTGCGAAGTGCAAGAAAAACCTGGGTCAAGCCCAAACATGACAACATTTATCCTTTCTTATTGGTCACTATTTGGAAACCCTATGCATCCTTTCCATTTCTCACATTCTGGATTTGTGCCAAAACCGTTGGGAAATCTCTAAACAAGTTGCCATATTCATAGCACTGTTGGAATTAAAAGAAGGCATTTTTGTAATCTAATGGTCATGTCAAGGTTTTACTGTGGTATTTGATGTCCATTTGTTAAGGGAGCATCTTTGATATGCTCATACAGACACAAATTCTTTCATAGGAAAAGAACTATCGTTGCTTCGTGATTTTAGGGACCTTCGCAAAGTCTCCTATTGCATTGAATATACCCTTAAGATTTTCAAGTTCCCAAAGGTCTTATAGTAATGAGAACAACCATATCGAAAACAAAGAAACAATAAATTTCTCTTTCTTCAGGTTGTAGCATTCGTCCTAGAAATGCATAAATAATCCTGTGTTATTGAGGAAATATGGGCCATTTTCAAAGAACTTATTTTGATTTTCCATATATGAAAAAATAAACATGAAAAAAACCCTTTAGCTTAGAGACAAAGCTCAACACTACCCCTTATTTTCCACTTTGTTTGGATCAATTTAACCATATCATGTTCCCATCACCAAATCCACCTGTATTTACAAATTAGGGCATGGTATTTCATGTGTTTAGATGATTCCTCCATACAATTATTCGAGATTACAAACTTTGTTTTTTTTTTGTGGATTTTGATGAGAATTTCCCTTTGATGTAACATTAACATTGCAACCCAATAATTGGGTTCTTTCTCTTCTTATTATTGCTAGTCAAAGCTTCAACTTCCCTTGTCCAATATCGGCGATTTCCTTTAACTACATTACAATAGGAGGGGGTTGCACCCCTCCCCGTGACTCCACTCACGTGGTTGGTAAGTCGTTCCGAAGAGTTAAAAGCCCTCGCATCTCAGATAAGTTCCCAAGAGCTAAAATACCCTCGATCTCATAGCAGAATATATGTAACAAATTTGTTAATCTGAGTCTTCAAAATTAAAAGGCTCAACACTGGGGGGAGAAAGATGTCACTTATACAAGGAAATAAGTGAGGAAACTCTGAAATAGTGTTTGATGGTAAATATAAGGTTCAATGCCAATGACTTTGTCTTTAACGAATAACGGCTGGATTACTTGGGACATCTTGTCAGCTGCCGGAATGTAATAACTTTCGAGACCTTAGCCACGAAGCAGTTGTTGTCTTCGTCTGCAATTTCCTTGAATAGGAAGATTTTTGTAAATAAACGATAAAGTCGACGATATGAGATTCATTTCCTTGAATAAGAAGATTCTAGGAATGAGAGATAAAGTCGAGGATATGAAATTCATTTCCACGTCCCTGGTGAGTACTTACGTCAACGCTGTGCGTACTTACGTCAACGCTATTACGACTTTTTCAGTCAATTTTTTGAACCAAAGATTTTGAAGCGTTGATGTTACGCTCCCTCATCCGATGCTGAATTTCAGGATTGCTCTCTCTCTCAACTGGAGTTATTTCAGGAAACAACTGAAGTAAATATTTGGAAAATAACTGAAGTGATTTCCTTAATTTTTGGAAACTAACTGCAGTAATTTCCTTAAATTATGGAAATCAACTGCAGTTCATTAATTTCTTGTTGGGAGTTTCTGAAGTGGTCCATTACTCCCACCGTAAATTTCTGTTTGGTCTCCAAACTCACTAATTCAATCCTTCAGTTTTACACCATCAAACTAGAATTAGCAGAGCTTGGAAGACATCTTTTCCTTTCTGCTTACCTCAAGATTGTCTTTAGATTTTCTCGTTAACGAATTTTCCTTTCGGTTTGACTGTGTGAATCCGATTGCTTGGGTTTGCTCGTTTAAACCTTCTTGTTAATTTGTCTCGTTGATCTCCTGTAAAAAGTCTGCTTTTGGCTATACAGTATGTGGCCGTAAAGCATTTGCCTATTGTGATCTCATCTTTTGGCAACAAAAATATTCCCTCCGCCTGTCCGATAACTGAAGGAAATGAGTGCATGCAAGCGTTAGAATGTCAATGGCTGGAGTTAATTTGTATTGATTAGCTGACCCACGAACGCATGCAAGAAGAGTTGGAGAGCCAAGTATATTTTGTTTATTTTACTAGTGACAGTATTGTGAAGTTTACTTCTATACTTGTACATAGCAGATTTTTCTGAAGTGGTTACGAAGCTTTTTGCAAGGAGAGGGTTGCAGGTTTTAATCCCATAAATCCATATCCATATTAGTTTTGCCTTGCAGATTTGGAGAAAACCAATGGCTAAAGGTATGTTTTACGTTTTTACTGGGCATTATAGTTTCATATTCCGCATATAGTTTTTACTGGGCATTTAAGAATTGTTTTTAATCGCTTACATTGAAAACATTAAAGAATCTTTATTAAGATTTTATTAAAAGCTTACATCTCAGTAAAAATTGCTTAAAGCTTTTTACATTTTATATCAATTTTTTTACTGAGTATAAAAATTGTTTATCCATGAATTTTATTTTTCTGAGCATAAAATTGTTTATGCATGAGTTTTTATTTAGTAATTAAATACTAACAGTTGATCCTACTTTCCCTTCTGAAGTCGCTGGCTAAGTAATTCTATTTTATCTTTATGGTAAGTTTCTGGTAAGCAGAGAGTCCATGTGAACGACCAGAAAAAGCAATTTGTTTGTTGAATTTATTTATCACTTAAGTTAATCATTTTTCCATATAAGATTTATTATTCAAATTTTTGTAGTAGTTTAATTAGACTGTTTTTTTGTCTTGAAAATAAAATCTGGCAGTGATTTTTCTAAATCTAGGTTATAGTTATCAAATTTCAATATTTTGAGTGCTTTAGAGGTTTTCGATGGTGCTGAATCCATTTCCACCATCAAAAACATGATTCAAACACTCATATTGAAAGATTTCTTAAAAAAAATTACCCAGATTCCGGCCAATTTGGGAATTCCTCTAACTAGATAGACAACTCCTTCAAATTTGTGTGGTATAAAATGGATCTTTTTGCTGGCAAAACTTTTATTTAGATTTTGGTTATATTTTTTAATGTTTTGTTATAATGTAAGGGTTCAAGTTTGGTTCATGCTTTTACAATATTTCACACTTTTTTATTCATTTTAATTGGAGTTGTTTAATTTTTCAATTTCGTTATTTATTTAGTTAAATGTCCACTCATTCTAATTTTAATTGTTTATGATTTTATTGATTTAATTAAATATGGATTTTTAAAAGATAATGTTATTTTAAATTAATCAAAATTTTGATAAAAAATATAACTTTAAAATTAAAATAAATTTTTAAAATAAACAAACTTGTGTTTAAAATAATGTAGCTTAAAATTATTAAAGAAAAAAAAAAGTAAAAGGATTTTAATTGTGGCAGATGATGTTTATAGATTGCTGTTATTCCAAAAAAAAAATGTTCTCATTTGGAGAATAAAAAAAAAAACTGGTTCTACCAAAAACATTTAACCCAAAGTTTTGGTGAAAAAAACTTTTAAACATGAAATATTCAATAAAAAGTAAATAATATGAAAATGGAGAGGTTAAATATGATAGATAGTAATTAAATATGATAAATAGAAATAATATTTTTATGTTTCTAGAAAATCAAAATTTCAACAATTTTTTTTTTTTATTAATTGTTATTTTAATTAGTTTTATTGGTAAATTTCTCATTTTATACATAAAACTCACTTTTTCACATAATTATTGAATTTATGTCTATCTATTATAAATTACAAGGATATTAAAACCTTATAATTAAGAGAAATCAAATAATTGACTCTTCTGGAAATCATTATTAAATATTCTCAAATTTACTCAAACACATGAGCAATGAGCCATTGATCCTAGGTAATGTCGTAATGAAAAATAGAGATAAATATTAGTTCTATAGATAGTAAGGAATGTTAGTTCTCAAATATATTGGAAGGAAAGAGATAGTGGAGTTTGGTTTAATCGCATACAAATTGAGAAAATCAGACAAAATGTTTGACATAAAACTATTATATTTACTTTTATGGTCCACCTAAGTTTTATAGATGTTAACATTGAAACAAAAATTCACATAAATGTATACCACCAAGTCAAAAAAACTCATAAATGCGCGCCACTAATTCGAAAAGAAAACTATTTCTTGGAAGGATACCACTTACATGCAGTTGGGTTAGTGCCAATGTGGGTGCCTTAGATTAACTTTTTGTTTTAGGATATTCATAGTTTTATGAAAAAAATATTAAGAAAATTGTTTGGGGAGAAAAATGGCAAGGAAGAAAGTAAAGTTCTTTCACTAAAGCTACTTTATTGCATACTGTTTTGATGGAGAATATTTTGTAAAAAATATTACTAAATAAATAAAGAATATTCTTAGATTTGTTAACTTTCTTGGATATAATTTCCATAAACAATAAAGATAGAAAATTTCTTAAATGAGATAATCAACAACAATATCTAGAAATAACAAATATAGATAATTTCATAAATGAGATAATCAACAATAATAATACAATATACATTCTGAGTGTTATCATATCAATCGGAAAAATAAATTATTTATTTCCCTTAATCAAATAACATAGAATGTCTAAAATGAAGTAAAAGTAATTTATAGTTGTTGTTTCCTCAAAATATAAATTGTCCATTTTAGAAAATCAATATTTCTTTACAATGGTTTTAAATATTTTGTTGCTAAAATAAATGGTAAATTATATGTTCATCAACATTCATTGTTTCAATATTTCAATTACAAAATACAACCTTTCCAATTCAACCCAATTCAATAGTCTTATCTGCCTCTTTATAAACCTTTTGGGGCAATTGCTATAATACATCTACTTTTTTAGGAAGAAACTTTAATATTTTTTAACTATAATTTTTAGTAAAGTATTGGGCTTGGAATCATGATTATATGTGTTTGACCACATAGGATAGTTCGGTTGTTAGTTTTATGCATTCAAGTTTGCATATTTTTGACCTTTTGATCACATAGGGTAGTTAGGTAGTTAGCTTTATGCATTCAAGTTTTTTAATTGTGCTTTATAATTATGATATCTACCTAGATAAATATTTTATTTCTAGAAAGGATTAACATATCATACATGCTCTCTAAAAATTATGATAGCTATTTTCAATCAATCAATTTTTATTAGCATCATGAGAAGCATGAAATAATATGGGATGAAGGAGAGTTGCATGTGTTAATCAAATTTAATTTAAAAAAAAGGTAGTTACTTTATGGTTCAAATTTTATTCATATGGATTCACATTTAAATAATAGCCAAAGAGTTTCCTATACAACTTAAATAATAATTATAAATTATGTTAATTAGCTAATTATTATAATAATAATAAATTTGGTCAACCCTCCTTAAAAGAATTTAGAAGAATAATATTTAAATGTTTTTTAAAGTATATTTTATATTTATTACAATATAAAAATTAAATTCTTTGATGAAGAAAAAAAGGGAGACAATGAACATAAATTAAAATAATTTATAAAACGTGTTTCATTTTAAATTAAAATGCATAAATATTAAAACAAACATGAATATAATTTCTATAGTTTTCAATTAGAGTGTGGGTAATAGTCAGTTTTAATTAAAGCTGGGATATGATGTGTGACTTTTCATCTTTAAATGTTGACCTTGCTATTTTAGGAAATGCAAAACATATGACATACACATCTATAGATGCCTTTCTCATAGAACATTTCCAAGTTAACAGACCTATCAGCCTCATTTTGTACCTTTTAAGGAAATTGCTAGTATATAATGTAATTAAAATTTAGATACTTAATTATTAGTGGATATATAATGTAGTGAAATATATTTCAACTAATTTAAAAAGTTTGCAATATAATTATTTTTTTTGTGAATTTTTTTAATAATAAAATTCAAAATTTTATTTAATATATTTTTATTTATTTATTTATTTTTCAAAAAAATTAAATATAATAAAATTTTAGAAAATTTGAGTTTACATATTATATTCGAATAATTCTCAATTTTATTTTAGTTTTTTGAAATACATAAAATAAATATATGTTGGGTTTTCCAAATTAATTCAAAGTTTATCCAAATTGACTATTGGTTGAGATAAAGTGTATATTAAATGCACATATATTTATCTGAATTCAAGTTCTGTCATATTAAGAATGATAAAATATCTGAAAATGCAAACTTCCTTTCGAGTACAAAGGTTACGTAAATGTTTGTATTTGGAGAGATTTTATTCATCATGTTACTAAAAAAGTGGTTTGTATCTTGAGAGATTTGATTGATCTGTTACTAAAAAAGAGGTTTGTATCTTGAGAGATTTGATCCCTTTCATTGCTTCGTAGATCTAGAATTAAAATGGATATATAATAGTTCTTAATAATATTTTTTATATTTATATAAATTTGAAATCTCCATATATTGAAATATTTGTATTTCTTATTTTATTAAAACCCTCAATAAATATAAATACATGATTTATAATTTTTATAATTTAATTTTTAATATGATATGCATAGCATTGATGATACATATAACTAGATAAATATATAAGTTAAAAAAATTTAAGCTAAAAATTGAATTTTTATTTTCTTATTAATTAAATTTAAATATGGAATTATAAAATATAATAGTTAGGAAAATAAAGTATTACTATAATTTATATGGTTAAATGGATCTTAATTTATAATTACTATTTATATTAAATATGTTGATTAATTTATATTATTGTATTTTTTCAAAAAATAAAAATGTTTAATTTTATTAATAAAAACAAAATTATAATATAACAAATTAAATAGAAGAGATTTATTATTTTATTATATTTTACCTTTTATTATTTTTTTAACTGAGCCAAAATTTAAAAGTTTATACTAATTCATTTTTAACTACCACAACAACTCTTCTATATTGAGTGATTGTTTAATTGTTCATAATAATTTACAAACACTACAATATCTCCCCCATAATAGCTTGTAGAGTGTCACTAAATACAATGTTCAAGACATACTAAAAGTGTTCCAATACTTTTTTTTTTGTAAAGTGAAATTTATATTGCTTGAACAAACTTGATATTACATCAAGAAAGTTATCTTTCATATCAATCTCTCACTCAGAACACTTGACCATAACCAGAAAAATACCATGCATAGAGAAAAAAATGACAATTATGAACAAAAAGAAACAACAAAATTCAAAATATAACGATAGTTCAATCCTAAAATGCACTACATGGAAATACTAATATCATAGGAAACACAAAACACAAACATGAGATACCTACATTGAGATCTCTAAATTCAAGACTACGCTATAACAAATCTCCTTTGACGCTAATTAACGGGGTTTGCTATGTTTGTGTTTATTTAAGTGGATAATTATTGCTATGTATGTTTGTGTTTATTTAAGGGGATAGCAGTCTATCCATCCGAACATCGTTATTCACTTTTAATGATTTATTTCAAAGATTTTTTTTTTTCTAAAATATGTTTGGTTGTTTTATTATACTCTATCATAGTTTAATTTACTGGGTAGTAAAGTTTTGTATTATAATTATTAATATTTAAATTAAGTTGTGTTTTTTTTCAAATTTTTCTTTTACTAAAATATGTGTTAAGAATTATTAATCATATTTCATAAATTCAAGGTAGATGGATAGAAGTCTATTTTAAAATTTAAAAAAAAAAATTACACTTAAATAATAAAATTTTACCTAATGGTAGATCATGAAAAAAATATCTCTAGCCTCTCTTTCATAGAACACCTTGGTATGACAATGTGTCAATTTTGAATAACAAACAATGGTTGGAGGGTTGCCAACCTACGAAATTAATGATTGTGAGTATAAGGAAGTGTCGCTTCCATCATGCCATTGTATTCTTGATTAGGATGACATATAACATAACGAAGAGGGAAAGTTGACATCTCATAGGGTTTGAGGCAAGAAAAAGAAACTTGATTTTCCTTTTGTTGGGCAAGTGGTATTATGTTAGACATGTGTTTTGAGAATTTTCTCCTTCTCTGTACATATGGATATGTATTCAATGGTTAAATCTACTTAGTATAAGTCATACCCAAACGAATTGGGTTTTTTCATGGTGATTTTCTTAGTTTGAAAACCTGTCATCCTCAATGCCTTGGTTGGGGAGGGAAAAAAAAACATAGAAAATCGAGGACCACCATTGCCTCCTCTTGAGTCAAACTACAATACCTTCTTTACTCTTGTGTTTTTTCAATTCTCCAGGAATAAATCCCCCAGTGTGTACATAGTCTCGCTCCATCAAAGAAAATTAGTATTTCTAAACAAGAAATCCCTTGTAATTTCTATGTTCATGAGTTTTGTATTTTGGGTTAAGTGGTATATGCTTCCATTTGGATGTTTTACCCCAAAAGCATGCTCAAGATTGTATAGTCTATCACCATACCCATTCTTTCTTTTCTAAGGTTCAAAGCGTAGGAGTGGAATTGTTAATCTGAATTAATTGGAACCTTAATTGATTGGATTATCTTTTTATATGAACTAAAACACTCAAGCAATGATTCACATTCATGATTGTCACCCTATCACAATCATTAATTCACATTCATGATTCTCACCCTATAACAATCACTAACATGAAAGGCTCCACGTAACTACCAACATAAAATACATAAGGACACCCTCAAATATTGGCTAGAGAATATATTTTGACCATACAATCTCTCCTATTCCCAATCAATCTAATTAGAGGATATAGAGTGACCAAGTGGAGGCACAAAACCATGAAAAGTTTATCAAGCAAGGAGTACAAGTAGATAATGATGCATATCACACATCTTTGAGAATAAATTATCTCCCTATAGTTAGGAAACATTGAATTGCTCTATAGTATGAGGACAACTCCAGATTTTTTAGTTGGACACAATACCTTGATGTGTAGAAATGAGTATGAGCTCTCTAGTCTTCACCCACAACTAGAAGAGCTTCGTTATACTCTAAAAAATTAGTGATCAAAACCCTCTTCCTTGATAAATTTCATCAACAATAGAGCACAAAATTTTCCTGATCTTTGTGTAACTATGTCCCCTTAAATGGGGAGATTCAAGCTTCCCAATGTCATCCCCCCTTCAAATAGTAACAAGGATAGCTTGTAAATTACATCTAATTTTACATGTTTTTTTGTGATCTATATACCTATAGAAGTATTAGCTTTTATCTTAAAGAACTGAAAGCTTTTAACCTAGTAAACATTTCTAAGAAAGATAAAAATTGTAAACTAGTTAATGGAAATAGCCCCCTTATAATGTAACTTTTGCACCTCAACTGAAATTTTCATTAATAAAATTATTCTCATTCTTCTTTAAAAAAAAATATATTACTCAAAATGTTTCAAAAAACATATTTTATTTTAATAATATAAACAAAAAATAACAAAGTTTAAAACTTTTGATATATTATATCTAGAATCTTAAAAGAATGGTTATATATATATATATATATATAGAGAGAGAGAGAGAGAGAGAGAATAGTATTACATAGTGTTTTGTTAAGGCTCTCCAGGGTGAAAAGGTCAATGGTTGGAAATAGTGGGAAAAAATGCAAGCATGTTAAGGGCTACTCTGGCTCATGCCTAGTGGCATCCTTGGGCGATTTTGGTGGCTAAAATGTGCTTAAGTTTGGATACTAAAGCAAAAGGTTAAGGTGTGCCAATCGACTCACATTACCTAAGAAGCTAGAGATAGAAAGAGAAAGAGAGAGAGCGCTCTTATTGTTAAAATATATTAAAGTAGTGTCATTATTCTCAATAGATAAGTTTAAGTTATGTAGTCCACATAATCCAAGTGTGATTTTAAGATTAAACACACACAAGCATATATATATATATATATATATAGAGAGGTGCATGCTAGATGTGTGTTTAAGTTGTATCTATATTGGTATTATTCAAAATTTTAAACAAAGATGAGTGAAGTTTTTCCAAAGTAAATTCAATTGTCCTGCAACACTTTTATCTAAAAATTTCAAAGATAACAAGTTGTGCAAGTTTTTCCCTTATTAATTTTTCTTAAAGAGAAAAGAAAAAACTATAATAATGAAGACATTGTTAGTTTTTTTGCCATATAATTTCAAAATGTGTTTAAATTATCCTAAATATAATTTTATTTTAATAATTTTATTTGAAAAGTTTTAAAACAATGAATTTTAATTACTTTACTTTTATTTCATATATTTTATGAATATTTAATTTTATTAAAAATTATCGAAATTTATAAAATATATCTTTGATTTTTCAAATTAATTGATTTTTTTTATTATTTATTTATTAAAATAAAGTATATTTTAATGAAAGCAAAAGTCTCCCAAATACAATTGAAATATGTTAATTTTATTAGGAAAAATAAATGTTTTATTTACAAATATGAAAATTAACAAACTTAAAGAATATGAGCCTTTTCTTTTACAAAAACAACTATTTCAAAAATGCATACTTTTTTATTGGTTGAAATATGGTGTGAATTTTTCTTTTTTCAAATACAACTATATTAAAAATTGCAATTTTTTTATTAGTTGAAATATGGTGTTAAAGAGTAGTAGTTTTTTTTTCCAAAAAAAATATATTATAAAATGTATATTTCCTTATTAGTTCAAATAAGATGTTATAATTGAAATATATTTCAATTTATTAGATTTAGCATGGTATAATATTTCCTAATCTTTCAAAAGTGTATAAATGGAATATTTTTCAAAAGTTTTAAATATAATTACATTTTAATACTTTTATTTTAAAATCTTAAAAATAATTAGAAAGATTGTTTTTTTTTTCTAAACAATCATATATATATTTTTTTCTGAATAAGTTTAATCTATTAGTATACAAAAATGTTACATGGAGGCCAGGGCCTCAGAAGTTCTGGCCCATGGTATGGGCACTTTAATACAGCAGACATGTTCAACATTTATTAGGCGAATCAACAAGAGAGTGTCACCCTCATAGGGGAAACTGGCCATGAAGCTCTGACAATTTATCAACACACATTAAATAAGAGAAATTATGCATACAAAATTGTTCCCAGTCAAAAAACATAGATGCCCACAAAGAGGAAACCGGCGACTCGACAAACTGTAAATTTGAAAGTGACTAGGCTGTTGCAGAGAGCAAGTAACAGTGACTAACTTGGGTTGTTGTCCATCCAAAATCGTGCAAAAATGGAGATTAGCCATTTAAGTAGCTTGAGAGGAGGGGGGAGATTCGACCATGCGACAGGCATAGGTGTAAGGGTTGTCCTCGTCTGGCTTATCATCTTTAGCACTAGAGCAGCCTCGCTTGGTGTCGTCCTCATCCTGCTTATCATCTTTAGCACTGGAGCAACCTCGCTTGGTGTCGCCCGAACCAGAATCAACTCTGAGATCCTGCAAAGAGCTACACTCGACCGCTTTTCTTTTTCGATTGCCTCTGGAGGGAGAGCTAGGCCTTTCAGCATCCTTTTGCGCCAGATCAGTTCTTGGAAGCTCAGTACTCATTTCAGAGGGCTCCTTTTTAAAATCAATGGTAATGGTGGTTGTTATAGTCGGCATGTTGAGTAAACAAGGGAAACAAAACTGGGTGGTATGCTGTTGACTAGGGATAAGACTGGAAATGCCTCTTGCAGGCTGAGAAATCCCATGACCAACACTAATGCCATGACCACTTCTGGTCTCAGGGTAACATCCCAATGAGTTTTTCGTGGAAGGAGACGAGGAGCTCAGAGAGGTGGAGGGAGGGTGGCAGGGTGGAAAACCAGGGCTCGAGCCGTGACGACACTGCATCCTCTGATGCAGACAAGGCATTGGACACAGTTGAGAATGACTGAGCGGGACAGAGCAAGATTCGAAGGGCGGGGAATGAACAGGCGGACCAGTGCAAAGCTCAGAAGGCAGAGAATGGGCGAACGAACCATGGAAAGAGTCAGAGTGAAACCAGAGTCCCTGAGAACAATGGGAGCTCTACGTTACATGAAAACCCGGGATAAAGTCAATGCAACAGAAAATTTAACATCTGCACCCAGTGCTAGTTCTAGAGCTATGCTCTGAGACAACCAAGGAGTAGAAAGACCGTAGAGGCAAAAAAGCAGTTTTGAAGCTTCTGGAGGAAGCCATATTGCTGAAGAATGGGCGCGAGCATGGGCGAATGTGCTGCATAAATGCAGTGGGGTGGTTGGAAGTCTTGTCATAAATGAAATTAATGAGGACAAGGACAAGAGGAAGGGTGGCGGTGGTAGAATCCCACGCACATTCCCAAATCCTTTGCCACATATCATTCCCTTTGATCACCCGCATTTGGGGCTTGTAGATCCTAGTGCACCAAGGAAGTGCAATATTGGATGAGTTGTGCATCATCAGAGTTGTGGAGAGGGCCCTCGTAGAAAGGAAGAATCTGAGTGGCTCCTTGATTAGCCAATCGATCAGAAATTTTTTTGGCTGTGTGTCTAATATGCTTAAAGGTGATGGCTCTAGGCACCTTGAGCCATTTTTCAATTTGTTTCAGTCTGCTTAGAAGCCACCAACTCGAGGCCACTTTAGTTGTTGTAGAGCTAGATTGGAGACGAATTGCAGCCTCAATTAGGATCTGAGAGTACCCTTCAACTTCCATAGGGAAGAATTTCTCTTTATTAGCTATGCATAACCCATGCCATAGGCCTTTGAGTTCAGCTGCATTGTTATTGTCGTGACAAAGAGAGCCGAAGAATATGTAGGAGATAGGGCCCTCATGATTCCTAAAGATGCCTCCATAGCCTGCTAAGCCTGGATTACCTTTTTCCGCACCATAAAAGTTCATTTTGAAAGCCTGAGTCGTGGGAGGAGACCAGGAGATAGGTGACTCAAAATGCTTCGAGGAATTCTGAAAGTTCCCCCCAGGGTGTTTGAGATCGAGGTTCCATATTTTCAAAATGAGACATTCAGCCTGTGAAGAAGGCATATCAAAATCTTGCCAATGAACTAGAGCTAAAATTTCTTGTAGGTTGTGCTTCAGATTCGACCAAAGGATTTCAACCAGTGTGGATATGTCCTTGAATGTCTTGTAATTGCATTCTTTCCAAGCGGACGAATATATGAAGCCTAGGAACAAGTTCGAGATGGCATTGAGCAATTGAATTTGGAAGGGTTGCGAAGGCCACCATCTGATGGTATTGTTGATATCACCAACCCGTCTACCTGTTCTTCTAAAGCAAAAGGTGAATTGGTCACAAAGATGAGATACTAAGGTGCATGAATCAAGGAGGTGCTGGATGGTTTCTGCCCGAGAATTACAATTGGGGCAAATTGAAGGGCCGATAAAACCTCGTTTTAGAAGATTTTCCCACGTGAGTATTTTCCCTTTACTGAGGAGCTAGAGGAAAGAGGAGATTATAGGCCAGGTTCTGGGAAGCCAGACCTAAACCCATATGCGATCCTACTGATTCTGCTAGGGGAAATAGAGTAACCTGTAAGCTTCTTGGGTAGAAAAGTTACCCCGAGGAGTGTATCCCCACCTTAGCCTATATGCTTGGGTAGATAATTTGATCCTTCTTAAGCTGAGCTCCTATTCAATGTCGCCATAAGTCTCCCCCTGCCAATCCTCTTGCCAAGTGAGAGTTGGTTTCCACAAATGGTGACCATGAGAGGAGAGGGGTTGCCAGAACTGATTGAATTGATTGGGGATGGTGTTCTGAAGAACACTTTGCCACAATGGATTATGAAAAATAATGGATAGTTTTGTCATTTTTTTCCAAGAGTCTTCCCAGAATCTAGCTTTGTCTCCTCGATGAATCTCCCAAAAACTGTGAGCTTGAATGAAAGCACTATATTGTTTTGCAGCATTCCAAATCATCGATCCAGGGGTATCCGTGATGATGCGGATGAGATCCTCTTGGGGTCTACCTGGAGCATATTTGACCTGCCAAAGACGAGCCCAAGGGATTTTTGGTTTAGAGATCCAATTCCACCAAATGCGGGCTCCCATGGTATGGTTTCTATGAATCGGATCTCTCAAACCCAGCCACCCAACACTTTTTGGGGTGCAAACCTCTGTCCATTTTACAAGGGACCATTCTCTATTGAGGCCTGAAGATCCCCAGAGAAAATTCCTCTGTAAGTTGCGAATTTTCTTTAGAACCCATTTTGGAGCAGCCATGATGGAAAAGAGATAAAGAGGCATAGCTTGGAGTACCGATTTGATCAAGATGATTCTGATGGCCATATTAAGAGAATGGTACGTCCATGAGGAGAATCTGGCTTCCAGCTTTTCAATGAGGGCTCTCCATGTGGCATGCTTGATGACCGAGTCTATTAGGGGAGCCCCAAGATACTTGGAAGGAAGAACATCAATCGGAAAGCCCATGATTCTAGCAATATTGTGTTGAGAGATGGAGGGGGCATTGAAGAAGAAAATTTGGGATTTGTCTGAATTAATGGTATTTCCAGAAGCATCAGAGAAGGTGTTAAGCAGGGATTTGAAGGCCCGGGCTTCTTGAACAGACAGATGGCCAAAAAGCAATTTGTCATCAATGAATTGTTGATGAGTGATAGGGGAGTTGTCATGCAGAGATATCCCTTTAATAGAGTCAGTGGAGGCAGCATGATGAATGAGGCGACTAAGGCCTTCTGCCATGAGAACGAATAGGAAGGGGGACAGGGGATCACCCTGGCGAATGCCTCTAGAGGACCGAAATGGAAGTGAGGGAGAGCCATTAACAAGGATTGAGAAGCTGGGGGATGACAGAAGGCTCATGATCCACCGAGTCCAAGAGGCATTGAAACCAAAAGCCAGGAGCATTTTTTTGATATAATTCCAACTTAATTTGTCAAATTCTTTAGATAGGTCTAGTTTGAGAAGCATACCTAGTTTCTTAAGGAGCTTGAGTGAATGAACCACTTCATGTGATAAGATTATGCCATCCAAGATTTGACGCCCATCCACATATCCTGTTTTCTCTTGCAAGATAAGGAGAGGTAAGAGGGGCTTGAGCCTATTCACAATGACCTTGGAAATTAGCTTGTATATGACGTTGAAGAGTGCAATGGGCCTGTATTTGTTCGGAGTGCTTGAATTCTTCTCCTTGGGTATGAGAGCAAGGAAGGTGGAGTTCACTAAAGGAAGAATCTAGTGCATGGAGTGGGATTCCTTCACGAAAGTCCAAACCTCCATCTTGATTTGCTCCCAAAATGAGTGGAAGAAGTTGGCCATGAAGTCATCCAAGCCTGGCGCTTTTCCATCTTTGAGTTGAGCTATGGCTTGCTCTACTTCATGAAGAGTGACTGGCTGGAGCAGCATCTCATTTTGATCATCAGTAATAATTTTAGGAATATGTTGTGTGATGGATTGAATAGTGTGGTCTCGATTTCCTTCAGGTTCCTGTAGAATATTTTGGAAGTACCCTCTGAGCTCTTTTTCAATGTCCTCATGCACCTTTAAACGAACTCCCTGATTATTATTGAGAAAATCAATGTTGTTATGCAACCTTCTTTGAATAGTGGACCTATGGAAAAACTTCGTGTTTTTCTCCCCTTCTTGAAGCCATCTGACCCTAGATTTCTGTTGCCAGAAAGTCTCCTCTTGTTGCCTACTCTTGTCAATTTTTGTGAGGAGATCGATTTCTTTACTATCATAGTCCTCTGTTCTACCTTCAGAGATGATTTTTTGTTGTAGAATTCTCATTTGAAGCTCTAGCTCTTTCTGGTTGTCGAAGATGTTACCAAACTGAGATCTATTCCAATGTTTGAGAGTGTGCTTGAGATTTCTTAACTTTTGTTGGAATTGAAACATTTTTGAGCCCTCAGGTGGTACATAGGAGTGCCAAGCTTTGATGACAAATTCTTTAAAACCATTTTGGGTGAACCAGAATGATTCGAATCGAAAAGGCCAATTGCAGCGTGAACCCGGACATGCCCATTGAAGGAGGATGGGCCAATGATCCAATCTAGCAAGAGGAAATATGGAAGAATGGAAATAACCACCAAGATGAATAGTGTTGTCTGACATGAGAAAGCGATCTAGGTGGGAGGCAATGTGCTGCGGCCCTCTGCGTTTGTTGGTCCAAGTGTACGTACCATTGGATTTCTATAGATCCACAAGCTGGTTGCTTAGAATGAAGTCTTTGAAACCTAAGCAGTCCCCTTCCAGCCTATGCCTTCCGCCAGATTTTTCCTTCAATGAGGTGGTCATGTTAAAACCCCCCCCACAGATCCAGATAGGGAAACGGCTCAAGGAGCTCAGATCTGTTAAAGTAAGGAGAAAATCTAGTTTCTTTTGGATTTCTTATGGGAAATATACATTGGTTAGGTGACCATGTATGTTGGTACCTACAAGATGGAAGGTCGTTTGAATAAAATAGTGCGATGCATGGAAGTCATATAGAGAAAGAACTTGAGGATCCCAAATGATTGCGAGCCCTCCTGAGGAGCCCGAAGCGCCCACCGTAACTGAGCAGTAGTTTTCCCAAACTTTAGCCACAATGTGTTCAAGATCTTTGCTATTACATTTCGTCTCCTGAAGATAAACAATCAAAGGCCTATTTTGTTGTATCATATTTTTAAAAATTCTGTGTTTTGAGGGGCTATTAAGCCCTATCACATTCTAGGAGATAAGCTTCATGAGGAACTATGGGGAAGAGCCTTGTAGAACTTTTTCAACTTGGGAAATCTGCGAGATTCCACAAGTATTTCGCCAATAATAATAGTTCTCTGTAAGTTTGTCTTCCTTCCTCTTTTTTTGTTTCTTTCATAATTTTCCTTCCATCCCATAGGCTTTCTGCTTGAATGCCCAACGAGTTTCTCTGCTGTGCATGGGAAAGGACCACTTCCAGATTTTCTATCTGTTGAGGGTGAATGTTGCTATATTCTTTCTGATGGCATGCTTCTTCTAGAGCAAGAATGTCCAGCTCCCCCAAATCAACACTTTCAGGTTCTTATTCCATGAGGGTAGCGGCATTCTGATCTGTGATGTCCAGACCATGAAGGAGGACCAGAGCTTGGGAGTTGTCCACTTCCATGTGCATCGTGATGGGAATAGAGGGGTTGGTTTTATCCGCAACAGAAGTGGAAGTAGGAGAGACAGTTGAAGCTGCGACAACATTTTGGGGTTTGAGAGTAGAGGCGGTAGAGTCGAGATGAGGGTTAGAGGCAGAGGGTTGGGCTTGTTGAACCCTAGGAGGGTCTTGGGAGGCAGGAACTTTAAATTTGTTGCTAGTGTTAGGACGATTGGGGGTGGTATAGATGATGGAGGATTTCTTGGAATGTTTCTTCCTGGAGGAAACCTTGGTGAATCGATCCGCATCTTTTCCAACTTAAAGGGGGATAATGGGATTCTAGGTTAGAGGAAAATCTCTAAATAGGTGGCCATGCTCATGACATTTCCTGCAGCGGAATGGAATGTGCTCATAGTCAATAGTTTGAATCCATTCAAAATCATCATGAAATAAGCTTACCGAGTCTGTAAGAGGCTTAGCAAGGTGCATGTGGACACAGATTCTGGCGTAGGAAGTGTAGCGTCTGAGTTTTGTTTCCTCAGCAACCTTTATGAACTCTCCCATACCATTTCCAATGTCCCACAATGTCTCTTCATCCTAGTATTCCATAGGTAGGGAATACATGCGAATCCAAACTGGAGCGCAATGGAAGCCTTCCCTATCTGGATGAAATCTTTCAATCTAGTCACGCAGATACAGACCTGCTGAGTTGAAGAAGTAAGGGCCTCCTTCAAAGATGTGGGTCTTGTCCTCTAGGCAATGGAAGATAGCTGTGAAAAATCCTTTGGGGCCAAGTTACAAAGTCACTTGTCCCTTGGGCTTCCATTTGGTCACTATCCATCCTTGCAAAGCCTTCTCAGTTGGCCAAAGTCCGATGAACTTTCCAATGAGGGCGTGATATTTCATATACTGTATGTGACCATTGATACAGTGACTAGGGAGGTCGATTTTAACCCGATCTGCCACTTTAGGGATGCAAGTGGCAGAGGAAACTTTTGGCTAGGCATCAGAAGCTGTCTGTTCAGTGCTCTCGTTCCTAGGGACATCAGAGCTTGTGTTTGTGTCACTTATATTTTCTGTAGTGGGGATCTCATCAGAACCTTTCTACAACCCTTGCGCAGAGCTTCCTGGCAAGTCTGGCATTGCCGCAGGGTCAGAATTTGGTGGATGGGGGGAAGATCACGCCCTTCCCAAGGGGGAAGACATACATAACCATCAGTAGAAATGCCCATAGAATCTACAACCATAGGAAAAGAGGATCAGATGTGCAGGCATGAAAGGATCCACATAATAGGGTTCACGAAAACCCTAGAACTAGAAGGCCGCACAGAGCTCCTCTCATTTTTCACCTCCATAACTTTCATATATTGTTGCATTCCCCATTTGGGAATATTACAACTTTTCTAGAACTCCACTCTACACTCTAAACAATCATATTAAAAGATATATGCTTGGTTAATTAGGCGGATAAGTCTTTCTTTTGAATCAGTTGACCTGGGATTTTTATTTGCATATTTTGTTTAAGTGTGAAATCTATCCGTAATCTCTAGACTTGACACCTATCCACAACTATTACTAAGAGGATTTTTCATAATTTAATAGCACTTTCAACTAGGTTTTCTTGCCCCATCATGCGCGGACCATAAAAACACTCTTGGTCAAGGAGCAATAACCCATAGGCCACACCCACCATCCAAGTAATTTCACAAAGTGGAATCTTCTTGCTGATGTGTATATTCTAACTTTTGTACAGACTATAGCTATTAAGAAGTCGCACATCAGTTTCGCTTAGTGCCAAGTCATCATTGGGCAGAAGTGGAATTTGGTCACAATATTAACTTTGTGTACATTTTTTTTCAAACAGAAAAAACTCTGGTATATATAAATGTACCAGTTCAAAAATTGTACTTTAACAATTCTTACATTTCATAATTTCTAAGAGACCTTCTCTTTTCTATCAGTTCAAAATAATTTAGATATAGAGGAGGCTAAAGAAAACCCCCATAACCATAAGACGTTAAGAAAACATCCCCATCTAATTTCAGCCCGATACACCGAAAGACGAAAATCAAATGAGGGCCAGGCATAAACAAAAAAACAGAGTTCCATCACTTTCCAGTCGAGAAAGTCCACACTGTAACACCCTGCTCTGTCAGTTTGTCTTTCCTTATACCAATGACCAAGAAGTCATAGACACAAAAATATCCATAGCAGCTGTAGCATGAGGAATGCATGTGCATAAACCCGACCATGAAACATTAAAAAAAACAAAAACTGTAGAAACTGGTGAGACTTCCTCAGATGAAACTAACAGTCTCGGTAGCACCTATGCCTCCCAAGTCAGATAATTCATAGTGCACATGCCCAAAGATGCCATGTAAACCTTTCTTAGATAAACTATTATCCTAACAGTTTTTATCCCAGTAAATATGTTTGAAATGAATAATAGAGAAATTCGTACGTAGCAAGATGATCTGATCTAACCATGACCTCAAATTACCAGGATTTAAACCAGTACCTTTGTTTAAGTGCTCAATTAGAACATTTGAATCACCATAAACCCACAAGCGTTCAACATGGATTTGTTTAGTAAACCACAATAAGCTTCAGCAAGCCAGTACTTTTTTCCTCATATTGGTTCCATAGGCTCCATGCCAGTAGAGCTTATAGTGGCAGCGATGCAAGATCAAGAGCCAAGCACCACACTCACACCTGGAAAGTTGAAAGGCGTCATCCAAGAAACGAGCCGGATAATGAATCTCCACAGGCCATAGTCTCCTTAATGGGTCCTCCAGAGGTTTTTGCATTGTTCTTAGCCCTTCCCATGAGGAAATTATAAAGCTGGAATTCCTCCCCAAGTAGAAAACCACATCTTCAAAGATCCAATTATTCTCTTCTCTCCAAATGTACTAATGAAATAACGCCATAATAACCCAAAGTGAAGAAGCACTCTTATGCCACCATAGGATAAAACTAGTCGTATTTCCCAGAAAAGGAATTTTGAGATTACAAAACTTACCCAGAAGATCCATCACCAGTCGAGCATAAATATAGTTGTAGAAAAGGTGGAAGTTTTCTCCTCCTCTTCCAAACAAAGTATACAATAGATAGGTCCAATCCAGCCTCTTCTCTGTAAAGTATCCCTGGTAAGATTTTTTTTCATCAAGGCCATCCACAATAGAATATTCATCTTCACCTGTGCTTTGTTTTTCCATATTCTTCTAAAAACTCCGATCTCAGAAGGAGAGGTTGAAGAGATAGTTAGATGGTTATAAGTATCTCCGACAATGGGAATATCATTAGCAGTTCTTTCCTTCTGTATGATCCTATCTCCTTCATTGTCCACTAGCAGTCCTTGGAATCTTAAAATCTCATTATAATGACTCCATTCATCCCTCATATGTATAGGTAGAGACAGATCATCGGCTGACATCCAAACTGGACTCCCATTAAGCTTGTCCAAAATGATTTGTGCCAGGTATAAAAAACCTCTACCATTTATATGTCTAATAAGTTCAATACCGAAGGGAGAAAAAATTGAATAACCATTGAGCCCATCGTGACCAATTTAGATCTTTTTTCCTCCACCGAAGTGCCATTTCAAGAGAGAATTAAAGCTCGGCCAACATTTCTTAAAACCATTCTAGATAGTTGACCCACCCTTAGAATCCTTCAAAACCAGCATATAGAGGTCCTCCATCCCCTCAATTTGCTGATATTTATACTTGAGAATGTCACTCCAAATGACTTGTGAGTTGAGACCCCTCCAGATGGATTTCAAAATCAGGGCCCAGCCAAAAGTGTGTAGATATTTAAGACCCCAACCGCCTTGGTCCATGGGTCTCACACTACAAGAAAAAGGGACATTGGTGAGGGGCGAAAATGGTCACCATAAGCTTATTGGTGAGGGTCAAAAGAGCCTTTGTCACCAAAAATTGAACGTCACCAAAGGTGGCGTCGCCGAAAGTATAGGTGTTGTGGTGACATTCAAGGTCCATCACCAATAATGATTTATAGCGAAAGAAAGTGACCATCACCATTTCATATGAGCAATGGTGATGGACAATAGCCTCCGTCACCAAAAAAATGAACGTCACCAAAGGTGGTGTCATTAAAAGTATGTGTTGTGGTGACATTCAAGGTCCATCACAAATATTGATTATAATAATGGATAATGACCGTCACCATTTCATATGAACGACGAAATTTTTTTGCGATGGACCTTTCATGGCTGTCACTATTGGTGCATATATATGGCGACGTTCAATGACGATCATTATAAACTCATTGGTGACATCTAGGTCCATCATGAATAATGACTATAATGACAAACAATGACCCTCACCATTTCATATCAACAACAAAGATTTATGGCGACAGACCTTTAATGGTCGTCACTATTGATGCGTATATATGGTGGCGTCCGTTGACCGTCACCATTTCATATTTTGGTGAGAGTCGAAAAATGTCACCATAAGCTTATTGGTGATGGTAAAAAGAGTGTCTGTCACCAAAAACTAATCGCTGTCATTCCCTATGAATATCAGGGTACGATGGAATCGAACCACCAACCTCCTTCTTGTAAAGTAGGTGCTCTTCCATTGAGCTAGCACCCTTTAAATAATTAGACTTTAAACTAACAATTGCCCCTGAAGGTGCAAGGATACACCAAAGGAATAGAAAATCTAGGAAGATCAAAAGTTGTTAGAAATAATATGTTCAATATACATAATAAAAAGACAATAAGAATAACTTTTTATATAATCTAAAAAAGCATGTACTACGTAGGAGAATAATTGGAAAGCACAACTAGAAATTTGAATCACAACATAGCAATATAAAATAACATGCAACAGGAAAGGAACAACTCCGTAGTTTGAGAAATATGAAAAATCCATGGGCATGTTCTTATATATTGATATAGATAACGAAATAGAAATCTAGATTTATGAAATTTAAGTATCACATAAGAATGCCTTGAACAAATATCAATATGTAAAATAGTATTTTTTGCATTTGGATTTACCTTGCAGAACCTCAGGAATTTTTTTTTACAGAAACAGCCAATAAACATAACAACATGGACCTCAAGAGCAATTGTGCAGGGGATAAAATATGAAGGTAAAGCACTAGAGAACTATTCAAAGAAAATGATGAAAGGCATATCTAGAAAGAACTGAGAACCCTCTGAAGTAAACCACAAACGTTTATCATCGTGACTAGTACACCTGCAAAAAAATATCAGAATAAATTATGAACTATTCCACCAAAAAACATTGAATTTTTCCACTAAAATACAGTTTCAAATGAATCACTAGCATGACGCTAACTTCTCTGAAAAAATAGGGAAGTTTCAAGACAATGTATAATATCTTTCATGGCAATCGTGTTGATAAAACCTTCCAAGAAATAAGACCATAGCAGTAAACAAGAGTGCCATCATACTTAATACTATCAAAGAGTGGTCAATAGCAAAAGTGAATTGACAGACCTTCATAACTTGCATTGGTTCCTTATCCTTCATCCAACCCTAAAATTTTAGACCAAGGTTAACATTTTGAAGGAAAGTTAAGAAAATTCACATGATCTTGTGAAATAAGATTTTTATCACTAGCATTAACTATAATGCAACAATTTTGCACAAACAAAGCATCATTCTCTAAAGTGAAGTAGTAAGTGACGATTAAGACTAATTGTGGGCTTAGAATTGTTTTTCCATTTTTTTTTGAATTGTTAGAATTACCATACTTAGTAGCAGAGGCATTCCCACCATGGATTGGGAAGTCCACAACAACCACTTATGTAACTGGGATTGTTGACTATAATCATTTTAACCTTCTCCTTCCTTTTTCTCAGCCACTGAAATATGTGTTGAGAACTCTTTGCTTAAGACATCCTTCATTAGAATGGGTAAACCATTAGTGATAATAACAATATTCTCGTAACATTTCCACTATCATTAAGATTTCTTTTGGGCTAAAACTTAGACTTATGGGTATCTTTGTCATGCCTTCTAAACAAATGAAGATGACAAGGGGAAGGAGCATAAGAAGAGGGATTAGAAAACATCCACTGAGTGGAGCTTCAATCATTGTCAATGATGCTCCATATTTAGGGATCACTTCTGTAACTTGCTTTCAATATTCAAGGCAAGCCATAAAGCCTTGCTCCAATGAACTTAGTGCATGCAAAGTCCATCTTGTGTTGAATATGATAAAAGAGACACTTGATAAAATTATTAATCCCCGGCAATGAATTTTTCAATATACTAATGAACAATCAATACAAGAAATTATCAGAGAGGCAACCAATGCTAAGTAGCTCCTTCCTAAGAGGTTAGAAACATTTTCTAATAACTAGTTTGTAGAATCCATCAAAATCACCCAACCGGCACCACATTGCACACAGCATGTTGAGTTCTGGGAGAAAGAATCTTAAATTAGAATGCACCCTTTTGCGAGAGTAATGTTATTTTGGAGAAAAAAAAATGCCTGTGATAAGTGATATACCTGCTGGAGGTATAGAAATGTTGCCAGCAGATCAGGGGGTTGGTCTAGACCCTAAGAGATATATAGGGAACAACCCCAAACCCGAGTAGCTCTGAGGTTAAGGCAGAATCATTGAGAAGGAATGTGAATGCAAAAGTCTTGCAATCAGACAAAACTCACAGGATAAATACGAACCAAGAGTGACAAATTTCTAGGAAGTTCCTTAGTATATAGAGGCTAGAAGCTCATGCAACACTAGAAGGTTATTTTGTTGGGAAAAGAGAATGCTATGTGCATCTTGCATATGCAAACTGCCCTTGCACGTGATGGGAAAAAGGGCTTGCAAAAAGATGCCCTGTGTGCAGCATCAACGCAAACAACATTCTCTTTTTCCCAATGCACTAACCTTCTAGTTGTGGCCAAATATCACTTGGGTCACAGTGGCAAGGCTTTCAGTAGCAGGCACTTACCAAATCTTCCACAATTTGTGTTTTTGTACTAGAACTAGATCTTGGACCTATGCTAAGATGTGAGGTGTTTCCACTACAGGAAATCAAGTAGCGTCGTTAGCATTCAGAGCTGGAAAACTTGAGAAACACCTTGACCAGGGAGAAACAGTTAGAAATTAATGAACAAATAAAATAATAACAACTCTAGATGATTATAAATAGGAAACCCTGCTATCACTACACTAGAGGTGCACGCCTTCACTTTTTTATTTTTCATTATAATTTGCACAAAATCCCTCCAATCCTAGCTTGTCACATTTTTTCATTTAGCAACAGTTAAAGCCTTTTTCATTTGGGCACATATGAATCGCAATGGACAACTGGTATTATATATGGCATACATAACAATTAGGAAGCCAAAACAAGTAAATGCAATGTTTCAACTATAACTTCTTATCAAGAAATGTTAGTTACAGTGAAAACAATGGTATTCCAACTGCATAAGCCATATGTATCTCATGTGGAAAGGCTGATTGTAATCCCCGTGTGAGCCAAAATCTCAATAAATAGCAACATAAACAACTAATATGCAGCGGAATTGTCGTACAAACTATTTTATAAATGCGAAAGGTAGTGAATTATGGAATAGCATATCATGCGTACTACCTATTTAGTTTCTTACCCTCTAATATCATTTTCAGTTTCTTTAATATTTGGGCACACTGCTCATTTTATCTAGAATTACAGTGAGATAGTTGGTCATATTATAGTAGGAATAGGAAATCTAGTTTTTGACTGAAAATGAGAGCAGGGCATAAGGAAAATCATTGCCACAAGGTAAAACTATGATTGACAGTGTCTTACTGGAATGTATATTATTTGGAGTTAAATACAAACTATGATTATTTGTGGTAATGCTATGGATGTTGGAGAATAGACATTCAAGAAAGTATTGTCACTGTAACACGTCTACAATGTAGCTGTAGATGCTTTTTCACCTTGGTTTCTATTTTCTGCAATGGCTAGTAGTGGTAGCATAATGCATGCATTATATATTTGCTTAAACTTTCCTAGTGAACCTAGCATTTTCAAGAGGGTCATAACCTATTAGGAAAGAAATTATTTTTTCATAAGAGGCATTCCTAGAAAAAATTGGCCAAGAGGCCAATCTGCAAGACAAAATTATAATATATATTGTGACTTCTCCAAATCTTGAAACTTATTCACTGGTTGATACTTCACTAATCAGTCAATAATGCAACAGCCTTCAGAAACCAAAACATAGTGGTGACTCGCAAGTCATGTTTTCATTATGCTAGTACAAGCTTAGTCTATTCAGAGGCCTACCATATGCAAAAAAAGATATTTACATAGAATCTTGCCATGTGCAATATTGGAATTGTAGGAAAAATGAAATAGTTAGTTTATATATCTTTTGCGATTTTGAATTAGGAAAGAAGCCCTTAAAATGTTCATCCACCATAAGACGAGGCCGAGTTCAATCTAGTCAAGTGTGTTGCTACTTGCACACACTTGTTATTTATTTTTCCCGTCTTAGGCCTTAGAAAACTGAAATAGTAAATGTATAAGAGCTCCCAAAATAAGTTTCTAAGTGAGATGGAAGGCATGTGAGAAAATTCAAGCTGGCCTATCCATGTTCACCCATTATTGGGCTTCTTTAGGATTAATAGTTGAGGAAATTTTTTCAGCACTGTGGGACTAAGAAAGTATGCCAACTTTGCAACACCATGAGAGTCATATAGAATTGTTGAACGGATGCTGAATATTTTAGCATATTAGTAGGAGACAACTTAGCAACATATTAGTATAATGTTGCATGAAGAATTGACTCGAACCTAAGTATTTGAGGCAGCTGATACACTGCCCAAATCATGTCCTTTAGGAGACAAAGTTTGCACATTGAGTGTGTCAGAGAGCGAATGGGTATCATGTTCACGTGGATTGATAAATTAGTCCAATTTATATTTTATTATCTTTTCCTAAAGGCTAATATCAGTAAATGCGAACATGAGAGTGGGTGCCCTCACATTTGAAGAGACAAATCTAGAGGGATTGTGTTAAAGACAATTTAAGTTCATCATTATACCCTCATTCTTAATGGAAATAAAAATTTCATATAATTCATGTCATATGTGCCCAAGGTTTGAAAACACTAAAGTTTAAACTCCCAACATGTACTTTATGAGAGTGGGTGCCCTCACATTTGAAGAGACAAATCTAGAGGGATTGTGTTAAAGACCATTTAAGTTAATCATTCTATCCTCATGCTTAATGGAAATAAAAATTTCATATGATTCATGTCATATGTTCCCAAAGTTTTAAAACACTAAAGTTTAAACTCCTAGGATCTCATCATTCCCTCTAGTTGAAGGAAGAAGAAATTTGAAAAGAAACATTGATCTCCTATAGTGACTCGTACCTTTCTTATTTCACCTTTGCACTTGAGAATTTGATGGCTTAGGATTTGAACCTCAAATTAAGTGGTAGATTCAACATATATTTGTGGTTCTTTGACCTTTTTGGAAACTATGCAATGATGAGTGGTTTCTATGTCAAATATTATAATGATCCATTTTAGATGAATCTCTCAGCTTTCACTGTCTTAAGATTTTTGACTATTGATCTTATTAGAAATTGTAAGTTAAAGGTCATTTTTATTGCAAACTCTAGCACCCCTATGGCATCATAGGTATGGGCACCTCAACTTGACCTATCTCTCTTAGTTGGCATGAGAGAAACTAGTAGATGGACTTCTGAACATTTTGTAGAAGATCCACAGAGTTTGCAAAGATTGTTAGGCAGGGAAGCTACACTGAATACCATTTTATGAAGGACAAGCTTGGAGAGCATAGAGGGTCCTTCAGTTGGTACTTTCAGACATATGTGGACCAATGAACATGACATCAACCACTGGTGCTAGGTACTTCCTTCCGTTTGTTGATTATTTCAGTAGAAAAATGTGGGTATATTTTATATAATTAAAATATGATGTGTTTAATGAATTTCAAATTTCAAAGCATTAACAGAGAAATAGTTATGTTTTCATATTTCCTCTCTTAGATATGATATTGCTGGGGAAGTCTACTTAAAATATTTCAATAAATTTTGTGCTAAACATGGGATCCAAAGACAATATACTACACCTTACGCTTCACAACAAAATGTATTGATTGAGAGCCAAAATTGTACTATCACAAAGATGGCTAGGTTTAAGTTGTAGAGGAAGTCTATTACAAATAGGTTTTGAGTTGAGGCAATGTTCACAATAGTATACCTATTGAATAGATCTCCCATGATGGCGATGAAGTAGAAGGTCACAGAAAACCATGGTTTGGAAGAAAGTCCAAGTAAGTCATCTTAAAGTTTTTTGTTCTATTTCCTACACTTGGATTCTAGCTAAGAAGATAACCAAATTAGATCCAAGGAGAAAATCTAATGATTATAGGGTACAACAGCAATATAAAGTTTATAGGTTGATTGATATTGATACTGATAGGGTAAGCTTCAATAGTGAAGTTGTTGTTGATGAGGAGGTTGGACCTTTCTAAACTTCTCCTAAGTTTTGAATTACTTAGAAGTTGGAAGGGGTTGATGATTCAAGTGTCAAGCTTCAGGTATCTGCACTTGAAGGGGGGTGGAAAATTTTGAGCATGGTGAGTCTCCTAGACTAGTAATTTATGATATAGATATAGGTGGTCCAGGTCATGGTGAAAATACTAACTTGGATGAGGAAGATCACAAGAAGAGACCTAAGTAATGGCACACCACCATTAGATATGTTTGAGTAATCAAAATTATCAAGGGATGATTATTTAGTGGAAAGAGAAATCAGAGAGCATAGTCAACTTTTCTTTCATGGTCAATATTAGGGAAATCTATGAGTCAATATGTTTGAGGAAGAACAAGGGATGCAGAATTAGGAAAGAGCCATGGTAGTCAAATATGAGAGTTTGATGAAAAAATAGACTTGTGGTCTCACATCACTTCCATTAGGGAAGAAACCTATTGGCTGCAAAGGGATGTACAATATCAAGTACAAGGAAAATGGTACATTTGACAAGTACAAAGTATGGTTGGTTGCGTAAGGGTGTTCTTAGCAATAGGGCATTGAATATGAGGATACCTTTGCTCCTACAACAAATATGAGCACCATCCAACTTGTTCTAGCCACATTAGCACAATTTGGCTAGAAGGCCCATTGTATGGATGTGAAAAGTGCTTTTCTTAATGGATATTTGTGGGAAGAAGTATACATGTATCAACCATACTGTTTTCAGGTTTCATGGAAGGAGCATCTAGTCTGCAGACTGAAGAAGGCTCTGTATGGTTTTAAATATGCACCTAGGGCATGGTATATCAAGATTGATAGGTATTTGGATGAACACGGGTTCTAGTGGAGTGCTTCAGATTCCAACATGTCTGTGAAAAGATTTGGTAATGTTATCATCTTTCTGTTCATACATGTATATGATATCATTATCATATGTAGTGAGGAAAGTTCAATAACACATCAAATCCAATATGAGAATTTTTTTTTTACTTTAATAGATCTAGGCCTCCCACACTGTTGTCTGGTTGTAGAAGTTTAGAAAATAGGTAACAACATTTTTGTCTCACAAAAAAAATATGCCAAGGAGTTTGTTGGACAAGTTTAGAATGATATATTGCAAATTATCGTCTACACCTATGGAGAAAGGGTTTGAAACTTTCAACCAAAAATGACTCTAAGGTATTCAATGAGTCAATGTATAGGCAACTAGTTGGTAACTTGATATATCTTAGAGTCCCTACACCTGATTTGAACTTCACTGTGAGCTTCATTTCTAGATTCATGATAATGCCAAAGATAGAGCACTAGACAACAACAAGGTGAGTGCGGAGATATGTGAAAGGGACACTTGACTTTGGCATTTTGTACAACAGAAGAAAATACCCTAGCTTGTGTGGGTATACAGATTCAGATTGGGAAGGTTCTCTTCATAATAGAAAATTCACTTATGGATATGTTGTTAGCCTTTGCATAGGTGCAGTCACATGGACCAGCAAGAAGCAGCATGCACAAGCTAGGAGCCCTTTTTTCAACAAAAGAAAAATATCGAGTAGAGAAAGAAGCATGCTAGGCAGTTTGGCTCAAGCGGATGCATTGAAATGCAACAAACATAGCCAAGACCCCTGTGATGTGAGAACCAAGGCTTGATGAAACTTGCCAAGCATTTGGTCTTTCACGAGCATACCAAACATGTTGAGGTATATTACCACTTCATCACATAGCTTGCAGAAGATGGGTCTATCAAATTGTAGTATTGTCCTATAAAGAATAAAACTGCAGACATTCTCACCAAGGGTTTGGGTCCTGAAAAATATGTAAAATTCTGATATAAGCTTGGTGCAGTTAGTAGATTGACCATTAAGGGAGGGTATTAAAGTAAATATTAGTTTAGTATTCAATAATGGTCAATTAGGTACTAGATTTAGGCACTAATAAAGTCAGATGGACTTTAGTTTATTTTATGTGTTTGATTTCTTATTTCACTTTAGTGTGTATTTCGATCTATCTAACGTTCATAAAGTGGATTGACTCAACTTTATTGTAACCTATATAAGAAATATTTTTCTTTCTCACTATTAACTTAAAGGCACATGACAACAATGAAAAGAGGGGTTTTTGTAGTTGCAAGACACAATATTGTTTTTGCAAAGTGGAAGGCACATGGAAAAAAGGCCCTTTATCCGTCCTTTCCTCAGGTACAAGAAACCCAAAATATTTTCTCACAGTTTTTTTATAATTTTCTACAACGACCCCAATGACTCACTTCACTTTCCTTAGTTTGAAATTCCCAACGTTGTGACAAAGGTCTTACTTACAGCAAATGAGATGATCCCAACTCCAAACCCTGTGAACAATCTTCCCCAGTATAAAAATAAATAATCCTGCAACAATAGTAAGATCAAATAAAAAATTGGCTTCCAATTTAGAATCCAAATGAACCAGAAACTATTTAATTTCTAGACAAGACCCTTCTCTAAGGTAGTTTAACTTGCCTTTGCAAAAAAAATTACAAGCCACCCAATAATATTTGGAATGGTAGCCACTAATAATGCCTGCATACAAACATAGAAGAGATTAATCCTACCAAACTGAATCAAAAGGATGAAATCCGTAGGAAAAAAAAATTAAATCTTATTAATACCACATAAATTAGGGGACTACATGGATTGTCCACATAACAAAATGATATCTATTTGAAATAAAGCTTTATAATATCAAAAACAAAAAATAGTAATTAAGCTAAATCCAAGTCTTCTTCAGCAATGATAGGGTTCGAACTTGATATACATATTATTAATTGCACTTACACCTTTCCATCCAATATAATCAGCAACGTGTCCACTAACTGTTGCACGCACATTGGCTCCCACGTTTGATAAGGATCCAAATAAAGAGAACTTACATAGAATTCAATATGTTTTAGGTCACAATGGGCCTTTCTGTAGTCTTGTTGGGAAATATTAATCACTTTAACCCAGTAGGCAATAATTGAAATTTTTTGTGGTAGCATTCAGAACTTATCGACTTGATTGCATTGGAAAATAGTAAATGCACCAAAATAGATATTAAATAGGTCCATGAATTTCTTAAGAGATGTATGATCATCTGTGTATTTATCCTAAAACTCTGACTAAAAGACATGCCCTTAAAAATCATCTAACAGTGAAAACGTACCTGAGACAAGGCCCCAAGGCAACAATATATGTACAAAGTATTGCAACAAGAGAAATCCCTTGGAAGGAGTGAACATCTACACTTTTTTCCCCTTTACCACTAGGACGACTAGATTTTGATCTCCTACACCAACTACTTTTTTCTGAAAGATGCTTCTTCACATCTCTACTGTCAACCCGGTTTCCTGTCTCCAAATCATTTTTGTATGCCATCTGGTTCTCAAGGGTAAAATTCCCAAAGAAAAAATTTCTTTCAAATCTAATGCGAAATTACTGAACTCCACCTGCATAAATCAACCCATGAAAACCTTTAACAGTAGCACATGATGATGATAGACATCAATGCTAGTAGAGAAATCTCATAGCTGGGCAAACAGACAATGATAATTCAACAATACTGTGATGTACATGATTATGGTTTTGAACAATATCATAGCAATCAAGCGATAAATAATCATTCAGGCTAATTCATCAATACATGGAAAAAATGCATTTACAATTTTTTCCAGTAGATGCAAACATATATTTTCTGGAATGATGTGACAGGAGCCTAGAATAGAAAGAACACCAACAATGATATCACTGAAAGCTATATGGAGCATATTGCAGAACTCAATACGCTAGTTCCCAATAAATTATTTTTCTTTTGAGAGAAAAAAACTTATTCAGATGCCTGCTATACAATGTCCAGTTGCTGCAAACGATATTTTTCTGGAACAATTTGAGAGAAGCCTAGAAGAAAAAAGATACCAACAACCGTATCATTCCAGAAATGGAACATATTGCAGAACTCATTATGTTAGAGCCCAATAAATTCTTTTTCCCTTATGAACACAAAAACATACTCAGATGACCACCCTACATAAAAATGCAGATCCAATTACAAATTCACAACCAATGGTATATTTAAAACATGCCAATGAAACCAAACCCCCGATCTTATAATTTGAAACATGACAATCAAATCAAACACCCAACACAATACGGATGTTAGGCAACCACCATTCTCATGGAAGGGAGGAATGATCAATATCCAGTGGGTTCAAAGTCGATTCAAAATAAGATACTTATGCACAGGCTGAGGAACCATATCCATATGCGCTAACAATGACTTGATTCAATGGTAGTGCCATCCATATGCAGAAATAATGGCTGCTCTCAACATTGAATTTTTCCTACAACCATAATCAACTTAGTTTTGAAGATCCATTAGATTCCACTTGAATGAATTAAAAAAAACTTCCAAATAAGATGCAAAGCATAGCTTACAAAGGGCAGATTCAAAGGCAAAATAAATCATATTTTGATGACCTCGTACAGTAAAAAAATGGAAACAAAAACTCACAAAATCAAGAAACCCAAACAAGAATAAAGAAATAAGCATAAAAAACAAATGCAATATTGTAGCTACCTCTTCCAATAGATACAAAAAATGGGTATTCTACTTATATGAGAAGATATACCCAATTTAGCCAAACTAGCAAACACTATCACAGATGGAGATACAAATTCCGCCTTGTGGGATTCTCCTCTGCTAAATATCATAGGAAAATTTAACATATTTGAAGAATTCCCAAAACTCACAATTCCAGTCTATCTTTCCTTGTAACCGCAATTTCATTATAACCACAATTTGAGATAACCGAAACTCCAGATAAGGTGAACACGTCATACTAGCAAGGCTGGAGCTGATTATGTTGTTGTTTCTCTCATGGAAGACCTTAAAATGGCCAAGAAAAACCTAAGAGCATGCATCCAAACACTATGTATGCATGAAGTGCTCCTTGTACAAATCCATCATAGTTCTAAGGCCCACCAGAGGAGAAGTAATGTTCTCTATCTATAAATGTCATCTACAGTAATCCTATTCAAGTCATGCTTAGATGCTAAGAGGTAATGGAATAGGACAAAGTTCCAGGGACTAATAATGGAATAATACAACCAAGCCAACTAGTACAAAGGAAGTTTCAAGATTATAAATCATAATATTCAGTTTGTCAAAAAAATGAATTTGTTAAGAAAGGAATGTGTCTCAAAATGGCACTAGGGTTTAAAATGTGCATCAATTATTTCTACTCTGTATCAATTCATTGGTCGATGATTTTTATCCTACATTTCTTGCAAATAGCTAAATTGTCTTGGAAAATTCTCCTGATATAGACAGATTTGGTGTAGATATGCTATTTCATTTTTTATAAGTCATTGTGGCATGAAACTAATTCAGGTTCAAAGGCTTGAACTCTATATATAAATATGATGGATAAATTATTACTCCCTTTTAAGTTACTGCCTGATTTGTTGTTGAGGCTGTACTGTTTGTGTACTCAATATTACCACCAAGGATTCTGAATCAGGGTGAAACTGGCTTGGACCAACCAGGCCATAGTGAGACCACACGTAGCTAAACATACATAGCTAAGCAACATGGATTTACATTTGAGCCCTTAGCTTTTCCTGCTAAATGTCTAAAAAAATGGGCATGGAAATCTTCTTTGTTGTTTGCAAAGTCCTTACAACACAAATAGTTGAATTTTAGGCCTGTCTTTATAGAAACTACTATAGCTTAATGTTAGACCTGACTATATAATATTCAAGGGAGATTTCAACCCATTTTTGGTATAGATTAACTTCTTGGGATTGAAGTAAGCTAGACAGGCTGGAAATTGATAGTAGAAAAGCATTAGAGTAGAAGCCACTGGCTGGAGGGAGCTATAAGCTATTGCCTAGGATTGTTTGTTGGGCCTGTGTTGTGATGTGTTCGCTTGGGGTATTTATTTTGAGATTGACCTGTGAATAGTATTCATGGAATTAATTTTTTTTTATTTTCTAAAATGTAACTCTTGGCAAAGATAATAGTCAAGGACTTGAACAAATCCATCTTTGAATGCAGGCCTAGCAATTAAATCTGTCACCCTAACATTCTTAAAGATCCACAAGGGACTTTTTGATGCTAGCAGTGCAATGTATTTTCTTCACTAACCATCGAGTAATTTGTCTGCTACAAATTTCTTTATGTGCCTATATCCATGAAAATATTTGAATCCATCAAAAATGACAATTCAGCTGTCTGGAAGAATATAAAAGGGATTAGAAATTGTAGTAAAAAATGTTACCATGCTATCATAAATATTTAATTGATTATTTAATCAGTTTCTTCATTCATCATGGCCCTCTCAATCCCATGCCAACAGAATGGGGTACCTCATATGATATATCAAGCCTTGCAAATGTGGTCAAATAGTAAATCTTTCCAGTGAAAGTGGTTTAGCAATCAATTTTCTTCAAGCTTATTTCTGGTCAAGGCTTTTCACTCTAATATGCGATGGGGAGGAAGAAATATGTACCTGCTCCTTATGAAATTTTCTCCATCCCAAAAACTCATTTTTAGAGTTTCAATTCCATGACAAGTTGAAGTGAATATCTCCATAAGTGATTTCTATTTTATTTATTTTAATTATGACAAATAAATGATTGACTGTGCTCATTATTGGTAGTTCTAAATTTTGTTTCTCGTGAAACACAGATTGCATTAACCCTGCTCAGTGCGGAGTCTTCATTATTATCACGAAGAGCCAAATTTCTGATTTTAGACATAAACATAATTACTTCAGGATGAATATTAGCTACCTGCTCTTTCACATCATCAACCTTCTCAGGCCACAAAGGCAGTATTATTATTGTGTTTGTAAGCTCACAACCATACCCTTCTTGGAGGTCTTTAATGCTCGGCTTTTCATCTATCCACTCTGGAACGATATATCCAATTTTTGTTCCAGGTGGAGGTATCTCATTAGACCTTATCTTATATCCATTGCTGCATATGTAAGGCAAGAAAACACTCTTAAAACCAATCCCTGAACATATAGAAAGGTATAACACATCATCTCAATAGCCATGGCCCAGAGCTCTTAAACCTAGTCTCTGCATATCCTGTCTTAAGTTGCTGCTATTGTTGTTCATAAACTGAATGTTGACTTAAATTATGGTGTTGCGGCATAAATTCATGTTTAATAGAAGACTAATTTGTCCTCGAGTCATTATTCAACTCATTAATTTGTTGAAGTTGTGGCATTTGCTTTTCGTGAAACTCTACCTGTAATTGAACAACTTGTTGCTACTTATGTTCCTGTTGTTGCTATATTTTCTATTGCTGTAGTAGTAGGGGTGTTGAATATGTCGTTGTTTCTACATGTTTACTTGTGTTCGTACTATAAGGAGTGAAGTTGCACCATTTTTCAAACAGTGAAAAAGATGAATAGGAAGAGTCGGCATAGGTAATCTAATTGATGATGCATTAATTCATTGAGTTGTATCTGGGCAGGGCCTTTGAATCTCTTTGTTCTTTGTTGGGATGCAACAACTTAGCATCTCAAGGATTGTAATTCTTTCTTTTCGCAACAAATCCTCTATCTTACTGGAATTGTTGGGGTAACTGATGCGAGTTCTCTGGTGGTGCAATCTAATATCCTCTGTTTGGTTATGAACTGTAATTATTTCTTTTTGCAACAAATCCTCTATCTTACTAGAATTGCTGGGGTAACTGATGCGAGTTCTCTGGTGGTGCAATCTAATATCCTCTATTTGGTTATGAACAGGAGACTTCACTTTCTCTGCTAATTTTGATCCCAACATTTAGCATTCTTCAGGGGTCATCGAAACTCTGGTTTGGTGGAACCATTTGGCATCCCAATGCTCAACATTCTTGAGGATGCATGGAAACTTTCCATGGATAGTAGTCTCAGGACTTTTGCTATGTATGGAATCTCTGTTGTTCAGTAAAAATAGAAGGCTACAATTCTAAGGTCAGCATTTATTGTAATATATATTGAAGAATGGCTACGTAGGCAAGACAGTAGATTCTTGGGAGCAAGCCGTCAGTCATATAGTTTTTCTTCAATGTCGTCGATGTGTTCCTAATTTAAATGAAACAGACTAGTTGTAACCAACAAGTGTGTGATAATCAGACTATCCTGCATCCGTATTGATACATAATTTTGTTAAGAATGTATTTTTTTTTACACTCGTTGATATGAAAATATAATTCTTGCATATGCATATCAGACAAGTCAATCCTTAATGTATTCAGAAACAATGTTTCAACTGTCAACGCAGGTTGAAAAACATTTAATTATATATTCTAATTTATGAAGACTGTAGACACTTGCAACTTGCTGTTTTATTTTCACTGTATCGTATTGCATATGTTTCAAGGAACTGGAGGAGGTATACTGAATATTCCCTGAAGACTGCCCGTAGCTGGTACTAACTACATCCTTTGTCTTTTCCTTCTGAACAGACTCTGCAATGAAGTTCCCAATTCAATGTGAATGCTAACTAGATGAATAATAAATATTATGGAGCATAGAATTCCAAGTTAAAAATCCGAGGATGACTGATAAGTATGAATATCTATAACAACCACAGTAATTAAAAATAAAAATGAGCTATATGGATTTTACTAATTAATCAAAAAATATCAAAAAAGAAAACCAACTACTCAAATCAATTTGTCAATGGAAGTCCAACTGCTAACTAAGCATGGAACAAAATTTTTAGTTTACTCATGGAAACTCAAGTAATAAGGTAGATAGCATATCCACAAGGAAACATAGGGTAGAAAAGTTACTCTACAAACCCAACATAACCACTGTGCCAAATTTTCATTTGTCCTAGCTCCTGCCATACTGGTGATATAAGAAATGTGGATGTCAAGGATATTCTCAAGATTAACTGAAGTCATAAAGAGCAATTTCCTTTTATAACTAGCATTAAAAGTTTTCAAGTTGCCAAAGGCCTTTTACAACGACCTTCCCCTTACTTATCAGCCGTCTCTTCACACAAATTATCCATGTAGAGCACCTAATTTCTTCTGCTACGTCAGGCACCTCTTCCTCTACCAGCATTCCTCGTCCTATTTTTTCACACTAACTTACATTCTGTCGTTTATGTTAATTAGTAAGCTTCCTCAACTATACTATATTGTGGAGGCTCATCTCATCTTACACTACCAACTTCATCCCATTCACATACCCCAAGAATTTCTAGTTCTCATCCTCGTGATGACCTATGTAGGTATAAATTTGATATATCCTTGCACATGCTATCTCTACGTTGCATATTTCTCTCTCAACTTGGACACCATCTTGTTCCGAGTCCTTATCTTCTCTTTGTTTATATGGATTAACTCATGTGGTATAAAAATCCCACCATATAGAAGCATGCCTTTCCAACTTGGTAATGGTGAACTTCACCTTGTTCAAGTCCTCTATCTTCTTGAACTCAAATTTCCTTTCCATCTCACTTATGCTTCTGCTTTCATAGTCCCATCATAATGCGAAATTTCAACATAAAGGATGATGATATGAGCACTCTCTTTTTGATTTAGAGACATAAATGGGACATTAATTGTTGGTCTGTAGATGGAACATGGATTGATGATAGTCATTTGTCTTTGGAGATCACATCTATGACATGGATGGTGAGAGCTTGAAAGATAAAGACATGAATTTGCGCCTTCTTTTTCTCATCGGCCTTGGGAGCCGCCTCATAGATCATGAGAAGGACATCACACATCATATATGGAGCATGAAAAGGACATTCCAGATCCTATTTCATGTGATCTTGGACAACCAAAAGATGCTGAGGTACATGATGCATATTCCATTTTAAACAACATCCATGTGTCCTTATCAATGGGGCAAAAAATCAGCAAGCAATGCAATCCTAGCACTACAAAATGTTTGGGACAACAATATGTTCAAACATCGATGTATTGTGGCAATTTTCAACTTTTCAAAAGAGGTCATCAAGCCCCAAATCATAAGCCGGCTTGGTTTTCCAAATCTAAAATTTTGCAGCATACTTCATGTGGATATTCGTAGAGGGAAACAACATTTTGCAAGCTTATCTTGGAGCCACCTTTTAAAACCTTGTTGTTTGAAGCTATTACAGGAGACTTGCATGGCAGAGAAGGGGGACAATTGTTGGAGCATGTACAACAACCTTTGTAAAGGCATTTTTAGTGCAAGGAGGTGGCTCGTGGCTAGATGATGGACTGCACTATTCATATGCCCAAGATGATGAATATATCAGTCCTATCCAACATTGGATAAAGAAATCATGCGGCAGCACACACAGTTATATATGTGATCCAGTAGATGGCATTAATTTAGTTTGTGCCAAAGGCCAATCAATTTCAGGTACGCTCATTTTGGCAGTCTTGAGCATGGGAGTTTGTTCTTTTTGAGAAGATGAATCTAGTGTAGTTGCAGACCAAGGGGACTGGAAAGAGTTGTACTTGGAAAGCCCCTTTTCATCTTAGTAGAGTTTATAACATTGTAATAAATTTCCCATGAATAGTTTTACGTATTAGCAGCTCTAAATTACAGTCCATTTATAGAGAGCCTTAGCTTATGAAATATTGTCTATAAGCCAAAATAGGGTTAAAATTTTCCATTGAAAGTTTAGAATAATTGAACTGAAACAACCAAAGAACCATTGTAGATACTTTAATCAACCTTTTTTTCTCTAATTTTGCTGCTTAAAACAGTATTTTGAGCAAGACCTATTTCGAAAAATTTAGTTCAGAGAATACAGTGGCTTATTTAATGAATTTTCTCCAAGACAGAGAATACAGGATTCGTGACAGCCACAAGAAAAATTATGGGATTTTGCAATTTAAGCATTCTCTTGCAGAAAAATACCTTTTTTGAACTCGTTTTGTCAGTGAAGAAACGCAAATGATCTGTTGGAAGTCGTGTATAAATGATCTGTTGGAAGTCATGCATGAAGGGATCTGGGGGCTCGGAGATTTATTCTAGAGCGATTGCAAACCAGGATTGTACAAAAGCGAGCTCCTGAGCTCGTTTCAGTGCGTGAGCGCATTTCAGGGCAGGGAGAGGGATAAAGCAATAGCGGCAAAATACAAAGACAGTGCGTGAGCTCGTTTGGGGGCAGGGAGAGGGATACTGCAATAGAGGAAAAATACAAAGAGGCATTAAATGTAAAGGCGCCATATATTTGTATTTGATTCAAATGATTTCAAAGAATTTGGAATAGTTTAATATTTTTTTAATTTGGAAAAATAAATGGAACAAGAGGGAAAAGGAATGAAACTAAGTGATTGGGTGGGATAATTATAATGGCTTGTGACATTTTTTTTAAGTCACATTGAATCGATATATAAATCAATTATAAATTAAGTAATTATTCATTACTACAGTGGGGTTTTATACAAATTATTTATTTATTAATGTTAATTTGTAGTTTTTAATAATATATTTTTGTTAAAGAAAATTATTTTAATTAATGTTGTATCAATATTTTTGTTAATTTTTCTATATTATATTCTGATTTACTTTAAAATTGTTTTAAATATGTTTTCACCTTTATGTATGGAGGTTATTTATTTGCATATTTAAAGTTTTGTTGTAGTTCTTTTCTTAAAAAATGACTATTGTGATTGTGATGGTGAGAAGGTATTCTATAAATAGCGTTAAGGATTATTTAGAATAAATAGGAGATTCTTTCTCATTATCTAAGACTAATATTTGAGAGAATGGATATACATTCCCTAATTATCACATAAACAATAGGTTAATCTTGCATTTATTGCTTTCTCTCCATGGAGGTTCACTAAACAAAGGGAATACCTCCTCTTATGTGAATTTGATTGTCTCCACCTCTTAAAGGATTTTCAAACATTAATAATTAAATCTTCATTACTTTAAAGATGTAGTCTTGTCGAATATACCAAAAACATAGTAGGATTCTTTCATTGTGGACAAAATCAAGTACATGTCTGAGGGAAGTATTCCTCTATGGATGGTTAACAAGTTCATCAATAACTACAAGCAAATTCTTCAATCTATATATTTAATGATCTTTAGTCATCATCTAAAGAGTTCAAGAATCAAATAAATTCCAACCTAAGTTCTAAGTATATGGTAAGCTTGTACTTAGAGGTTCTATTATTGTAAAAATTGACAACTATGGAAGTTGTGGCAAGGTATTGGAGGAGGGAATGTCATTTTGGGGCAGAGCTAGCCTCTTTTTAAATGATAGTTTCCAAAATTGAATCCATCTTCAATGTATGTACGTTGTCTAGCTTTGAGTTTGGTTTCCCTTTCATCCTAGAGATCAAGGAAATACATGCAATGTATTATGACTTTCTTAGCCATTTAAGTTAGCCATTTTTAGTTTGGTCACTTAAAATTTCTCAAATTTAGTATTAATTTAGCAGGTGAACTTTTACAACTTGTAATTGTAAGATCATTAGATGAGGTGATCCTCTAACTCAATGTTGTGTATATGGAAAAGCTAGAAGATGTTATTGAGAAGAGGAATATCATGATGTCATTGGTTTCAACTAGACACTAATGTAAACCCACTTTGAAACCACCATGGGGGATCTGAAGGGCAACATCTAGTGCTCTTGTGTGTATGAGGGTTAAAAATTAAGGCCCCCTCTTATTTGCATGAAGTGTTCCTATTACAAATCCATCTTAGAGTCAAGGCCATGAAAATATGAAGTCCAAGTACTAAATTTATTGTTTATAAATAACCTCTTTAACAAATTGACACAAACGTATAATGATGTCATTTACATTGGAGGTGTATGTCACCTGAATTGTGTTACAACTTTAATTGCTCCCCCACAAAAAGTATCATGCTCCCTTGTGATGGTGCATCAACCCTAGTGGAGAACAATCTCGTGATGTAAAAGGAATTTAAAAATGATGTAACTTTAATAGTGTACTACATTCACCCCTTGGCTCACCACTCGCGGAAAATGTGAGGCTATTTCAAGAATTGATGTGGATAATATCATTTTATTTTCTCTTATGTATAGTATTATACATTGACACAATTGTGGTTTTTTAGCAAATAAAATATTTCTATCAAGGGTTAGCTCCTTGTTCATTAGGGTTGAATAGGTTGTGTCATTATGAGTGATTTATTCATTGTCAACTCCTTATGTGGGAGAACACTACAAGCTCCATGTCAACATGAAGAGTAGATATTGTGAGCAATTCTTATCGAGGTTTTTCAAATTATCCAATTGTTCTACATTTGGTATACATGTTATAAGCGCATTACCCACAAATGCACACCCTCGAGACCAATACCTGGTTCTCTAAAAATCAAATGGTACCAATATTCTTAGTTAGAGGTGAAGGATTCTCCTAAGAGGTTATTTTGTTGGTTTGAGGTGTTGTGTTTTACCTTAGATACTAAGTGGTTAAGGGCTTCAAGAGTTAATATTTAAGGGCCAAGGGCTTGGGGGAAAGGGATTTAGGGGTTAAGGGCTTAATAATTAAGGGATTTAGGTATTAGGGGCTAAGGGGTTATGTTTTAAGGTGTTTGGGGGTTATGGATTAGGATTTAAGGGTCACAGGTTAAGAGAATAAGGGGTTAGTGCTTAGGGGGTTCATGGATTCTAGGTTATGAGTTAATAGCTTAAGGTTTAATGCGTCAAGGGTTCAGTGGCTTATGAGGTATGAGTGTAGGGGTTAAGGGAGTATGGCTTCAGGGTTAAGGGATAGGGAATTTAATGGTTATGGGTTAATGACTTATTGGTTGTGATAATGGGGCCCCTAATGCCCTTATCACCACTATGAGGGGTTCCCCTTTCAATTTCTCTTGTTACCTTCCCTCTAGGCCCCCTAGGCCCTATGACATTAGGTCTTAATCCCCCTTCTCATTCTCTAATGCCTAGATTATAGATCTTAGTAAACCATGCTTGGACATCCCACTTCTACCCATCCATGCTACATGTGTGTCCCCCAATCCTGTTCAATACACCACAAAATACTCCTCCCACCTTTTCGGTCATATCATTCAACTTATCCTAACATTATGGGTGAAATTGGTGTTTATGTTGTAAAGTGAGCAGAGAAAAAATATTACTTGTTTTTTCTATTGAGAAGATGTAGAAATTAATTGTCATGATTGGAATGTGCATGCATCAATCTAGATTGGCTTGTCTTTCGAGCTTAGACATGAATAATAATTTGGTCATACTCCATCCTATCGATGGAGTTTGATACCACAAAGGTATCGATGGGAAATTTGAGAGATTCTTTTGAAAGCTTGTATGTTGTGGTATTTATCTCCTTCAGAATGTGTCTGAAAGATAGCTAGTCCAAAGAGTTGGGGGAATCTATGATATCTTGTAGGATGGGGTGTAGGTAGATGTTTTCTATCATGAATTATTGACCCAATTGATCATGATTTTTGAATCCCCCATGATCTATAGGTATTTGACTCTTTTGATGGATGCAATTTCCAGAAGGGTACAAAGAGCAGTGGAATCAACTCAGTTGTTGGAGCCTTAACTTTGGGTATGCCTTACTTTCTTGCTATAAGACTGGGAGAGGAAGAGTACCACACCCACTTTGCAGCTAGGTGGGATAACTTGTGCAACACCATCAAATAAGTCACAAGGGCATCCAAGAGGGAGTGGAGGAATTACCAAAATCCATTATTTTGTGGTTTAGGATGAATCTTGTCTTCCAAACACTATTTTTTATCAATTTAATTGCGATCTTTGTTATAATTTCTCGTGAACAAAATGTGTTTTTGTTCCAATCCCACAAGATATTGCTGATTAGAATGCATGGGACACCTTTAGAATAATCTTCCATGATGTTGAGCATATAAGTTTTGAAATTTTCTTCCAAGCTTAGATAGGGCAACGAGCCTATCATGTTCAATTTTTCAAGGGTGGTGGTGATGACCTACACTGTGTTGGGACAAGAGATAAATAAGTGTAAATAAATATCATCATATGACTTGCATAAAGGATAGATGTTGGGGTGATTCGTAAAATATCATGGATATTTCTCGTGAACAAAATGTGTTGTTGTTCCAATCCCACCAGATATTGTCGATTAGAATGCATGGAAAACCTTTTTAATAAATCTTCCATGATGTTGTGTAACTAAGTATTGAAATTTTCAACCAAGCTTAGATAGGACCATGAGCCTATCATGTTCAATTTTGCAAGGGTGGTACTGGTGATGACCTGCACTGTGTTGGGACAAGAGATAAATAAGTGTGAATAAATATCATCATATGACTTGCATAAAGGATAGATGTTGGGGTGATTCATAAACTATCATGGATATTTTTCGTGAACAAAATGTGTTGTTGTTCCAATCCCACCAGATATTGCTGATTAGAATGCATGGGAAATTTTTTTAATAAATCTTCCACGAGTTGTCTAACTAAGTTTTGAAATTTTCTTCCAAGCTTAGATAGGACCACGAGCCTATCATGTTCAAATTTTCAAGGGTGGTGGTGATGACCTGCACCGTGTTGGGACAAGAGATAAATAAGGGGTGATTCGTAAAATATCATGGATATTTCTCGTGAACAAAATGTGTTTTTGTTCCAATCCCACTAGATATTGTTGATTATAATGCATGGGAAACCTTTATAATAATATTCCATCATGTTGTGTAACTAAGTTTTGAAATTTTCTTCCAAGCTTAGATAGGAACACGAGCCTATCATGTTCAATTTTGCAAGGGTGGTGGTGATGACCTGCACTGTGTTTGGACAACTAGAGATAAATAAGTGTGAATAAATATCATCATATGACTTGCATAAAGGATAGATGTTGGCGTGATTCATAAACTATCATGGATATTCCACTAGACAGTTCATCATAACAGACCAGATAAAACTATATTTAAAAATGAATGAATAAGAGTTTGTGATAGGAACTGTCAGTGAGTTTCGAATGTGCTAAGGAGGGAGGGACCAATAACCCAAGATTCTCCCCCAACTTGTCAAACTTCCCCTTTGTTAGGAGCTTTGTAAAACTATTAACCATATGCAACTTTGTCAGAATGTGGTCCAACACTACCAACTCCCTAATGAACTTGGAATCTTAGGAAATTGTATTGAATATCAATGTGTTTGAAATGGTCATGAAACATTGGATTTTCATAGAGCTTGATGTAACTTTGATTCTCACAAGAGACAATATTGGGCTTCAACAAATGGTTGGTTGACTCTACAATCAAGTTGCAAATCTAGATAGCTTCATAATAAGTATATGAAACTTCCATATACTTTGCTTCAATGGAACTGAGTGCAATTGTTGCTTGCTTCTTGTTGATTTGATGAAAATGATTTATAAAATGATAATAATGATGTTTAAAATGAGCCTTATGATGGTCTAATTATACACATTGATTGTTCACGAGGTGTAGGGGTATGTTTATAACATCACTGCCCTTGAAAGCTTTGTCTTGAAAGCACAATAATTAGAATTTTCTTTAGTTAAGCACATTTTTGTGGTGGAATGAAGTTTATCAGATATCTATTTATACTTTGTAGAGGTTTGACTTTGTTTTTCCTTTGAGTGTTGGTGAGGTTTCTTTGTATTTTTTGCATCATAGTCTAAAGTATTTTGACCTAATTGTTTAACATGAAAGCTTTATGCTTATTGGAAATATATTTGAAATACCTGCATGATCAAGAAACTATTATGGTTAATTAAATTACTAATTAGGTACTACAGAAAGAGGATGATGCTGAGAGGGCTTGCCTGGGTGACTCTGGGAGCAACCCGGAGGTGGTCAGACAAAGCTCTTCTAAGTTACAAATCTAAAGAGAAAAAATTGGTGATATATATGTGGTTGCTCAACTTGGGTTGTATGGAAAATCTTGGCAGAGAGTGTTTACCTTTCCGTGTCTTCACGAAAGTAGGTTGTCTGGTCACAGAATAAGATCACTACATGTAGGTGATGGTTCTGTAGTAAGTTCTCAGCCTTATCTTCAGAATGGCTAATAGAGAGGATCAGGTTTGAATACATGATATAATTTGATGAATTTGGAGATTTAGAGTTAAAGAAAAAATTGTGGTGATGTTTGGATGGGTGCTAATTTGTAGGGTTTTCCATTTTTATAATTTTCTTTGTTGTGCTTTCTACCATGCTACCTAGTTGCTTTCCTGTTGCCCTAGCATTTTAACTTTTTTGATGTTTATCTCTCTATTGTTTCTTGCCCCATTTGAAATGTCATCCTTATTTGGTAGGTGTTTTCTTCAATATAATGTGAATATTTTTCCATCACACAACTTTTGTGGCGTTTTTCTACACAAATAGCTTGTAAGGCCCATTCATCAAGGTATTTGATGAAATAAAATGATAATCGATGATCACCAACTAATGGTACCTACAAAGATTTACTCTAACAATTCTACAGTTTTCCTGTGCCAACAATTAGACAACATTTTAACCTCATGAACTAGTCTCCTCTATTCTCTTAGCTAACACTATAAGCACTTATTGCTGTTGTCAAAGCTTTTAATCTCTAGTCCCGTTGAGCTATTTCAGTTATTTGTGGACATTGATCTATTTTCATTTCATTTCTTAAATTTTTCTAACTGTTATGCATTACCTTTGGCCAGTGCCTTATTTCTTACCTATGCTTTTTCTGCATAAGCAGTCCATCCAGCCAGAGCAGCAGGGGTAGCAGGAGCCACTCAATCCATCCAAAGCCCGCCAGGGGCAGTGCAGAGGTAGCAGGAGCCATGCAGGGCTGACGCAGGCCCAGTCAGGGTAGCACAGGGGCAGTGTAAGCCCTTCAGGTGTGACGTAGGCCCTTACTGAGCAGCGCAGAAGCCGAAACAGGCCAGTCAGGCTAATGTAGAGGGATTCAAATAGCATATTACTGCCATTTGTATTTCTCTGTTGGGTGAACCAGTTTTGGTGCCCAATATTGTTGTACTTAGATTATGCATAATAATGAAAACCCTCCAGAGCTAGTTGCACTGGTTTTCCTGCATTGGGTTTTTTCCGGGGATAGTTGTCCAGAAAATCCGTGTGTCACTTTTTCTATGAGCACGTTATTCAATATTTGATCTGTATGTGTAGGTTGCTAGTTTTATTTACTATTTACTTCGCTAATTTATTGAATATTTCAGAAATTAACTTGTAACTTAATTCAAGTAGGAGAAGTAAATCAAGATACTGCAATAGGGTTTCTTAGATTAAGAAATTTTCACATTCCCTAGGTCTAGCCCCATTAGGTCACCTAGGGCAACAATTTCCCAGGAATCTAGCTAGAGGAAAACTTCTATATCCTAGAGGAAGCTGCGTTGTTGGGTGCCCTCACTCTCCTCAGAACTTGGGCCAATTCTGACGGTGGAATCTTCGGATACCTCAAGCCCTAGCTCTAGGATCAAGTTTTTCCTAGGTGTTCCCAAGGATAGAACCTAGTAGGATCAATTTGACCTATCGAAGTAAAAACTCTTGTTTGATCCTTTCCCCTCACCTTGTCCAGGATAGGAACATCATTGGTTGCTAAATTCCATCCCCGAACCTGGGCTGGGTCCACTTGGCCTCGTGTGGTCCCATTTGGTGTCAAAGGCCTTTCATCAAGGACCATTTGGGAATCCAAGTTCCCAAAGGATTTTAGGGATTGAGAACTTCATTCATAAGTCTTATTCTTCTCCCTCAACCCTTCAATCCCCCTCCTCTCTCCCTAGAAGATAAATTCCCTTGCTTAAAAGGAAAGCAAGTCCCACTCTTTATTTTATCTTAGGGAAAGGGTTTCGAGGGTCACTTCCCACCTATTCATTGACCTATACTCTACAAGTGACTTCCTAAACTACCGAGACTCCACCCATCGGTGAAATTCTGTGAAGAGCACAGAGCCTTAGTTGTGGTGACAATGGGCTAAGCCTCCATCATTTCCCTTGTCCTAGCAGTTGCCCTCTTAGGAACCCCTTTTAGGTCCACTACTAGTTTGAGTGGTAACAAGTTGTTCACAATTCCATTTGTGAACAACTCTTTGGTATGCCCACTTTTGCCATACTACAACTCCAAGATGAGAAGTCTAGGGCTATGGAGGCTGCCCTTCTTCTCTCTGAATCAATCCTCTACAATATAGTGAACTAGGGCTAGTTGGTTGGCCCAATTGACTGTTACTTTAGTCCTTCAAAGTCTGCACATCCTTAAGCCCTATACACCTACCCTTCTACCAATTTTGTTATCCTTCACGAGAACAAGAGTCAGGGATCTTCTTTGACAATAACCTAACAACCCTCCAACTGTACTTGGACTACCATCAATCTACCCAACCACGGTCAATTATTTTTACTGATCTAGGGCCCACAATATTGTCTTCATCTAGGGCTCTTCAAATCTACCACCTAACAATGGTTTGAGTCCTCTCAAGATCAATCTTCTTGTGTATCGAAAATTTGATCTAATTTGTTTTCCAATCTATGAACAAATATGAAATACTCCTCTTATCATACTTCTAAAAATCTATAGATTACTGAACTAGGGTCACAAATCAGCCACTACAGTCCATTTACTAATTTTTCATAGGTTTCTTCAGATCTTTGTCTAAAAATCTATGGAAATTCCACCAAAATCAACTCCTCTGCATGTCAATCCATTATTCATATGGCACATTTCTTCTGCATGCTCAATCTTCTGCTTAGGTTCCACCCTCCTTTGGATCTGTTGTCTCCACACATACTGAATCTGCAAACCATCTTCTAGATCCGCGGTCTTTATTGCATTATAAATAAACCTCATTCTAAGGGTCACAACTCGTATTCTTCTATGCAAATTTTTCACAGTCTTAAGGGCATACCTTATGAACTAAACATGCTAGGAAACTGTCCTGACTAGGGCATTATACTTTTGTACTTCTAATTGTTGTATAACAAACCCTATTCACACATAGAAAAAACACGACTTTTGCCTCCATAAGAGACTCGACCTAGCTCATATGGATCCATATATTCTGGGCATTTCTTTGACTGAATCTTGACATGAACATCAGATCTCAATGTCGACGCTCAAATTAGGGTTAACTCAATCAATATTACGCCTACGTCGACTTTTGTTATGGCTCTAAATTACAGTGCAAGCCCTCCTCCATTTATGTTGCTCTTTATCATAGACCTTGCGGCCTACTAACCACCACAAGGCAAGATGGTATCAAACCTCTCTTCTATTTCATGTAGAAAATCTAACCAACAGAATTCAATCTGATCTTGTAATGTACTAGAACAAAATACTAAATCCTTCCTACAATTTGTGGAAACACAACACGATCGCACAATCGCATATAAGTAAGAGAAACAAGTTATCAAACGCACAACACAAGATGTATCTAGGGAAGAGACTGCTCAAAAACCTCTATCTCTATTTTTTATTAAGTCAAGGAATCATGAAACAATACAATGCTTAATCTCTCTTGAGATTCTCTAGCACTCTGTCAATTGTCTCCTGCTGATCTAGGCAAAATCGGTCTAATACTTAGCCAATTATCAGCCTTCCTTCAACCTGCCTTACTCACACAATTCCTATGGAATTATCTCCATATTAATTAGGAAAATCAACCTTCCTTGATTGCGCAATCCATCATGGCATCCCAATGACTTTATAATTGCACATGGGAAATTTTCTATAAATACAACTGATAGTTATGTTCCTTTGAACTGTGTTACAATAAGGATGAAGGGTATTTTTATTATTTAAAAATAAGATAAAACCCTAAACAACCAAAACCCTAACCCGAGGAGATGTAACACCAAGAGTTTATGGGCCCCGTTGGGGTTAGTTGGGCAGCCAACTTCCCGGGGTCATAACTTGGTCATATGATCTTCGTTTGACACACATGATACCTCGTTAGAAAGATCTCTCTGTGGACAACAACTGCTAATGCAATTTAGATGAAATCACCAAACCTTTCATGCCCAAAAAATGCTGTTTGGGGCCTCAAAACGGCTCGGGAAGTTCAGGACCCGAAAAATTGACAAAAATAGCAAATTGTGCTATAATTAAGGAAACTGAAAAACTAAAAGACACAATGGCGAGGGCCCAAGTGGAATAGGCGGGTGGCAAAAAATATCCACCTCAATCACCTTCAATCGAATTTTTTGAGCTAACTCAATCATCATGACTTAGTTAACTGACACAAGTTGTTATGAGACGAAATTACAATTTATTGTCCAATTTATTTAAGGGAAAAATAAATAAGACGCCTCACATTCCTCACTCTTGGTACATCAAAATTCCTCACCGGTGTGGGTGCATTTTTTTTTGTCCTTTTTAGTTGCCAATTTCACTGTTTCTTGTTGCGAATTTCAACACTCCCTCTCAACAAGAAAGGAATTCAATCAATCCCCATTTGGTACCTTTGGAATGTTTTGCATGCTACACTTCTCTAGGGTTTTTTGCACCTGCGAATCCTGAAACTGAATAGCCTCCGAACAACTGAATCAGTATAATGCATCTGTCATAAGATTCTTCTAGCTCCTGCTAGCTACTGCACCTATCTAGTAGTGGATTCTATGCACTGTTGCTGACATCTACATCCGTGCCCTTTGAACAATTGCTAACTTTGATTTGTGCTCCAGTATTTAACATCTGTCACTCTGATTTCTATCTTGTTGACATCTGACTACATCAATCTAATTGATCCTTCCTACTACTGTTGTACTGTGGGCTCCTCGTAGCCAGGTTCGATCCATGAGACACGCCATCTCAATGGACCTTGCCCAAATTTCTTATCTTGGGATTATGTCTACACATCACCCCACCATACACCTCGAGGTATGGCTGCTCCCTCTTCCCATCTGGCTCGAAATTTCCCCCTCATGGAGGTCTCTGCTTGAGTGGACGCTTCCACTCGGTCTCCTCTCTACTTCTCATGAGGATGCATGTTGAGAGGTAATTTATGCTCCCTCTAAACCACCAAGTCTCTAACTTCTACCTTTATCCTAAAAGCTTTGCATGCATCTAGTACCTCAAGTACATATAGGTTCTTAACTCATGCATAGTGCAATTGTCCCGACGTTACAAAAAGTTTCTAAAAAAGAGTTGATTTTAAATCGATGATATCTCCCTCATCCGAGCTCCGATTCAATCAATTTTTTTTCCATTTGGGTAAATTTTCTCAAGGAATCCAAATATTATATTTGTTTTTGAAAATTTTACACCAATATATTCAGATATTCTCTGCAAACTCACCATCCAAAAAATTCCTGCTCTGATACCATGTAGAAAATCTAACCAACGAGATTCAATCTGATCTTGTAATCTACTAAAACAAGATATTGAATCCTTCCTACAATTTTCGGAAAAAAAACACGATCGCACAATCACATATAAGTAAGAGAAATAAATTATCAATCGCACAACAACATTATGTATTTGGGGAAAGAAACTGCTCAAAACCCCTCTATCTCTATTGTGTATTAAGTCAAGTAATCATGAAACAATACATTAATGCTTAATCTCTCATGAGATTCTCCATCACTTTGTCAATTTTATCCCATTGATCTAGGCACACTCAATCTAGTACTTAGCCAATTCTCATCCTTACTTCAGCCTACCTTGCTCATGCAATTCCTAGGGAATTAACTCCTTATTAATTAGGAAAATCAGTCTTCTTTGATTGCGCAATCCATCATGACATCCCAATGACTTTATAATTGCACATGGGAAATTTTATCTGAATACAAGTGATATTTATGTTCCCTTTAACCTCCGTCTCAGCTGGGTATTCCTCGAAACTGACATGCATGCAACTATTAATAGCGAATTTTCAGTTATATGATTGATCACTCATTGTGAATTAAATCTAATTTAATTCACTGGATCTCTCACTAGCTCATCACTTAGTTAGAACTAGTTAAACTAATTTTAACTCATTTAATTGAGTTAATTACACTTGCACCCCACTAATGCATCAACTTCAACTGGACCCCAAAAATATTAGAATCCCTCTAGATGCCTCATCTTAGACCCTCAAGTACTTGAATTTATTGAGCTAACTTGGTCATCATGACTTAATTAATTGACACAAGTTGTTATGAGATGAAATTACAATTTATTGTCCAATTTATTTAAGGGAAAAATAAATTAGACGCCCCACATTCCTCACTCCTAGTGCATCAAAATTCCTCACCAGTATGGGTGCATTTTTTTTGTCCTTTCTGGTTTCAAATCTCATTGTTTCTTGTTGCAAATTTCAACATTTCAGAATTTAATGTGGCCTTCACACAAAGACACCATTGAGATCACATGCCCAGATTCTCATGAGAAACCTCTCTTGAGCTCAATCTTCCAGAAGAGAACCAACGATATGCCATCCTACTTCCTAGCGCAAACCGATCATTAAGGTATGCAACATTCTTTTGAACCCTCACATGATGATCTTGCTCTTGGAGGATGATCATGACCTCCCTTTAGCAACCCTTACTTGGCCCTCGCACTCGACCTACTTTAGGACTACATCTCTCTTCACCCCCTTGATGTGCCAGATAGTGGGAATACATGTCAAACATGCTAAGATGTGCCAAGTGATAAGGCATGCCAAGATGTGCAAATGTGTGTCAATGCGTGTCAAGGACTGTCAAGACAAAAAAAGGGAGAAAAAAGTTAAACTACAAGGAAATGAACACATAAGAGGTTTAATAAGTCATCAATTTACCTTTTCCAAGAGGGGTATGCTAGGCACACCAACACTAGGGGACAATAGGTGCCAAGTGAAAAGTCTTAGTGCATTCTAAGTGCCAAATATTCCTTTGTTGCTTCTCATCTGCTTTCAAACAATTGATCATCACAAATAAATTTAATACTAAACCATGCCAAATCATACCAAGGCATCTCAATGTATTCCACTCATGCTAGGACTTTCCAAGCTCCAACACATGCCAAGCACCAATATGTGTCAGGGACTAGTGTTATGCATGCTATGAAGTGGAAGGGAATTTTTAAGAGTGCTAAGGTGTGCTAGAGAGTGATAATGCATGTTGATGAGTGTTAAGGATTACTAGGAAAAAACATTAAGGGAGCACTAGGTAAAAATTCATGGAAGTTAATGAATATGCGGAACTTGTACCAGAGACTAGTGTTAATGAGTGTTAGTTGTCATGCCAAGGCGGGAGTGACAAGGTATGCTAAGCATTGGTAAGACATGCTAGGGAATATCAAGGCATGTCAAGAATTCCCAAAGTGTGCTTGGGAGTTCCAGGGTGTGCTAATTATATCATGTGAAAATTAATAGTGCCAAGATATTTCAATACATGCTAGGTGCTAAGGATGTGGCACAGGGTTCCAGGGTATGTCAATATGTGTCAAGGAAACAAAAGGAAGAACCAACAAAAGGGTTAATAAGTCAAGACTTTATCTTTTTGAAAAGGGGCATGCTAGGCACACTAATAATAGGTCCCAATACATGCCAAGTGGCATTGTGTGCCAAGTGCTAATGTATGTCAATGAATTCAACCAAGGTGTTCCAGGGCATGCTAGGGACTATATGCAGCATGCCAACACATGCTAGGAGAGTTCCATGTTGTGCTAGCGCATGCCACCATGTGCTTGGGCGTTGGTGTCATCACAAGATGTTCTAGGTACAATGATGTTCCAAGACATGTGGGGTGCTAAGAAATGTTAGTGTGTGCCAAAGCATGAATTTAAGGTGTGCCTAGATTGTTGAGGATTGTTAGGTCTTTCTCATTAATAGAATTTTCAAAGCTTGATTATGTATTAAATAATATATTTCCTACACACAATAGTGGAACTTTATCTAAAGGGAATTTTCTAGATAATAAACTTAATATGAATCATGTGTTGACTCATAGGAAATCTCTATTCGACTAGTCATTACTTGAGGGAAATGATACACACTAATTACTTCTAAAAAAATTGATTGACCCTAACCACTATGGCCTTGGACATATTATAAAAAATACTCCATAATAATGGTATTAAATCATTATCTTTTGACAAAAATAATAATAACAGGCACATAGTGTCATAAAAAACACATTGGAATGATCAATGATGACGGGCATTTTTTGACCGTCACCAAAAGTAACAAAAAGAGCATTGGTGAGGGTCATTAAAAGTTCGTCACTAGAAGTGTCACCAAAGAGAGAATTAGTGATGGGCCTTTAACGACCCTCACCAAAAGTGTCATTGAAAATGTCTTTGGTGACGGACCATAAAGGACCATCACTATATACACTTACAGTGACGGTATTTTAATGATCAATGATGACAGAAATTTTTTGACCGTCACCAAAAGTAACAAAAAGAGCATTGGTGAGGGTCATTAAAAGTTCGTCACTAGAAGTGTCACCAAAGAGAGAATTAGTGATGGGCTTTTAACGACCCTCACCAAAAGTGTCATTGAAAATGTATTTGGTGACAGACCATAAAGGACCATCACTATATACACTTACAGTGATGGTTTTTTAAGGACCGTCACCATATGTGACATTGGTGACAGACCTTAAAGGTCCGTCACAAGCATGACCCTCACCAATGTTCTTTTTTCTTGTAGTGTAATATGTCAACTTATCAATGGCGGCGATCTTTCCGTTATGGGGGAAACACATATTACGGTGAATCAAAGATATGACAAATGACATTGCATATGTGTAGCTACAACTAAGAGGATATTATATTCCAAAGGGGCATCAATGACTTCAATGTCAATATAAACAATATTGCCCGCAAGTGTGACGAGACAATTGTAGAACATGCTAAGGGGTTGTGAAGAGTGATTTTCTTGAGCACGTAAAGTGATGGTGGATGGGGACATATTTGGGGACCCTAGTGGATTCCAAATAGAGGAGGATATCACACAGGTGGATGAGCCCTCTTCCATAATACATCATTGTACAGTGGCATTGCAGATATTGAATTGTATTTGGAAAGCAACAGATGAGGGTAAAGGGGGATGTTCTTATTCTTCAACATCAAACACAACCAAGTGATCACCTGAAGAATCCACATCATCAAAAGTAGAGAGTAGAGATTTTCTTTGGGATGGGAACGTTTGGAGGACTTCCATCAATGACATGGTGGCAGGAGACTGCGCCAAGTCATCTACTATGTTGTAGGTGTGGATGACTTTGCTATAAGCATCATTAGAGTGTAATGGCCCTTTGGGGATATTGGGAATGACCTCTGCCTTAGGTTGAGGGACCTTTAAGGGACCATTTGGTGTCAGAATGGACTATGTGGACACTTTGGTTTGGGACTTGGTTGCAGACGTAGTAGGTTGCTTGTCATACTGGTGTGACTGGGCCTGAAGGTTGACATTACTGGTATTGACCTTGTTAGTGTTCATCATGAGAATCAAGAAATCAGGATAACCAGAATGCTGAGGTGGAGGAGTGGCCTGACCTTGTGGGGGTTGGACAGAAACATATCCTTGCAAAAGGAAAGGATTAGTAAACACAGTCGATTGGGCTGGAGCAGTGTTCGGAGGAAGCGATGTTATGGGTTGCTTTCCTCAAGACGTTGCTTGGGCTTCCCAAATTTGATGTGTATGGGGTAAAAGGAGATAATAATGTTTGTAATGGCCATACACACCACAACATGCACAAAACTTGTTCAGACTAACGACCTTGTTCTACTTGGGTTGATTGCCCTATTGCCAAGTTTCGGTATTAGGCTAGTTCCCCTAGGTTGCATTCGGTTGAGTACCTTAGTGACCCTAGTTAGCCTGCGGTTGTTGGTTTTGGTTACCTTTCCCCTTATTTTATTTCTTCAAATTGGGTGGATTAGTCACGCTTTGTTGAGCATACACTTGACCTTGAGGAGGAGGTGGCTACTATGGCATAGGTTGAGAAGGCGTGGGAGGCATGGGATTTGATGCTGGAAGGGATGGAGTATCGGGCTGTGAATAAAGATAAAAAGGAGGTTGGGGCAACGTTCTGGAAAACAGCTTGTGAAACACTAGGCTTGACATTTATTGATGCAGTTGGGAAAATGCATAGGATGTGCTTTGACTGGGATACACGTTGTCTGGAGGGGGATAGGTGTTGGATGAACTGGTCCCACTCTAAGGGTGACCATAACTCATGATAGGGTGATTATATGGCGATGGGTGTGAAAGGGATCCAACAATACCGTCAGTGGCATGATTTGGTGTCAGTGTAGTGGCACCACTAGGTCTAGGAAGATCTTGTAAAACAGTATAAACATAACCTGATTGGCATAGCTCAAGTCATATTGTAAAGAAATCTGAAGAGTTTCTTCCTCAGTCTAAGGAAAATGAGATGTGATATATTTACATATGGGGGCTAAAAGCGTTCGAAGAAACCAATCCATATAGACACGGTCAATGAATGTAGGAGCTCTACACATGCTCCTTCTTCTACGCCATTCTTGGACATGGTCAGAAAGGCAGGTGGTAGAAGTCTAACGGAATGCAGTCAACAACTCAGTACCTGTATCATTACGGAGGGGTAACAGGAAATATGATATAATTTCTTTAGCAAGAGTCGCAAAAGCGATGATGAGATGTGACGAGCTACTCAATCTACCACTTTGCAGCTTCTCCAGTGAGCGTGCATTGGAACAACCGAAATCGAATGGGGTCATCGTTGATGGAATGAGACGAACATCGCATATAAAAGGAGAAAGCATTATAAGTGGGGTCCTATCCACTATTTCCTTCAAATTTAGGTATGTCGAAAGGAATATTAGTTGGCATAGCTGACCAACCAACATCATGGAGTATTGGGTCATTGATTAAATGGATAAAATCAGAAAGGCTTAAAACCACCATGAAAGTTAGCAAAGGAGTAGCTGAGATGGTTCATGTCATAGTTCCACTAGAAGTAAATCTAGGTTTGGGGTAGAGCCATCGCCGGGTTGGCTTCCTGCACTTGCATTAGCACATGACATGGTGACTGTATGAGGTTGGGAAGAAGCAGAATTAGGAGAAGAACCCGATGAACCAGAAGAAGAAAAATTAGAATGGGGACTCAAGGGAGGACTAACTCATACCCTACAAGGGGGAGTGAGACGTCCTAACAAAAACTGAGGGTGAATAACTTGGAGTCTCCTAGACAAATTCCTTGGGGGCACAATGATGGAAAGGTACAAGTGACACAAAAAGGTTGAAGAGTGATAAAAAAGGATCTGTGCGACAGATTAATTAATTATGATGTTTATGTCTTGGCTTGCTGGTGTAAACCAAACTCTCTTTGCTTTAGGTGTGAGTGTGTGCAAGTCATGTGTTTATTTTAATTAAGCCCAATTGGTTATTTAAAAAAGAAAAAATGTTGAAAACTTGTAAATAAAACTAAAATGATAGTAAAATAAAAAACAAATAATGCATAAATCCTAACCCAAACAAGGCTCTCAAACAATCAGACTATATGGGGGATGAATTGACTCAAAACACACTAAAATGGCCACTATATCTACTGTCTATGGGATTGGTATCTATTGAATCAATATTGCTGTAAATGACACAAAAAACTGCAAGAAACCAAAGGGGAAAATTGCTGCAAAAGATAGGGCTAAAGGTAAAAAAACTAGGGCAAATAATGTGACCCTAAGGGAAAATTCAAAGAAAAGATGAAGAGGAAGTTTTGTATGTAACAATAACCTACGTTAAGGATATACAAAAATGATGGATCAGACCCTGAAACAATGGCTGAAAACGCTGCAAATTTCAGACTACCTACTCAGCTCAACTCCTCCTAAAAAGGTGGAAGTGTACTGAAACACTAGGGGGATTGGTTCTACTTCGAGGAGACAAAATAAGCATATTCAGGCCTAAGAAGGGCTGAAACAGAGGTCGAACAACCCAATATAGTGCTCTCGGCAACCACTGACAATTTCAGAAAAAAAACTCTGAAAAAGATTCCGCATCGCAATTTCTAACCTGTTTATAGGTGATATTGTATTTTTTAAGTAGATAAGTGTGATTCCTGGTGGAAATCACACTTTTTGGGCTGAAAACTGCAAGTTCTTCTCCTTGGTTCTCGAGTGGAAGGTTGCGGAAAAATTGTTGTCTCTAGTGTGGGTGGTACCTGTTGCTTGTGGAAAACACCAGAAAACTTCCGAAATTTAGAATTTTGGTTGAATCAGGGAATAAAAGATAGAAAAAAACATCAAGAGACTAAAAATAGTTGAAGAAACACCCTGATCACTGAAGCTGATGGTTACCCAGGAAACTGAATTACAACAGTTGAGTCATCATTTGTTAGTGTAAAATATTTAAGCAACTGTACCAAACATACATTACTTAAGATATGGATGACATATAGCCCCAACAATAGAATTGGTTGTTCAACCCTTTAGATCTGCAATAGACAATTAAAAAAAATCCTACAAAAGCCTAGATCTTTGTAGTAAAAGAAGTTAAACAACAAAAGGAAATAATAACTGATGCAAAAATAACTCCAAATAACTAACAGAGAACACAAGTTTAAAGAATGATTTTTTATATTATATAGCACCTGGTGAAGGAAACAGGTAAATTTTACTAGTCCCCCTCAATGGAATGGGTTCTTGGTTGTCCTCAATCCTTCAGTTCTGTGAGTCTCTCTCTCTCAATGATGTAGAAAACCCAAACATGTGATGAACTCAAGTGGGAGCTCAAATGGAAAAAGGATATGATAGTGACAATGAGAATGATCAAAGTTAATAATGAGTGTAGAAAAACTCCTATTTATAACAAAATATTGAGTTATCCTCGAAAATGGAGAATAATAAAATATTATTAACCATAATCTAGATCTAACCATTTGGAATATTTTATTATACTTTTTTGGAGAGAACAGATATTTAAATTGGTTAAATATGTTTATTTAGAAATAATAAACAAATAAATGATTTATTTATCATTTCAGTAATGTGGTTAAATAATAATAAACAAATAATGATTTGTTTAATTCTTCATAGGTGATTTAGTCAATTTTAACAAGGAATAATAACTAAATAATAATTTAATTACTTATTCCTAGAGAGAAATAAGAGAAATAATGATTTATCTAATTATTTCTCATAATTGTATTAAATATGACAAGGAATATTATTTAAAGAATGGTTTAATTAATTATTCCTAGAGGAAAATCAAATAAATCATGATTTATTTAATTATTCCTCATTGGGTTTCTTGTTTAATAATAAATAAATAAATAAAATATGGTTTATTAAATTATTTATTATAGTGAAAGAAATTTTACTATGGTAAAATTGGTCTTACATGGTGTACTTCAATCCATCTAGTTAGGAACAACTAGATGATCAATTTTTGGTGATAACAATTTTCACTTGATCATAAAAGGTGAGTAACTCCATCAAGCATAATTAAATGTATGTTATTTTGATATCGAGGATGCATGTTAAATAAAAGGTCAGTTTTCTTATGAAGGTCTTCATTCTAAGGGAGTTCTATCCAGGATGGAGGTAACTAAGTGGCGGTGATTGTTTTTTTGGCTACTCCTAAAGCCATTTATAACTCTTTTAGAGCCACCTCCAATTATTACAATTTCATACATTGTTCAAAAAAGTATATACAAAAACATCTAATTGTTGAACCACTTCCTCCTCCTAAATTTTTGTGTCAATATTGTTACCTAACCTTATGTTTAATCAACATGATTGTAGTTAAGAGGTTTCCATGCATAGCATTATTATGCATGCAATAAGACTGCACCTCGACAAAGTCACATGAATTCCCATAGTGTAACTGGTTATTTATCTCTTCCTTTTCCATGTATGTCACTATCCCCATTATATTAGAAATGGATATCCATTTCATGCTATAAAAAACAAGACTCCTTATCAAATGTGGTATGTTCACATTCGTTCGGTGAGGCATCTCATGGTTTTTGGTTCCACTTGTTATGCCTTGATTCCTAAGGAACAGAGAAACAAAATTGGTGCAAGGAGTCAAAAGTGTATCTTCTTGGGGTTCTCAGATACCTTCAAAACATATTGTCTCTACGATGAAGTAAATAAGAAGTTTATATTTTCTATAGATCTGATTTTTCTTGAACCTTCTGAGAATGACGATGTTATTGAGTGGTAACTTGAGATTCAGGCATGCAAAATATTTTCAAGAATTTGATAATGAGAATTCACATCTTGAAGGGGGGTCCCTATCTTGGATCAATCTATGGAATGTACTTCTGAACCAATCTCTCCCTCTCATGAAGCTCCATCCATTGAAAAAGAAGAAACTTTGAGTGAAGTGATTGAGAGAATTGGAAGGATAAATCTTGATTCAGGCCCATCTGAGTCAATAGAATAGCCTAGGCCATCTCATAAATGGCCTCCAAATGACTAACTAAGACACTTGAAAGCATTCATCCTGATGATTTTGAAAAGACATGAATGGGAAGTTATATTAGACAAAATGGAGGTGATGTAGATGATTATGATTAAGTTGTTGATATGGATGTTTCTTATGATTGTGAATTAAATTGATCTACTAATTTTGAACCAAATTCATTTAATTAAGTTTCTTCTGATGATGAATGGAATGAAGAGATGCGAACATAGTATGATGATATTATAAAGAATGGAACTTGGAGGCTGTTGGACCCTCCATTTGGAGACAAACCTATTGGCTAGAAGTGGGTATCAAGTATAAATTAGATGGTTCACTTGAAAATCATAAAGAAAGCCTTTACAAATAGGATTTGTGCAAAAAAAAGTGGTCAATTGTGAGGATACTTTTTCCCCTACAACAAAATGGGCTACCATTTGAAGTCTCTTTACCTTGGTAGCTCCAAACAGATGGAAATTCCATCAAATAGATGTAAAAATTGCTTTCTTTAATGATGATATGAAAGATAATTTTGTTATGTCTCAACAACAAGGATTTATTGTTAAGGGAAAAGATCACAAAGTATGTAATCTTATAAAATCCTTGTATGAACTCAAACAAGAGCTGTGAGCATGGTACGAGAAATTGACTGAGAATCTTCTGAAACTAAATTTCAAAGACTATGATCTCGATGATGCAAATTTATTTGTCAAGAAATTTGGGAAAATGTTTTCTATGTTGTGGTGTATTAGATGAATTACATATGATATGGAACAATGAAAATTATATTGCATCCATAAATAAATAATTAAGGAAATGTTTTGAGATGATATATTTGGTATATGTTCACTACTATCTAGGTATTATGGTAACCCAACACCATAAGTTTATATTCCTCTCTCAAAAGAAGTATGTTGAATATTTTTTGAAAAAAATGGTATGGTTGAATTTAATCCTTTGTCCACTCCCATGGAACAAAATTTCAAGCTCACATCGAAATAAGGAAGTGAATTTTAGGATGTAGCTAAGTGCAAGCAACTCTTAGGAAGGTTAGCTACCTCACTACTACGAGACAAGAAATTTCATTTGTTGTTATAATTATTTCCATGTTTATGCAAAAACCTTATGAGGGTCATTGGTCTGCTGCAAAAATGAGTTCTAAGGTACTTGAAGAGAACTCAAGACTATGGACTCAAATATACACAACTAGATGACTTCAACTTGATTGGATATTTTGATTTAGTCTTTGATGAAGATAAAGAAAATGGAGTATCTAGTTCAAGTTATGTTATGAGTCTTGGATAAAGAATTGGCTGCTAGATGTCACAAAAACAATCAGTTCAAGCAGATTCCACAACAGAGACAGAATATGTGGTAGTTGTAGAAGAAACCAAGGTGATTCTGTGGCTCAGGAAAATTCTTGAAAATTTGCAGGAGCAACAAGTGCACTCTACTCCTCTTCTAATTTATAATACTTCTATAATTAAATTGTAAAAGAATCCAAAGTTCCACAATCGAAGCACGAATATCAATACAAAGTATCATTTTATTCGACATAATGTTGAGATCAAGACTATTCACCTATGTCATTGTTCCACAAATGAGCAAGTTGCAAACATATTCACCAAAGTTCTTGGAAGAGAAAATTTTGAAAGATTTAGAATGATGTTTGTACTTACAAAAATACCATTACATTAAAGGGGGAATGTTGACACCTAATCCTTTTGGACTGGGAAAATATATTGTAAATATGTACATACAAAATGAGAATATGAAAAGATATTGGAATATGAATCTCAACAGTCTCTCCTCTATGTATATATATTAAAGTTATTCATAATAGAAATTACAATTCATGGAGTTACCAAACCTAGCCTGACAAGACCCATTGTAACCACGCATCTATTAGGTGGTAAGGGGGACCAAATATCTTGAATTGCAAGCCTTTTTTGAAAATTTTCACCCTAAGAGTAAAAATATTAGATCCATGATAAAGATAAATCTATGTTGTTTAATATTCATCTCTTGCACTTAAAAAAATATTTTTATTATATTGAAATACTAAGCTAGCATGTGAAAGATGTGTGATTATTTTTCAAAATGAATTAGAAAAAAACGTATTTTAATAATTAAAAACATATTTCAATAATTAGTGTTTTATACTTTAAGTATGGGTAAAAAGAAATGTTTGATGACTAACGTTAAGGAAAAATAATAAATAAAGAAAATAGTTCATTCAAGTAGTTGGTTTGACTATAACTCAAATAAATTATTAAATGTTTTACGTATGGTTTGAATGGGTAAAATATTTTTAGTCAAACTGTTATTAATTTTTTTAAATATATTTTGGATTATTTATATACATTCAACACTTTGAAAAATAATTAGGATATATGGAGAGTTCACAAGTCAAACATAAACTTGAAATTCCCAAAAATAGCTACTAAATTAGAAGTAGAAAATTCCACAATAAGTATATTCCAAAAATTCCAAAAATTATAATATGTAAAGAGGTGATGTGTACGTGTAATGTAATAAAGTTTGTAAACATTTTTACATGCGGTTTTAATATGTTGAATTTATATTAATATGTCTCAATTTATAATAAGTAAAGAACTGGTAAACATTTAAATGTCGGTTAAAATTAATATAAAGCCAAGTAGGGGGAGATGTTGTAGTGTCCATAAAGAGTTAAAAGTAATAAAACTAGCAATTTCATCAGATATTGCAAAGGAGAAGTCGTAACATGATAGCATATAGAAATAATTTATGGTTCTTTGACAACTATTAAAAGACAAAAAAATATGAGCAAAAGGCACGGTCTATGCTACAATGAAATGTTAATACAATACTTCTTCCTTGAGCGTTACAAATCATCATGCCTATGTTCAAGTTAAGGACATTGTTGGATTATGCCAACATGAATGCCTCGTAAATAAGATCACATTTCTCTTTACCACTAATCTCCTTGGTGTCTGCCATGTTATATTTTTAATCCAACTGATTATGCTCAAGAAAACCTAATCCATGTAATGTAGTTGAAAGTGTAGATGTGTTAAATTTCAAAATAGTAGTATATGAAAAAAAAATCAGATCACACGAATTTTTTATGAAATGGTGTGTTTATTTGTAACTAACAATAGTTCATGAAAAATGTGTGCATGTCTTATGTTATGAAGGTTTCTTGTAGTAGATAAACTGAGCTAAGTTTATATATTTTATCTTTAGCATAGAGAATGTTTGAGATTTTGATGTGGCACTACTTTCATGGAAACGATCATACAAAATGGGTGCCAATTTCTAACCCCTCTCCTTAATGGCTATTATCCTACAGGTTTCCATGTTAGCAGATCCACATAGGCATTTGACTAGTGCCAAAAATATAAGAGATCAGCTTATTTGGATGTGTAAAGATAAAGAACAAGGGTCTTATTTGTATAGCCATTAATTTTCCTTAATATTCTATAGAGCCATTAATTTTACTTGATATTTTTAAGCATTTGTAGCAAGTATCAACTTTTAAACATGAGTTATGCCCTTCACATTTAATAAGCTAAGAAGGCTTCTCTTACCGATGGAGCACTATCCCTTGACCATAGCTCAAATTTTGGAGAATAACAAAGGGAAGCTCTATCTCCAAGTGAACAATGGACCTATGAACAAATGCACAATTAATAACAAATCTACATAGATGTGGCCCTCAAATTCCTCATCCTGTTAAAATTCTAAAGCCACAGCTAATAAAAAAAACAGTTTTCCACTGGATAATAGTAATTTTGTATGTACGTGATTCCAATATCAATATAAATATCAAGAACACAGGTCATGAATATATTGAAACATTTTATAGCCATACAAAACTATGTATGATTATTTTGTAAAATTCTTTCACAACAGACTCATTGTAATGGAATGAAGAAAAAACTATATTCTATAGTACAATCTGATATTAAAATAATATTTCACTTCAAATAACCAAGATATATCTTAAAAGGAAGGAAACCATAATGTGCCTCAATGATTAAGAAAAGAAATCTAAGAAAGGATAATTTTTTTTGACCATTTCATTTGCTATAGTTACAACTCAACGTAACTCGTTTTATCAACTTATTAGAATCATAACTAGAAGCCACCAAATATATCCATTCTAATGGGTAATATCAACAAACTTATGACTATAATTTTGCATCAACATCTTTTGTCATGTGTCAAAATAGGAATCATTATATAGTTAATTTAGATAAATGGTATTTTGGCCTCTCATTTGTGCTTCCTTTTCCTAAGCACAACAATCTGCATGAAGCATGAACGAGAAAAAAACCAACAACATGTTCCATGTTTGACAATATCTCCAATCAATAGTATAAATGTAAGAAAGAGTGCATAAATTATAGTTCTAAACCACAACATGAAAAATAGATGATTCCAGTTGAAAGCAAGATATTCAAATCATAAATTTAATTTTAGTCACGAAAAAAATTACATGCATCTTTTAAGGAAATTTGAATTCTAAAATACAACTCAACATAACAATTACAAGTTCCAATTGAACCCTTAAGTGATGAAAGTGTCGAAAATGCAAAAAAAGGTACTAACTTACCCTAGCATGGAAGCAGAGATGTATATAAGCCTATGGATGAATATGACATATATGTTGAACCCTAAAAAGAAAATTTGTCTTCATTGGATCTCTGATTTATACAAAAAATCTCCATTGTGATCTCTTTCCAACACCTCTGAAATTGGGTTCTTTGCATGCAGATACAAAATCCTTTTTGACGTTGCATGCCATAGGGCATGAAACTTAACAAATAAACATACACATAATAAAACTTAAAATAAAATTCACACCGAATCAATGAATAATTAATTAATAAAAAAAATATTTACAACGAACTGTTGGCCTCATACTTGGACATCATTCCTCACACTCACTCCCAAAATCTACCCACACTTTTTTACATGCCTTATGCTTCATATGCTCACCTCTATTTATACAATTGGATTAGAACCTAAGGAGGTTCTAGATCCTAATCTAACTCCCAAAATATATCTCCTAATCCCCACCATCTCTCATCTAATCTCTAAAATCTCTCATTCAATCTCTTATCCCTAGATAAGAGGTAACTAGCACATAATATTCTCAAACCTTCCACAATCCTCTAGAATATTCTCCTATTTACAATCATCCTCATTCTCTCCTAAAAACTATAATAAAATACATTAATTAATTAATCCTCACTTTACAAACTAATTCCTCTAGTAAATTATTAACCTATGTTAGATGCTCCTGCATCAGACTCCCCAGGTAATAGAAAATCATGGTCTCATGGCTATCAGTCATGATAAAAATCCTCCTGGATCCCAAATTTTCTCTTTCAGTAAATCAATTTCTATGTCATGTAGTTGATGTTCTATGGTTTTTCTTTTTTGGTTTCCAGGCTTCCAAACTTTATATTGTAGTTGTCCTCTTGTTTTGTTGATGTATAATTCCTTGGTCATTAGTAGTTTGTTGCCATCCTTTATTTCTCGTTGTTCATTGAACATGTTCTGATATCCTTCCAAAACCATCTTCTCCATCTCTTTTATTTTAATATCTAACTCGTCTTCTGACTGATGTGCATTACTTTTCCTTTGGTGAACTTTGTTTTCCATTTCTATGCTTTCGCTGCACCAAATTTGTTGATTTGAAGGTGTGATATTATATTATGTCTTTGGATTGTCCAACCATTCTTCTAGGAATTTTAATTCCTCCATGTTGAAATTTGATCCATTTATTTGATGATAATTTTCTATTTTATCAACATATCCTGCATCCAAAAACCAATTTTCAGCTTTAAAAACATAAAGTTTTATAGATGAATTTATCTTCAGGTCTTCATGCTGGTCTTCTCAATAATCTGTAGTGTCGTCTATGGGAATAGAATCCACGTCCACATCATCATCATTGTCGTCACCAAGGAAAGATCCTTTTTCAGGTTCACAAATGTATACTTTTGTCTGGAGTTTCTCTGCTTCCAAAACTTCCAGTTTGCACTTCAATATTCTTTCTATCACTTGTTTAATTAGCCATTTATTTGTTCTCTTTATTACCCATCGGTGTCTTTGTCTTTGTAACAACTCCATTGATATTTCAAATTGTTCTTTCAATTCCACGATCTCTTCCTCTTCATCAGCAATGGTAACTGCTATAACATCTCTGTAACTTTTGTTTGAATCATGCATCTTCATCTTCTTCTCCTTTCATTAACTTCACCATGTTTTTTTTTTTTTTTTTTTTTTGAACTCAACCAATGGCTCATTTCACTTTAAACTTATTTCTAAGCTCTCCTTTGAACACAAATAAATGAGGCCATAGGCCATAGGGCCTCCAAATTTACAAATAAACATACACATAATAAAACTGAAAATCAAATGCACACCAAATCTCTGAATAGTTAATTAATAAACAAAATATTTACAGTGAACTGTTGGCCTTATGCTTGGCCATCATTCCTCACACTCACTCATGTTTTGGTAGCACTTTTAGCCATTTCCACTGCCCTCTAGTGAAATGATGATAGGAAATAAACTTATTAGACGTGTGTTATCTTGTTACAGAGTAACCTTACACACCTTTCTATGATGTAAAATGAGTAAATGGGACCATAGGGTGTATCATATTTTCATTATTCATTATTTATTTAAAAAAAAAAAAATCATTTCTCGAGTCCTAATAACAAAAAAACATCAATTAATCTTTGGTTGGACCAAATTGATCATCATAATAGGCACAAGCCATGGAAAATTCAAAATTGTAAAAAAGGGCATTGTGGTAGAATTCATGATAAAAGCAGGAGGCACGGTTGGTGTTTTGGCACCATGAAACTGAATTGTAGTGTAGGTCAACTCTTTTTCTTCTGTCCTATGATCATGTCATAGGCATAGCAAGAGGAATGACCGATGTTTCTTTCATGACTATGAAAAAATTCTATATTATAGCTGTGAATAATTATGTTGCATTATATTTCATATCATACACATCCTTATCAAACTAATGATTCAATCCCCATTCTGCAACAGATTGGAAAACATACTTTAACTACTAAGAGTTTTTTCGTAGATAGACAGATATAAGTTACAAGTACGAAAATGAGATGGATTCATTTACAACCACAAACTGGTCTCACATATTTTATCGCAAGGGAAAAACTATATTTATCTAAATAATCTTCCCAAGCAATTTAACAATTCTCAGTGATATTTTTCCTAGCATTTTATATATCTTGATTTGCAGATAATTGACACCATGTAATTCTAAGCTAAATAGAATCTAATAAATTTAAGGTTTTCTAATATACAAAGTTTGCTTATGCAATAATGCCCATTTTAAAATTGGTGATCTTATTTTTGATCCTATGTATTTTAATTTAATATTTACATTTAATTTAAGACATGGATTTCAATTGAGTAAAAATTACATATTTTTCAATGATGATGATATGTATTCGATAATATTTCGATCATTGCAATACTTTATAATGTATTATATTTATTAAAACATAATAATTTTATATCAGATAATTTTCTCAAGAAAATCAAGTTCTACCTTTGAAGAAACTTTTAAGTAGGGTTCAATTTTGACATACAAAGAACTAAAATATCTCTTACAAAATAATTTAATTTACAAAGTTGCTTCCATAATCCTTTGATCCAAATCTGATGAAGGTATCAATTATAGTAGGATTACATAAAAACTTATGAACTGAAAGGAACTAAGAATGTAGACTTGTAAACAGGAAAATGAATTTTCGTATAGAAAATCTTTAGAAAATGTAAATTATATTTGAAAAAATTATTGAAAAAGAAAACACAAATGATAAAATATAAATGTTATGGAAAAAAAAGTCATGTAAATATAAGTATAGATATAAATAGTGGAATATGAATATAGATAATGGTAATAAAAATTTTAGATTATTAAAAAAATTTCTCAAAATCATAAAATTACAATAAATTTAAATTTGATTTTTTATTATTAATTAAAAGAAACCGTTTTCTAAATTTTCAAATCATACATAATATTATAAAATCATAAAATAGTGAGTGTGTGTTCTGGAACTTGTGCAAAAGTATCAAGGCTACTCGTTGTGTGGATATAATAAATATATTTTATTTTCCCTTACATTAGCTTACATTAGGAGGATTAATCACTGGTCAAGTGTATAAGGTGGGTGCCCAGTTTATCTGCTATTGAAGTCGACCCTGCAAAAGTCAATATCATGACTGATCTCTGCAGGCCTCAGAAGGAAAGATGTCTGAATATACTAATTTATTGAAGCGCAATGTACTCATCTACTGAAGCTCTTTGAATATGGGTTGGTTCCAAATAATGTACTTTATACCATACTGATTAAGAAATTTTGCATAAAAGGAATGATTTACACGGATTTTAGGTTTGTCGGTCAAATGCTCGTAAATGGCATTGACCTTGACATAGTCACTTATGGTTCATCTATCAATGGAGTTTGCATAAATGTGACAAGGATAAAGAGGAAACGCATATTATAGGAAGCAATTAGAATGTTAAATGGAATGTGTGAAAAGACCCACCAGGGTAGTGTGTGGTGCAATAATTCATTTCCTTTGAAAAGATTGGAAAATTGACCTTGCTTTCAATTATTTTATGGACATGGATTGCCGTTAGTTGTTCTTTCTCTCTTTAGTTCTCACCATTCTCTCCTCTCTAAAACTTGTCTCTGGCTTTCACTCTTATATACAGTAGTCCATAGAGAACATGCAGCTTAATGTGTTTGGACTATTTGGACACTACTGCTATAAGGGTCTCTTAATGATGCCTATGTTGTCTCCCTATTGGATTTCCCTTTTTGATTGTGACATTGTGAGATAGGATCTTTCCCAAAGTGTTTAATTTAATTTTATGATGGAGACCCTATTTTAATCGGGGCTTAACGATTACAATACTAGGCGTAGACAATAATTTATATCAGGGTTATATTTTTTCATTTATATCTTTCGCAATACGATTTGAACTCAATTGAATTATATTGATTCCCTGTACCTAACTCCATTATTCAAAATCGATTTCATGTATATTATTTCATGTGGTGCATGGGCACCAGTTGATCCACATAATCTTGCTCGCCCCGAGGTGCTGAGGTATCATGGAACTTGGCTTCTTTTCTGTCGTCCATCAGATGGGGTTCTAGATCAACAAATCAGGCATTAGATCAAGGGATAAATTCTATTCATGTTTTTCGTTCTTGGGTTTAGTCTCATTTTTTTTTTTCAGAGGAGAAAAAACATCTGTATTATATTGAATAATAACAGTACATTAACATATATTGGTCCTCATGTGAACGAGGAGAGGCATTCATGTGTGCCATCTTTAAAACCAATCATTTTCATAGGTCTGAAAAGATCAAGTCAAAGAGGCCCAAATTATAAGGAGTGGAGAGGCCACTCAGCACCATTTCAGGCTCACTAGAATATATCTGTAATATAATCCTGAACTAGACAATCAAAATAAAGAGGGTTGCCCCATACAGACTGAATAAAATGTCGTTTGTAAGACCCCTGGGGGGAGTTCCTCGTTCGATGGCATATAGAGACAGACCCTTCAGTAAATGATTTGCAGGCTCGCTTGATATCTACCACGCTCGCTTGTATAATATCATCCAGGCCCGCTCGATATAACAATGAACAGGTTCGTTGGAATGGGAAATGGGCCGAGAGATCATCGTTCAGGTCCGTTTGTAAGTGAGAGCAACAAAAACCATCATAACTGTTGGATGGATCAACATAAAATAGCATAATAAAATAGGCTCGATTGTAAATTCCTGTCCAGCTTGGTCGAAGAGGATCAGTCTCGCCTGTACTGCTACGAAGATATGATATAGTAGAGTAGACAGTATATAGTTGGATATGTAATATGATATAGGAGATAACTGAATACATATATGGACAGCTCGGTCGTCTTCATGGTCGGGTACTTGAGTAAAACCTGGAGCAAAAACATAATCTGAGAATAAAATAAAAAACAAAAACCATAGCCCCGTTGAAATATAGAATTCATGGAAAAGGGATGGAATTCTGCCATATTACAGAACCATTTCGATAATGGAGCATGTAGATGCTGCCAAAATCTGCCCGGACGCCTTTTTTGGATAAACCATCTGCCCTGCTATTATTTTCTCTGAATATGTGATGAATGGGGGGACGGTTCAACCTGTGCCACAAACTTGTAGCCCTTTTTAGCCAGCCCTGGATGCCCGCAATAGACAGAGAAATTTTACCCATCAAACCATCGACAATCAGTTTGGAATCACCATAAAAGGATATGTGAGGGAGATTTAAATGGCATGCCGCAAGAAGAGCGCCCCAGATAGCCATAATCTCAGCCAAATTGTTTGTACCTGTACCACCATTCCAGTAATAGTGAATACGCTCCCCTTGGGATAACTTAACCCAAGCCCCACAGCCAATGATCCCATCAGCACAGGCCCCATCAAAAAAGAAAGCAGGAATAGAGATCTCATGGGGTCTCAAGCGTATAGATCCATCCACCACCTTATCCTGAAGCGAAGGCAGACCATCAATCCATTTAACGATAGCACAGTAGGTATTAGCAATGATAAAAGGAGCATCTTGGAAAATATGTCGATTCCGAGCAAGCCAAACCTCCCATATGAAGTAAAAGGGAAGGTGTTTGTATTTTCCGGGCATTTTCCCCCATGTATCCGCCACTGTTATGAAATCTGAGGGGGTCCAGGCCGGGTCCATTAAGAAGCAGCTGAAGAATCGCCATAATCTTATGACGATAGGGCATCTAAAAAAGATGTGGGTGATTGATTCTTCCGCCATATGGCAAAAAGAGCACCAACTGGGACCTTGTTGCCCGCGCTTGAGAAGATTATCCCAGGTCAAGATCTTCCCTTTCCATACAAGCCACGCGAATAGAATAATCTTTGTTGGGATCTGATTTCCCCAATATATGTGGAAGGTGGAGGAAATATTGTCATAATATTGTGTAATATTAATGCAGTGATAAATGTCGCAGACTATAACAACCCCCCCCCCATTGAGAGCGCCATCCCATGTAATGCAATCACCCCTGGCATCATAACAAAGACTGGCCATACGGAGAGACAAAGTGTAATTAGACCATATCTCAGCATCATTATCTTCTAGATGTAGCTGAGTAGCAGATTTATATACAGGGGCACCGAAGGTCCAATATTGAATAGCCTGCGAGAGATAGAAAATACCATTTTGTGCCAATCTGTGAATGATATCAAGTGGCAGCGACCTGTCGATATGAGTCCCAGATATCAGATTTTTCCCAAGCGGGATATCCCTCCCATCTCCGAAGCGCCAAGTGAGGCGAGACACAACCAAGTCAATAACTTTGCATAAACTTCTCCATATTGCCGATATGTGAGGCGGAATATAAAAAACATGGCTCATGAGCAGATACAATGGCTCCCCTGTAATATACTTACCGAAGATTATATTGTTCCAAATACCCTGACCTGTCAGCGCCCGCCACATAGTCTTGACCAGGAGCACGGAATTAAAAGATCTAAGATCTAATATACCCCAGCCGTCATGTTTTTTGTCTCGACATATTAATTTCCATTTAACAAGATGGTATTTGTGATCTGAATGGCAGCCCCCCCATAAGAAGTGTGCGGAAATATTGTTTATCTCATCAATGATCTGTTGAGGCAAATAGAAAATATGAGCCCAGTATACCATGAGCTGCGTAAGAACAGCCTGAACCATGACAAGTCGGCCACCAAGGGATAACCATCTGTGAGTCCATTTTCCAATCCGCATCCGATATCGATCCACTAGCCATCGCCAATCACGATTCCTGTACTTGCAAGGTCTGATAAATACACCCAAGTATTTAAGACCCTCCGATGCATGTCTATGATCAACCCCCAGGAAATCAGAAATAAAACAGATATCCTCCATGTTTCCAAATTCATAGATGAGAATAGATTTATGATGGTTGATGAAAATACTTGTAGCAGAGCCAAATTTAATGAACATGAAATGTACATATAACCATTTATTCCTATTCAATGTACCAAATAGCAGCAAGTCATCGACAAATAGTGAATGAGTGGTTTTGATAGTTGAAGAGAATTGAAACCCTGATATAAATCCATTTCGCTCGGCCCTGTGCATCATTCTGCTGAATCCATCCATGATTAAAATGAATAACATGGGAGATAATGCGCACCCTTGACGTAATCCTCTACCTGCCTTGAAGAAGTTTGTAGGTAGACCATTAATTAGCACATCATATCTGACCGAATAGATGCATGACATAAACCAGCGGATAACAGATATAGGAAGCCCAATTCGGAGAAGAAGGAGACGTACATACGCCCAATCAATAGAATCATAGGCCTTCATCAAATCTATTTTCATGACCAGCGCCTCAATTTTGTCACAGTGCATGGAGTGCAGTACTTCCTGCGCAACTGCTATTGCATCGTGAATAGATCTGCCTTCCAAGAAACCGTGTTGTTCCAGAGAGATATGTTGTTCAAGGGTGACCTTAAAACGAGTTGCAATTATCTTTGAGGATATTTTATAAATCAGATTACACAGTGCAATTGGCCGGAATTCCCCAAAAGATGATGGCTCAGTCGATTTTGGAACAAGAGCAATGAATGTGGAGTTGTAGCTAGCCAGCATATGACCCGTAATGCGCGTCTGCTCCACAACCTCGGTAATAAGATTGCCCATAAGATCAAAGAAAAACAAATAGAATTCAAAGGGCCAGCCGTCTAGACCCGGGCATTTTTCGGATGCAAAGGATTTAATAGTGACATGAACTTCCTCCCTCGTGATGGGTCTATTGAGAGCTTCAATAGCGTCACGATCAAACATCCTTTGAACGTGATCCAACACCCAAGTCTGGTTATCCCTATTGATCTCCGACTGTTCTTGATAAAAATGGGAAAAGTGACGATATGCCTCCGCTTGAATATCCGCATTTGAAATAGCATAAGTGCCATCCAGCTTCTTGATCCGCCATATGGCGTTACGGTTCCTTCTGTCCGTAGCCGATTTGTGAAAAAATTTAGTATTCTGGTCGCCTTCCCTTAACCATGTAATCCTGCTCTTTAATTTCCATGTAATCTCCTCCATGAGCAGAATTTCCTTTTTTCTGTTCCCCAATTCCTTTAGGAGCTTGAAAGTATCTTCGGTTGGGGGTGTAGTAGCCATGCCAAAATATATGGCACATATCTTTTGTGATATATCACTGAGTTCGGCCCTCAATGCCAGTTTTTTGGTCGTCTCCCATCTTTTTGTAGCGGCCTTGATCCTTGTCATCTTGGCATGTAAATTGTCCCATACTGTGTATGCTATATCATCAGGGTCCTCCGACCAGATGTCACGGATCATATTAACATAATCCACCTCACACAGCCATGCCCGGTTGAACTTAAACGCCACCCCTTTTTTCCCTGTTTCAAACTTCCATGAAAACGAGATTGGCATATGGTCAGATACCTCACATATGTGAATAGCCGTCCTTGGTTCCTTAAAACATTGCATGAGTTCCTCCTTTATCATCGTCCTATCAATCCTTTTGGCAATATAAGAAACACCGGCACGATTGTTGGACCACGTAGGCAATATAGGCTGTGGTCTTATGTCCATTATATGGTTATCATAAAACAGGTTGTGCAGATAGGAGGCCAGAGAGTCCAACCTGGCATGAGGACCCCAAATTTCATCAACATGAAGAGTAAAATTTGTATCTCCCATAATAATCAGATTTTGAAGAGAGAGTATTCTGGTGTCCTGCATGCGTTTCCAGAAATCAGCTCGATTTTGATATGGAGCGTATAGATTAATAATATTGAAAATACCCCCAACACCACGGATCTCCCCAGATAATAAGATGCCACCAAAAAAACTATAGGCTTTTAACCTTGCTTAGGATGGGTCCCATATGGCAATAGTGCCCCCCGAGTGACCATTAGCATCCACAGCTGAACCACACCATCCCGGTTTAATGCTAAGACATGTCGATAAGGCCTTCATCCGGTCGCATAGGGTTTCCTGACAGAGAATGATAAAAGAGTCTACAGATCTAAAGAAATCACGAAGGCAATGAATCTTGGAGGCATTGCCAAACCCCCATATGTTCCATGATAATATTTGATTCATGAGGATACCGCATCCGGGTAGCCTGCTCTAAGCGCCCTTGGAATCCTCTTGTCAGCTTCAACCATGGTAATGGGGATCTCAGTAAGATTGTCATCCCCCTCCGAGAATAATGCAACAGATTTCATTTTCCCTTTTAAGGACTTTTCAGTTCTTCAGATAGAAATTTTAGGGACTGATGATGCTGAACCCGGTATTATAACGGGTTTTGGGGGCCTGTCAAACACAGTTAGTGCCGCCAGATCCAAATTTGGATTTCCCAAAATGGTCTCAATGTCGCTTCCGACAAAATTTCTTGGCGAATCATGGTCATCATAAAGGGATGGAAGATCGGCATCATCACAGCGCCCAACAGCCTCATTGATAGATCTGATAGTGGATGGTTCCCCCAGGTCCAAGGTGGACTCATGAAGATAATCTTGGTTGTTTACTGCTAGTGGATTAGAAACCCCAGATGGATTAATTTGTACCATGTCAGGAAGCGTTGACGAGGTGCCACCCTTTTCATACCTAGGACCTATAGGAGAAACCACACCATTTGTAGTTGGGCGTGGTACCTGAGATTAAGTGACTGGATTAAGAATATAGGGAGACAGATAACCCGGGTCCGTGGGGGACGTAGAGTCGACTTGTGGCATGACACGGATGTGAGGTTGGTGGTGAGAATGGTCGTGAGGTAAGGCATCAAAGGCAGATTCAGGATTTGTCAGACTCACACTATTCGACCTTTCATGAGAAGAAAGAAAAGAATCGATCTCAGAGGAAATGGATATACCTGGAACATGTCTGCATGGTCCATTTTCGCGAGGTTGATCTTTCACGTCTGAAGGCCGCTGACCATCAGCTTCCCGAGGCATATTCCGTCGATGTGACGATGGTCTGAATGGGCATTGTTCCTTTAGATGTCCTGTTTTATGACAGACCAGGCACCAGAAAGGGACACCCCAGTAGTCCACGCGCTGTCGGTGCCGCCTCTGGCCCCATCGAAGGTCCACATCCCCAATAAGTCCACCCCCGTAATCAACTTCAACCAGTAACCATGCAATCCTTTTGTCAGAAGCACCCAAAATACTTGGGTCGATATATTTAGTGCTTCCAATGGCATCCCCGATGGCCCCCAGCGCCTTGAGTGTCCAAAATTCCAAGGGCAGACCAGGTAACTTAACCCAGATAATCTTACTTTTTGGGGCCTCCATGACTGGATTGAAACCTAGAAACCATGGTATCAACTGAAGAAAACTTCTGCCCTTAACCCACATCCTGGAAATAATCTTGTACATGTCATTATCGTCCATAAAATGGACACTAAACCATCCATTTAATAGCATACTAATCTTGGGTGCATATCCTATAATAGGTAGCCATTGAGCTTTAATCCATCCAGCCGTGTCCATTTCACCTGCGTCAGGAAACATCCATCGCCCTATAATCACCCTCCATTCCAGACTAGTCACTCAAACACAGAGGTCTTCATAGTCCAGGTTTACTAATCTGATATCCATGTTAGCTTGAAGGGGTTTTGCTTCCTGCCCCTCCGACGACGATTCCTCTTAGCCTGTTTTTTACAATGTTGATAATTTTGTGGAAGAAATGCAGAGGCCTGTAAAATCTGATCATCAATATGAGAGTCCTCTAGCGAAACTATCTTCGGGTCAATTGTGCTTGCCTTGTGTTCCAGCTGTTTAGAAACCCCTGTCAAATCGGCCTCCAATACTGCCATTGGCGGGAGGCGGTAAGAAGTAAATGAGAAATAATGTAGACTGTTCTGTCAGGGCTTAATCCATCAGAAGCCACCGCCAATTTGTCCCACACATATCCAGGATAGATACATAGAGAGAACCGTATAAGACTGTTGATCCTATAATAGCCAAATATAGGCACGACCGATATAAATTTCCGTCCTTTTGACAATATGGAGTGGTAAAAAGGATATAATATACCATCATCAGGATCAAGAAAGATCAAGATCAAAAGAAAGGCAAATCCCAGTATTCATAATTTATGAAGATGTATAGATCATCCAGCGATAGAAAGCCAGTCCGATCATATCATATCTAGTTCATCGAATTTTTTAAATTGTTGCCATGATGATCCCGGCCATTGCATTGAGTATCCAGCAGTATCGCTTCAGAACCCACCTAACACCATTAAGAACCCTGATCCACCGTCGAACATTTCAAATTAGCGCCAACAAGCAATCCAGAGAAACACCCCTGAGACTAAGATGAGAAAAAATGTCCACGATCCCCGAAGAGCAGCGAGGATTCAAGATGAACCGTGTAATATACCCATCAAATCTAGTGATAAAATTATCCTCCAATCAGGATCAGCTGCATGTATACAAATTCCTTTAACTTCTATTGCCTTTCCTTTGTAAATCTTGTTGTCCATAAGCACCCAAAGAGTAGTAGATAGACCTCAATATTATGACAGCAATAAAAGCCAATAATGTGATCATGCAGACCTCCAACAAATCCCCACAAGAAAGCGACATGAGCATGCAGACACATCTACAGCCTCAACAAGTGAAAACTCACAGGTATCAAAAGTGATAACATTAAGATCCACATAATATAATCTACATAACCGTCAACTAGCAAGAACGATCGATACTCAACATCGCAGGCAATAAGAGTAAGACCGGGGTGCCAATAACCATAACATGCACCGATAAACCATCGTTCTATGCCCACTAAAAACTACAACACTGATGATTCAGTAATAGCCACCAATAGCATCAACAACTTGTCACCAATTGGGTTCCAGCTAGAAAAACATTCAATAATAGCCACCAAAACCAAACATCAAGATGTCGTCAATGGGTACCAGCTAAAAACATTCAACAATAGCCACCAAAAGCATCAACAAATTGTCCTCATTGGGTACCAGCTAAAACCTCCTGACCAGGCTCTTAACCAAAAGACACAACCAAACATCACTCAGCAAAAGATGAGAACTGTAGCACCCATGGTTCAGTAATAGCCACCAAAACAACAACAAATTGTCCACAGAAGGGTTCCAGCTAGAGAACGACATCAATAGCCACCAAAACCAACATCAGATTGTCGTCATTGGGTTCCAGCTAGAAACATTCAACATAGCCACCAAATGTATCAACAAATTGTCCTCATTGGGTACCAGCGAAAACCACCAAACCAAGCACCATACCAGTCTCAAGTCCACTGATCAAAACTTGGCTCGCAACCTGGTCGATTCCTTAATCGGGTCCCCAGTGCTTTCAATAACATTGGCACCATATTTCTTCAGTTTTCTATTCCCTTTCATTATGCTTCTGACACCACTTTTTATCCTCACGTCATTCTTTTCAAACTTCGGGCTTCTGTTCCATTGAGAAATTGTACAATTTATTTATCATCGGAGAAGATACGGTACTCACAGAACAAGTCAGAAATCCATGGTTTTTTGTCTGATAGATTTTATTCTCTTCGGATTGAGTGTTATATCTCGAATGCACGCATCCGAACCAACCTCACATTTGGAAATAGAGGCCCCTTGACTTGTTCTCAGCTCTATTTTTGTGGTTTTCCTGTTGTTTTCAGTTCATTCAAGCCTGTTGCCAGGTAATTAAATTATTACTGTTTTTCTGCTAATTGTTTTGATTTTTCTATCTAGTCTCATTGAACAGTAAAAGGTTACCATACAGTTTGCAGGGCAGAACCTATCTCAACATCAAACACTAGATCTCAAAGGTAATTTTTGTTCCAGAATATCTTGAATCCTCATGGCATAGATTATTCAACTCAGTAGCTCATCTGATTTTCACTAGTGAATTGTACAGGTACACGTGCCACCGGTCCTTTTTCTCCTTGGTTAACAAGGAAAGAAAACTTAGGCTTACCCTACTCTTTGGTTGTCGTAGGCCATAGGTAAGGTGACTCCAGATTTTCAATTTTCTCACAGAAAGGTTAGCCAGGATAGGGTTCTTATTAGGCATTCTATAAATACTCCCTTTCGAGGAGTTAAATTTTTCCCAATTGCGGGTTGTCTATTATTAGAGACATTATTTATTTTTGGAGATTGAAATCCAAAGCTCCAAGGTACTAAACCGATATTTTTTATATTGTCACCGTTACTCTGGTTGTGCGTGGCACGCCATATAATTTTTCCATACCTATTTACTATCTCTTTTCTCTAAATCAAATGAAAACATTAAGTTATCTCATTTTACTTACATTTATTTGTTATACCCAAGTATTTAATGTATGATTAGGGTTCTCATGACGAGAGTATGCTTATGTTATTTACGTGGTTAAACATGGTTGCATAATTTTCTTTATAATGAACTTTGTACATCCCTTCTGAGGGTTTTCAACTCTTATTTATATATATATATATATATATATGATATTCGTATTATTATTTGCAAGGGTTTCTATGCTAGGGATTCTTATGTATTTGTTGTTTGAAATATAAATTCAATTGCACGAGAGATCTATTTCTTTTTATTTGTATTTTATTGTTTGAAATATCAATCTTTTCAAATGGCATTGATCTTGACATAGTCATTTATGGGTCATTGATCAATGGACTTTCGAGGATTCTGACAGGTATTTGGAGAGAATGTAGATTACAAAAAGAAATTAGACTATTAAATGGAATGTGTGAAAAGGGATTGGTACCAACTAGGCTTGCATATGGTGCATTAATTCATGGACTTTGCAAAGATTGAAAAATTGACCTTGATTTAAATTTATTTATGGACATGGATTGCCATGAGTTGTTCTTTTTCTCTCACTAGTTCTCATCGTTCTCTCCTGTCTAAAATTTGTCTTTGGATTTCACTCTTATATACAATATTCCCTAGGGCACATGCAACTTAATGTGTTGGAACATTTGGACACTACTACTATAAGGGTCTCTTAAGGCTGCCTATGTTGGCTCCCTATTGGCTTTCCTTTTTTTATTGTGAAATTGTCAGATATGATTTGTTCCAAACTGCTTAATCGAATGTTATGATGGAGACCCTATGTTAATCAAGGCTTAGTGGTTATTATACCAGGCGTAGACATTAGTTTATATCAAAGTTATAGTCTTGAATTTATATATTCCATAACACGATTTGAACTTGATTGAATTATATTGATTCCCTATACCTAACTCCATTATTCGTAATCAATTGCATGTGTATTGTTTCATGCAGTGCATGGGCAATAACTGTTACACATAATCTTACATTGAGGTGCCGAGGTATCATGGCACTTGGCTGGTTTTTTGTCATCCATTTGATGGGGTCCTAGATCAACGACTCAGGCATTAGATCATGAAATAAATTTTATTCGCATTTTCCATTCTCATATTTAGTCTCATTTTTCAGGAGCTCGGGTTTTCTCTACAAGTCTGAAGAAATCCATGGTTTTCTGTCTGATAGATTTTCTTCTCTTCGGATTGATTCCTATATCATGAATGCACACATGTGAACCAACCTTACAGTTGGAAAAAAAGATCCTCCGACTTGTTTTCATCTCCAGTTTGGTGGTTTTACTGCAGTTTTCAGTTCATTAGAGCCTACTGCCCTGTAATTAAATTATTACGGATTTTTCGCTAACTGTTTTGGTTCTTCTAACTAGTTGCGTTGAACACTAAGAGGTTACCCTATTTTTTGTAGGGAATAACCTATCTCAACATCAAATTTCGATTCTAAAAGGTCATTTTTGTTCCAGAATATCTTCAGTCCTCTTGGCATAGAGTATTCAACTCAGTAGCTCATCCGATTTTCGCTACTTGTGAATTGTATAGGTACATGCATGACCTTCCCTTTTTCTTCTTGTTAAAAAAAAGGAAAGAAAACTTAGGGCTTACCCTCATTTTTTATTGTTGTAGGCCACAGGTAAGGTGACTCCAACTTTTCAATTTATCCCTTAGCTCCTGAGAAAGGTTGTTAAATGTTAGGTCCCTATATCACTAGTATAGCCCCTTGTTATTGTTAGTGTAAACCCCTTATTGTTATTATTGTACCCTTGTAACCCCCATTTTGTTATTATTGTGCCCTTAAATTATTATTGTTAGGTCGGCTAGGATTACATTGTGGCCCACTAGGATTACATTATGGCCCCATGGACTCATATATATAGAAAGGAGGTTTTGTAAATTGTATCATGCAAGAATTGTTCATTTATGTAATGTATTGGAGGTTGCCCCCTCGAAGTGGCTTATTTCTAAGGCGTTCATATCTATTTTCTTCTATTTTTGGAGCTGGTTACACAACATTTGGTATCAGAGCTTTGGATTCTAGGGTTTCGCTGCTCCAAACAGGTCATCGTGGCATTTTCGCTATAACTTTTTTTCTACGAAGCTTCAGAAGCTGAAATTTTTAGGGTCCGAAGCTGAAATCTTGAGGAATTTTGTCTAAAAATTTCAGAGCTTGGTTCGCAATATTTTCGGAGATATGATCTGTGGAAGTTAGGTTTTCTTTCAGGCTCTTAAACAGGTCATCGTGGAATTTTCGCTATAAAAAATTTTCTACGAAGTTTTAGAATCTGAAATTCATATGGTACGAAGCTAAAATCCTGAGGAAATTCGTCAAAAAATTTCAGAGCTTGGTTCGCAATATTTTTGGAGATATGATCTGTGGAAGGTAGTGCTTTTTCAGGCTCCTGAATTTCATCTCAAAGAGGTGATCGTGGGAAACGTTCAATAACTCTCTCTTTGGGTATCGGATTGGACTTCCGTAAAAAGTGTTTGCAAGTACACAGACTGTAGTTTCTTGGCTATCAATTTCAGAGACAAAGGACGAAACAGTGACACGTGGCTAGTCGTACAAGTTCGCTCTACTGAACCAGTCCATAATTAGGTCATTGTGGGAGATTGGACACAACTTTGTCTTGGAGAATCCAAATCAGGTCAGACCTGTGGCATTCAAAAGAGAATTCAGAGGGCTACTTCAATGCTGAATTTCAGATATTGAAGAGCTGCAACCACAGAGATAATACAATTTCAATATCGAGCTCCTCAAAGCAAGTAAAAGGTGTGTATTTTTTTTCGGAATTGCATAAGTCTTGTTTGAAGAATCAAGTTGAATTGATTGCAAGGGCCTATTGTAGAATAGATATCAATATTGGAGTCTAAAATGGCCCCTAAAAAGAATTCAACACCCATTAAGCCTTTAGAAGGCTCTACTATGACTCATGAAGACGAAAAATGGCAACATGACATATCAAAATTACAAGAGCAAGTGCAACAAATTTCGCTCTCGCAAAGAACAACAAAAAATGAAATGGAAGTTTTGAAGAAGGGCGTGGAAACTAAGATGGATGGTTTGAAGAAAGGCGTGGAAGCTAAGATTAATGGTTTGGAAGCTAAGATGGATGGCATGGAAGTGGGCATGGAAGCTAAGATTGATGAAAAAATGAAAGACAACATGGAAAACATGAAGAAAGATCTAAAAGTAGACATCGAAAGTTTGGGAAAGTTGATACAAGAAATTTTTCCTAATGGTGAAAATATAGTAGAGGAAACTCATGATGAGAACAAAATAAATGTTAATCGTGATTTCATAAACTCTAATGTTAGCGGGAAGAACCACCATATTCCAAAAATGGATATGAGGAAGTTTGATGGAAAGGATCCTGTAACATGGATACTATAGATGGAGCAATATTTTGATCTCCATAATGTGCAAAACACACAAAAGGTACGCATTGTAACTTTACATTTAGAACAAAATACATTTGTATGGTATCGATGGCTTTGCTCCCGTAAAAAAATTGTCACTTGGTCAATTTTTATGGAGGAAATGATAGCACATTATGAGGATACAAAGAGCAACACCTTCTTTAGCCAATTGATAAATCTCAAACAAAATGGTTTAGTGGGGGAACACATTGAGGACTTCCAAAAATTGAATATAAGGGTAACTGATATTCCAGAGGAACACAGGATTGATCTCTTCATAGGCACTTTAAAGGATAACATCCAACATGAAGTTTGCGTTTTGGAACCTGATTCATTGGAGAAGGCATTCGGGTTGGCAAGAAAAGTTGAATGTAAAATTATGGCGACAAGGAAGCCTACCACTCAATTCTATAAAGAAGGAAGTGTTGCTACGCCTAGATTTCCACAACCTACAAGGTTGACACCACAACAATTGGAAGAAAAAAGAGCAAAAGGGCTTTGCTACGGTTGTGATAGAAAATACACTAAAGGTCATAAGTGTGCTGAGAAGAAATTATTTTACATAGATTGTGAAGAGGAAGAAGAAAATGAACAAGAAGAGGATATACACGAGGAACCAGCCCTAGAAGAGGAAGAAATGAATCCGACCATATCGTGTAATGCACTGGCAGGAATTACCACTCCTCAAACTCTCAAGATAGAAGGACAAATCAAGAAGAAAAAGGTAATAGAGTTGATTGATTCAGGTAGCACCCATAATTTTATTCATTGTAAGGTAGCCAAGGAATTAAATTGTTTCCTATACCCAGCACCAGAATGTCAAGTGATGGTTGCAAATGGAGGAACTATAAATTGCTCTGGAAAATGCCATAATATTAAGCTAACCATGGGGAATATGTATTGACTAGTCCAATGCTTTCCATTCCTATGGGAGGTGCTGATGTTGTACTAGGAGTACAATGGTTACAATCTTTGGGGACGGTAGCTTTTAATTTTCAAGAACTTTTCTTGAAATTTTTTTCAGAAGGAAAGGAAGTCGAATTACGGGGTATTGAAGGGAATCCAAGAAGGATAATAAGCTCTAATGTCATGACAAAGCTTCTAAAGAAAGAACAACGAGGCGTAATTTCACAATTATGCTCACTAGAAGTTCCGACATCAAAATCATCTATTTCTGCAGATCTCCAACAAGTCTTGAACAATCATTCCAAGGTGTTTGAAACTCCCAAAGGACTCCCACCTATTCATGATCATGATCATGCTATTCATTTGATTCCAGGAAGTGTTCCTCCAAACATCAGGCCTTATAGATATCCTTACGTCCAAAAGAGTGAAATTGAACGTATGATTGCAGAAATGTTAGAGGCGGGTATAATTCAACCTAGTGAAAGTTCTTTCTCTGCTCCTGTAGTATTGGTACACAAGAAGGATGGATCATGGCGAATGTGTCCGGATTATAGGGAGCTCAATAAGCTCACCATTAAAGACAAATTTCCCATTCCTGTGATTGATGAATTATTGGATGAATTACATGGAGCAATTTATTTTACCAAGTTGGATCTTCGTTCAGGATATCATCAAATTAGAATGAAGATTGAAGATATTCCAAAAATAGCATTTCGAACTCATGAGGGTCATTATGAATTTTTGGTCATGCCTTTTGGCCTTACTAATGCACCTTCTACATTTCAAGGTTTGATGAATTCCATTTTCAAACCCTTCCTTAGAAAAGTTGTGCTAGTATTTTTTGATGATATACTAATCTACAACAGCTCTTAGAAGGATCATGTTGAACATGTTGACTGGGTGCTCAAACTATTAGAGGAGAAACAATTATATGCAAAAATATCCAAATGTTTCTTTGGAGTACAAGAGGTGGAATATCTGGGTCATATTGTATCTCACGAAGGTGTTAAAGTAGACCCTAACAAAATTAAAGCCATTAAGGAATGGAAAGTCCCCACAACCATAAAGCAGTTGCGAGGATTTCTCGGGTTAAGAGGGTATTATCGCAAGTTTGTTAAGAATTATGGGAGAATAGCAGCACCTCTAACAACATTATTGAAGAAAGATGCATTTTCATGGACTCTTGAAGCAACTAAGGCCTTTGAATGTCTTAAGGAGGCAATGTGCCTAGCACCGGTCTTAGCTACGCCAGACTTCACAAAAACCTTTATTGTGGAATGTGATGCCTCAGGAAATGGAATTGGTGCAGTTTTAATGCAGGAAGGAAGACCCATTGCTTTTGAAAGTCGTCAAATAAAAGGAAAGTATTTACAGAAACCTATTTATGAGAAGGAAATGTTAGCAATACTGCATGCACTAAAGAAATGGTGAACTTACCTAATGGGAAGACACTTCAAGGTAAAAACTGATCATGATAGTCTTAACACTTTTTGGAACAAAGACTATCTTCAGAAGAGCAGCAAAAATGGGTCACAAAGATGTTGGGTTATGACTTTGAAATAATCTACAAAAAAGGAAAGCTTAATGTTGTTGCGGATGCACTCTCAAGAAAGAATGAAGAGGTGGAAGCATTGCTTTGTGCCATTTCTATTATCCAACCAGATTGGATAACCGAAGCAAGAGATGAATGGAAGAAGGACAAAGATGTATGGACACTCATTCAAAAGTTGCGGCAAGATCCTAGTACATCTGATACATTTAGTTGGAAAAATGATTCCTTATGGTACAAAGATCGCTTATATCTTTGTAAGAATTCCCAACTAAAACAAAAGATTCTTCTGGAATTGCACACTTCTCCTTTAGGAGGACACTCAGGATTTTTAAAAACTTACGAGAGGGTGAAGAAAGAATTTTTTTGGGATGGCCTTAAATATGATATTCAAAAGTTTGTGGCGGAATGTTTGGTTTTCCAGCAGAATAAAGTGGATACAATTAAGACCCCGGGACTTCTACAACCTTTATCCATTCCAAGTCAACGTTGGGAGGAGATTTCAATGGATTTTATCACAGGTTTACCTAAGTCCGAAGGAAAGAGTATCATCATGGTGGTAGTTTATAGACTTACCAAGTATGCACACTTTTGTACATTCTCATCCATTTAAAGCAAGTACAGTTGCTACTACATTTATGGACAAAATTCAAAATCTACATGGAAGCCCAAGGGTTATTGTGAGCGACAGAGATCCCATTTTTACTGGAAATTTTTGGACGGAGTTATTTTCTTGTTTGGGTACTCAATTAGCTCATAGCTCATCTTATCATCCTCAATTTGATGGTCAAACTGAGATAGTAAATAAATGTTTGGAAGTATATCTTCATTGTTTTGTATCTGATAAACAAACACAATGGGTCAAGTGGTTACCTCTCGCTGAATGGTGGTATAACACTTCCTTCCATACTGCAGCAAAAATGACCCCATTTATGGCACTTTATGGATATCATCCACCATCGATTACATCATCTTTAAGGGAAGATTCGAAGGTTCAAGCAGTCGAAGATCACATCGAGCATCAGCAAGAAGTTCTCCAACTCTTAAAGGATAACCTGAATTTGGCACAAAATCGAATGAAACAACAGGCAGATCAACATCGCGGCGAGAGAAGTTTTGATGTAGGAGATTGGGTATTTTTACGGCTACAACCATACAAACAAATGTCCCTCAAGCAAGCTAAGAAGGATAATAAATTATCACAAAAGTACTATGGTCCTTACAAGGTGTTGCAAAAGATTGGTACTATGGCATACAAATTGGAGCTTCCTGCTTCTTCATGAGTGCATCCAGTTTTCCATGTTTCATGCTTAAAGAAGGTTATAGGTGAAAATCTTCCAGTTCAAACAATATTGCGAGAACTTGATGAGGAAGGAAAAATCATATTGGAACCTGAAGCGGTCATGGAAACAAGAACTCGACAGCTACGGAATTGATCAATTTCAGAGTATCTCATCGAGTGGAAGAACTTACCCACTGAAGATTCTACATGGGAGGATGAGAATTTTATACAGAAGCACCCGGAGCTACTCAAGTGTTGAGGACAACACTTTTTTTGAAGGAGAGGGGCATGTTAGGTCCCTATATCACTAGTATAGCCTTATTATTGTTAGTGTAAACCCCTTATGGTTATTATTGTACCCTTGTAACCCCCATTTTGTTATTATTGTGCCCTTAAATTATTATTGTTAGGTCGGCTAGGATTACATTGTGGCCCACTAGGATTACATTATGGCCCCATGGACTCCTATATATAGAAAGGAGGTTTTGTTCATTTGTATCGTCTTTAGCAGTCTAAAAATCGAAGTTAGAACATCATCAGGCCATAAAATGGGAAGACCTTACTTTTCCGGAACATTGGGTCATACCAAATCCTAAGCCCATCTCTGCTCGTGCCATTACTTCTGCTAGCATTATAGAAAATCAATCGACAACCACTCTATCGTTTCCACATAGATCTACTATAGACAGACGCAGGATTGAAGAAGCCTGTAAAAAATCTCCTCTGTATATAAATCCAGATGTTGTAGATACAACTTGTTCCAGTATTGTTTCTTCTTCTCGTAAACATGTAGCTTTGTTTGAATTTTCTCAATTGGTAAACTTTAACTCAATCCAAGTCTCATGCCCACAATGTCAAAATCTGGTCAACTTGAGTCATCTTGCTTATATGGTCATACACGAGAATCATAATCCAAGGACCAGTGAAGCTCCTGCCTCTACCTCTTTTAGTCCTTGCCCCAATGCTAAATGTTCTGATATTTCTTTCCCACATGATTCAGAACATGTTCTCATGATGCATGAATTGCCCAGTCTTGAAAATGAAGACCCAAGATTGACAACTCTATTCAGTAACATGAGACCTGCCAATATGCCAAGATATGGTCTTGGATATCTTGAGCAGAAAGATAATCTAATCCCATAATGTAGATTCAAAGATCTGCCTGTAGATTGCAAAAGACCATGAGTGATGAAAATCCAAAAATTTTATACACTAATGGATGGTTGTCCTAAGTTCAAAATCCCAGCACAGTGGATGAAACATATGCTTAACTGGGATATCTATAGCCATCCTGAGGCTGATACTTTTGGATCATCACATGCTCCTGAGGAAAAAGTGAAGATGGCAAATGAATGGAAAGAATATATGGAGAGAAAAAATGTTTGGATTTCTTTCTATTCTTGGAAAAAGGCTAAAGAAACCGAGTCAGTTTTGATGACCGATTCAGTGTCATCCTCACATTCATGGATAGCTATAGATGGTAGCAAAATTGAAACATCAGTCACTTTTCCCCCCTTTAAAGGTATTGTCCTAGGAGAAGGACAACATTATACAAAGGCATATCCTTTAATTCAAAAGGATGACACAGCTATTGGGGTAGAAGGTGGAATTCAAAAAACCAGTGAACAATTAAACTGGACCAATACAACAGTTACTGATTTAGAAAAAAATGTTGCAAAAGCTGCCATAGTCAAAGATCATATTGATAAAGTCCAAATATCTATAAATGATGTAAATAGAGCTTTAAATTCTGTACATTATAATTCTTCTCTAGCCAAAGACCTTTCTTTACAGTCTTTGAAGAAAATTGATGAAGTAGAAAATTGTATGATAGATCAGTCTATCTCTACTCGTCAGCTTATTTCTAATCTGTCAGAAAAAGTTGATAAGGTGAACAGGAAAAAGACAGATAAGCCCATACCAGCTACTTTTATTAATAAGGGAAAAAGTGTACAAATTCAAAAGCCAGTTGATAGATTTCCCAGTCTCTTTCCAAAAGAAGTTGAAGCAGAGTTACCAAAATATTAAGTCACTATTGCTTCTCTTTTACCCGATTCTGAACCTGAAACCCATGTACTCCCTGAATATGAGCCTCTTGAGTCACAATATATAAGATATGCAACTCCTGGTCTAAATGGTTTAGGCAAGATTCCTCCCAGAGAAACATTTTTTGACAGTAGTCACAAAGAATGGAATCTTGATAATTTGTCTACCGCTCAAATTAGACAAATGTTAGACTAGATGATTACTGAATATAAGCTCATGTGCATTGGGGGAAAGTCATAGGTTGAGTCTTTTAAGAAAATGATTCAGTGTTTCACAAGAACTTTGGCTAGATGGTGGGAGCTGGAGTCATCTCCAGATATGATAGAGAAAATGGAAAAGGAAGTGGTGAAAGATGAGAATGGTGATGTTGAGTTCCATTCAGATGGAACCCCTATAAATAATATGATTGGTGCTTTGACTGCACTAATCCAAGAACATTTTTGTGGATCTGAGCCCATAGTCTCAGATAAACATGAGTTGATTTTGATGAACTTAAAATGCAGAAACATTAACCAGTATGAAGATTTTCATCGGGATTGGATGCAGAGAGTCTTCCTGGTTAAAGATCCCAAGAATCTTTTGTGGAAGCAAATTTATATTGCAACACTACCTTCAAAGCTGGTAGACATTCTTAAGCTACAAGAAGCCTTCGAGTTGCCCTTAGAAGTTTATTTATGGGGAGAGATCTATGCCATAATTACTAAAGTTTTAATAACTTTATGTACTAGTTCCAAAATGAATAAGTTCATTGAAAAATTGAATAGATTGCCTGGTACTAAATCTTTTTGCAATAAATATGGCATCACCATAGATGATCCATTGGTCACCCATAGAAAATAAAAGAAAAGGGTCAAGAAGACACAGAAGAAAGAAAAGTTCATCAACAAATATAATAAAAGAAGAAGCTTCCCAAAATCTTCCAGGGCCTCTAAGCGGCCATCTAACAACAAAAGGGGATATTATAAGTATACCCCTAAGACACATTATTATGACCCCTCAGACATTCATCCTAGATCTTAGAAAGTTGAGAGAATGAAACAGGTTGTCTGTTGGTTGTGTGGAAAATCAGGACATACTTCAAACCTTTGTCCTGATGCAAAAGAATCAAAGAAAAACTGAGGAAGAAAATCCCAAGAGCAATACAAGAATAAGTCTGTTGTGAAAATTGAAGATAAGTGTAATAGATGTGGCTCCACACTTCACATCATAGAACATTATCCTCAGCCATTCGTACAACAGGAAAAAGAAGAATATTCTTCTGACTCAGAAATTGAATCTTCTTCCACATCTTCTATCGAGGAATTAAATGCATATTGTCAATGCTCAGATTCAGATAATTGTAAATGTGATTGTTCTTCTAGTGGATATGATTTTTTATCTGAAAATTCATTTGCAGAAGATCTTTCTTAGAATTTGAAAGTCCTCATGGCCCAATCTGATGAAGATGAAGTCAAGATTTTTTCACAAATCCAAGCCATGGAGGAAGGAGAATTAAAAACTCGTATGCTAGAGAATTTTATGCAAAATAGTTGCTCTCCTTCTAACATCTGTGCCCCTAAGAAGCCTATTTTTGTTGATGCTTCTTATGAAAAGAATACAAAAAGCTTTCTACGGAAACAACAACAGAGCAAAGTTTGCCCACTCACTTTGGGGGAGGTGAGTAATGTAGAAATTTGAATAACTGATATGTTATCCACCGAGATTCTCCCGATCACACACTATTTTAGCTTCATGCATAATACAGAATCTCTTCTACCATTGATCATCACATGCGGAAATAAAATCAATTGCATGCACACATTAAAGCCATAAAAATTCACACATATGAACACAGTATTTCATGGGAAAGCTTAAAGCTAAAAACCCCCAACTATCCGTATATTATACATGTCATGGAGATCATGTAACAATCATAGTACAAAGCTCTTTGCAAGCTCTCATGCACTACCTCCCTTGCTACACACTATCAAGCTAGATCTAGCAAAACTCATGCTCCAACCTTTAGCCACTTGATAGCCAACCTGAATTGCGTTTTCAAGCTATGGGATGGCCTCTTTATATAGATAAACCACCTGGCTTGAACTGTGCAATCCTCATGGGTTACTCCACCCATCTGTGTGTTGCAAATAGCAATAGTATAGTCACAACCGATAGTTAACCTGCTCTTTCACCTATTTCTGCACTGGTCTCCACTGAAACTGTCCATGCACTGAAGTTAACTGATGTATTCTTTAGTTGATTTATGAGTTTATAATTAGTGAATTAATTAATAATTAATTCACACCACTCTCACTAATTGTATCTATTAGTTAACTTGGATACAAAAAGCTCAACTATGTTTAGATTAGTTAAACTGAATACAACTCCACTAACTCCCTCAATCAACTCCACCAAACTCTGTCACATGAGTTCTAACTGAAGTCATCATGCAATAGCTTCACTTAAACCCTAGGAAAGCGTATTTTCCTTCAATACCGCATGTGCCACATCCTGTGCATCAAACTCGAAGTGCTCCAAGAGAATAAGATAATGTTTATAGTCCAAATATTATTAAGAGCTAATAATATTTGACTTCCCTATTTTAAGGAGAGGCAGTCTAAAAATAGACTTCGACCTATAGGTCCAAAAAATAGATGTCCATCTATTTTTCCCAACATGACCAATACTCCAAGAATAACATACTGCAATCCCTGGATCATGCTCCGTATGTCTAAAAATAGACATAGTCTAAAAACAGATTTTTCGACAAAAATCACATGTGTGGTCCCCACCTAGTTTAGGTGATCACTTTCCAACTAGGATCAGGAAAGATGTTTCAGGAGGCCTCCTTCACTGTTTCTTGTTGCCATTTTCAACACTCCCTCTCAACAAGAAAGGACTGTTATTGCATGCGACATGCAACTCCATGCATTCGCCCTGCAACCTTCACAAGCGCCATGCAACTCCATGCATGCGACATGCAACTCCATGCATTCGCCATGCGCCCTTTGCATGCGCCATGCAAACTCATGCATGCACCATGCAACTCCATGCATGCGCCATGCACCCTTTGCATGCAACATCTCCGAAACTGAATAGGCTCCAAACAACTCAATCAGTCTTGATGCATCTAGCATCTATCATCAAAGTCTTCGACTTCTGCTTGGCCAACTGCACATGTCATCAGGAACCACTGCGCTGTTGAACTCTTTGCACCCATGCACTCTTGCACTTGCTGTCAACTCTAATCCGCGCTCCAGTATCCGACACTGTCACTTTGATCTGCTTGCATCACTCCAACTGATTTTGCTACTGCTGCGCTGTGGGCACCTCGTAGCCAGGTTCAACTCATGAGATCCACACCATCTCATGAATTCTGCCCAGAAATCTCCTCTTGGGATCAATCATGCATGTCGCCCCACCTCTCACCTGGTGGTATAGCTGCATGCACTCCCTCTGCCCATCTGGCACGAAGTTTCTCTGCATGAGTGGTCTCTCCCACTCCATGATCCTCTTGTGGCTGCTCCACACCTCGAGGTTCACTTTCACCTGCATGCAAAACTTGCTCCCTCTCAAGCTTCAGTTGCATGTCTTTCTCCCGCTTCCCAACAGTAGGAAGCTTCGTAGAAATCCCATCTACATCAAATCTATAAAGATTCTTCTGCATCTCCAGTTGTGGCTGCTCCACAACCTTCCGAGACTGCTTCTCACGCTGCATGTTGAGAGGATCCCTCTCAACCACCAAGTCACTAACCTCTGCTTTGCACCTCAAAGCTTTGCATGCATCTTGTACCTCAGTGCATGTAGATTCTTGGCTCGCGCACATTGCAATTGTCCCGCCGTTGCAAAATTTTCTAACAAAAAGCGCTGATTTTAAATCGATGATATCTCCCTCATCCGAGCTCCGATTCGACCGATTTTTTTTTTCAATTTGGGTATTTTTTCGCAAGGAATCCAAATATGCTATTTGTTTCTGAAAATATTTCACCAAAAATTTTCAGATATTCCCTACAAACTCGCGCACCCAAAAATTCTCGCTCTCATTCCATGTAGAAAATTATATAACACAACAATTCTTCTGTGGACAATTTGTGGCAATTCCGGCTTTCTCCATCTTTATGTTTCTGAGTTTATCCTAAAACTCAACCGCTTCAATGCTTTGCAATTTCTCCAATGATCAATATCGCTCTGATACCATGTAGAAATTTGAATAACTGATATGTTATCCACCGAGATTCTCCTGATCACACACTATTTTAGCTTCATGCATAATACAGAATCTCTTCTACCATTGAACATCACATGCGGAAATAAAATCAATTGCATGCACACATTAAAGCCATAAAAATTCACACATATGAACACAGTATTTCATGGGAAAGCTTAAAGCTGAAAACCCCCAACTATCTGTATATTATACATGTCATGGAGATCATGTAACAATCATTATACAAAGCTCCTCACAAGCTCTCAGTATAATCTCCACTTGCTACACACTAATCAAGCTAGATCTAGCAAAACTCATGCTCCAACCTTTAGCCACTTGATAGCCAACCTCAATTGCGTGTTTCAAGCTATGGGATGGCCTCTTTATATAGATAAACCACCCAGCCTAAACTTCGTAATCCTCATGGGTTACTCCACCCATCTGTGTGTTGCAAATAGCAATAGTATAGTCACAACCGATAGTTAACCTGCTCTTTCACCTATTTCTGCACTGGTCTCCACTGAAACTGTCCATGCACTGAAGTTAACTGATGTATTCTTTAGTTGATTTATGAGTTTATACTTAGTGAATTAATTAATAATTAATTCACACCACTCTCACTAATTGTATCTATTAGTTAACTTGGATACAAAAAGCTCAACTATGTTTAGATTAGTTAAACTGAATACAACTCCACTAACTTTCTCAATCAACTCCACCAAACTCTGTCACATGAGTTCTAACTGAAGTCTTCATGCAATAGCTTCACTTAAACCCTAGGAAAAGCGTATTTCCTTCTGTCAGCTGCATGTGCCACATCCCGGCATCAAACTGAAGTGCTTCAAGAGAATAAGATAATGTTTATAGTCCAAATATTATTAAGAGCTAATAATATTCGACTTCCCTATTTTTAGGATAGGCAGTCTAAAAATAGACTTCGACCTATAGGTCCAAAAAATAGATGTCCATCTATTTTTACCAACATGACCAATACTCCAAGAATAGCATACTGCAGCTCCTGGTCCATGATCCATATGTCTAAAAATAGACTTTGCGACAAAAATCACATGTATGGTCCCCACCTAGTTTAGGTGATCACTTTCCAACTAGGATCAGAAAGATGTTTCAGGATGCCTCCTTCACTGTTTCTTGTTGCCATCTTCAACAGTAAAGAAATACATTTGATGAAATCTGAAATTTCTGCTCTAAAAACCCAAGTTTCCAAACTTGAGAAAGAAAAATAGGTAGTGGCACAACCTGTATCTGGTTGTAACAAAAATTATACTTTGCATACTGCTCCTTCACAGTCACAAGAATCTGATGTTGAAATTGTAGAAGGAAGACTTGATCCTACTCCAGGATTCAGGGAAATGAGGATACTCGCTATTGAGTATCAACAACATCATGTAAAAATAAATGTATGTATTAAGGGTGAGACATTTCCTTTAATTGCTTTGATATATTCTGGAGCAGATGTAAATATCTTCTCAAAGAAAGATATCCCCTCAAAATTATGGGTTTCCGCTCCCAGAAAGATTGTAGGATTGGGTACAAAGACCCTACAATATGAAGTTCCTAGAGCAACTGTATGCTTTGATTCTCACTGCATTAAGTTAAAATTTGCAGTAGGTGACATCCATGTTGACTGTATATTAAGAAATTTCTTTTTGGCAGCTGTTGAACCCCATGGATCAATAAGACTGAAAAATAACAAAGCGGGATATTTTATCACTGTACCTACATCAGATAAGAAAGGGAAAAGGATTGAATTCCCATATGTTTCTAACCCAAGAGTTTCCACTATGGTACAGGCGATGTAGGAACTTAGAAAAGAAGAAGATAAATTGAATGAGCTTAAAGATTTGAAGAGTACTATTCACATTGAAGAACAATTAAGCTCACCAGAGGTTCAGAGAAAAATCTCTGAAATTCAGAAAGAATTAGAAGAAGAATGTTGCTCTGAAGAGCCGAATGCCTTCTGGCATTGAAAGAAACATTGTGTTGAATTGCCTTATAAAGAAGGATATGAAGGAAAACCATGTAACTCCAGAGCTATACCCATGAACAAAGAGTACAGACAGCTCTGTGAAAAAGAGATCAATCAGCTTCTAGATAGAAAGCTGATCAGAGAGTCTAGCAGCCCTTGGAACTGTTATCGCTTTTACGTAAATAAAAGAAGTGAACAGATAATGGGAATTCCCAGGCTTGTAATAAATTACAAACCTCTTAATTCTGTTCTGGCTGATGATGCCTATCCAATCCCACACAAAGGAGATCTAATGGGAAGGATATCAGGTGAAAAAATATTTTCCAAGTTTGATTTAAAATATGGTTTTTGGCAGGTTGCTATCTATGAAAATGATCAATTCAAGACTGCATTCAACATTCCTGTTGGCCATTATGAATGGAATGTCATGCCATTCATACTAAAGCATGCCCCTTCAAAATTACAGAGAGTCATGGACCCTATCTTTATGCCCCATGCTGAATGGTTATTGGTATATATAGATGACATTCTAATATTTTCAAAAAATTTGTAGGACCATTTCAAGCATATAAGAATTTTCACGAAATTGGTCAAAAGAAATGGTCTAGTATTGAGTAAGAAAAAGATGGAACTTTTCAAGACCAAGATTAAATTCCTTGGGCACACAATTGAGAATGGCCAAATTTCTCTCCAGAACCATGCAATGGAATTTGCAGAAAATTTTCCAAATGTCATTCTAGATAAAACTCAGTTGCAAAGATTCCTTGGATGTCTAAATTATGTGAGCAACTTTTATGCAGATTGTGCCGCTGATAGATCTCTGCTAAACTAGATACTGAGGAAAAATCCAAGGCCTTGGACAAAACACATAGATGCAGTAAAGAAAATTAAGGCCAAGGTAAAAGATCTCCCTATCTTGTATGTTGCTAATGATGAATCATTCAATATTGTTGAATCAAATGCCAGTAATATAGGTTGGGGAGGTGTCTTGAAGCAAAAACCAGATGAAGCAGACACAAAAGAAAAAGAACAAGTTGTGCAGTATGCCTCAGGGACATGGAGTAAATTAGAAAAGAATTATTCCACAATTGAAAAGGAAATTAAGGCTGCATGGAATTGCATCAGTATATTTTTTATTCATCTGGTAGATAAGCCCTTCTTATTAAGAACTGATGCTCAAGCCCTAGGTAAAGTCCTATAAAAGAATATTAAATATCCGAAAGATGCAAAGTTTGCAAGATGGCAAGCCTTGTTTGCAAATTTTGATTTCAGGGTAGAGCATATCAAGGGAATTGAAAATTCTCTGCTAGATTTTCTTAGCAGGGAATTTATGCAGCATCAAGAACAAAATAATGACCAAAAAGATCATTTCATGGTCATTATCACTGAATGGGATCAAGCAAATCAAAGGGAAATCCTGAAAAGTATCCCTGATGACAAAGATTGGATTCCATACAGAAGAAATTGGGAGCCAACCTGGTAGCTCCGTAACACCAAAGTGCTTGATGCAAATTTGCAGAACCACACTAACATACAACATCTTGTACCCGAAAGATGTGTGTACCCTAAAGGCAGCCGATGGATTCACGACATGGTGTACACTTGGAGCATGCGGGCATCATGGGAGGCTAAGGAATCTTTGTCATCAATGGAACTGTGGTAGGACTTGATGAACAAAGATGGGAAAAATGAAACCCATTACACCAAAATCAAGTTTGGTGATGTTCATATCATGCAAAATTGCAGGCAAACAACATGGTTTCAAGACTGGTGGAAAGACTTTGGCTTAAATGCAATGGAAATGGATCCAACATTTTATGAAAATTGGTACCAAAGTTGGTGTGATATATGTGATGAAGAAGAATGCGATCATCTACCTTTTCTAGATGTTAGAGCACTATTAAGAGTAGATGATACATTAATCCTAAAACAACACATGATGCAACATAATTATTGGCTAGTAATGACCAAAATAAGTCATCAAATAATTTTGAATAAACCAATGATTGTAAGAAGGATTTATACCAAGGCATTGGATGAAAATTATAAATACAGATTCCCTAGTATTAAAATCCTCGATGACCCACCAGAAAGCAGTACTAGTGGTTCTCGTGGACTCCACTGACCAAAATTTTCCACTGTGTGATAATTCCTAGTCGCAGGATCACAGTGATCGGATTTTCTAGACGAAATTTCCCAGTTAAAAAGCATCCTCAGTGTAACTAATTACGAATTTTTCCTCATGGGCTTTTGTACTAAAAGGTATCCAAAGTGTACCACACACACACATTCACATGTATGAGTCCGGAGAAAGGAATATTTTCCCAGAAGTCACTTCGGTGTTACCTGAAAACAATGATTCCTCATCCATGTCAATAGACATAGGAAAGTCCGAATTGATGGGTTGTCCCCCCTTATTTTCTATATCAGGAGGGCTAGTCTCCTTCATTCGGAATTTGGAGTCAGTGTGTGTTAGAGTCATTTTTTGGTTTTGAGTCAGAGTTTGAGCTCTCGCTGCTCTGCATCTGCGAGTTCTATCTCGAACTGCTTGCATCACAGAGATCAGTCTCAAGTCCATTAGGTGATCAAAGAAGCCTGTATATAAGTGTGCTAGACACTGTTGAGAACCTAAAGTGGCATGATAATTAGATTGAGTCTGTATAACCTGTGTGTTTATAATTTCTGCGACAGAGTCTGCATATAGCCAGGAAGCCTCCAGTGAGCTATCTCATTTATTGAGAAGCATAAGTCTGGTAAATGCTGGTGCAGTCCATCTCTAGAAGGAAATTATGAGTCCAGAAATTCTGATGTAATACCATATTTTTATCAATAACGAGAGAAGTTTTATGTTCCACATTTGAGTACTTGTCACTCTGAGCTATTAAATTGTCTACTGAGGTAGTATTGTCTCTTTCGAATTCACTGAAAGTTTGCCAGAGGTTCGCCAAATCATGAAGGGACACCAAGGCCGTTAAAGGCGAGGGGATGTCGTGTGAAGGCCGATAGTTGTGTGAAAGTGAAAGTAGGTTCGTGTATGGGTTCACATAAGGAATTTTGAAAGAAGAAAGAAAAGAAGATACTCAATAAGGCCAGTCCGCCTGTAGTAGTGGTTGCAAGAAAGCTTGTTAAAGCACCTGTGTAAAATTGGTATCAGAGCCAGTCGTCTCGTATAACTCCAGCAAGTAAGATTTGGTTCGTGAAAAGGTTAGTGCTCAAATTATCCTCTCTTTATTTCTGGACAATGGAATCGTTTAAGAAATCTGTTTCCTTCAGAGAACTTGAGGAAAAGGAAAGAGTTGAGCAAGATTCGCTCAGGAATATGTTTTCTTGTTCTTCCAGTAGAGTTTTAAATTCATCAAAGTTATTGTATGAAGCTGAGCCTTCAGCCAAATGGGTTCTACCTAATATTAATGCATCAAAAGTCTATGCTGATCTAGGGGTATGGCATTTAATAGCTACAACTAGAATTTTAATCAAAGAATCCATAAGTTCTATAGAAGAAAACTCTGAATGTTACCGTCTATTCCATTACTAGATCCAAAACAACTCCAAGCAGAAGCTAGAAGATTGGGGACAAAATATTTGCATCTAGGATGCATAAGGATGGGAATCCATGCACTTACTCATAAAGGTTTGAATACTTATGTGTTAGCCACTGTAAGACACCTAACCCATAATAAGTATATTGATTCCCTAATAGGCGACATTGTTGCGCCTTTGTCTGATTGACCAGTCTGGTTTGATTGCTACCCGAATTTTCCCATATATGTCTTTGATGAGATGATAGCTAATATACTCCAGCTTCAAATCCAAACTTCAGGATTTGATATGAAAAGGAAAAGAAATAATATCGCTATCCAAACACGAGGATGCTTCTGTCATACCAGTACCCTCTATCCAGCAGTCCTCCATGCCCCAAGTAGAGATTCGAAGACAAGTGCTGTCGTCCTAACTGATCCCAAAAATCAGAAGTTCGAACATCAGGCCATAAAATGGGAAGATCTTACTTTTCCGGAACATTGGGTCATACCAAATCCTAAGTCCATCTCTGCTTGTTCCATTACTTATGCTAGCATTACAGAAAATCAATCCACAGCCACTCTGTCATTTCCACGTAGATCTACTATAGACAGACATAGGATTGAAGAAGCCTGTAAAAAATCTCCTCTGTATATAAATCCAGATGTTGTAGATACAAATTGTTCCAGTATTGTTTCTTCTTCTTGTAAACATGTAGCTTTGTTTGAATTTTCTCAATTGGTAAACTTCAACTCAATCCAAGTCTCATGCCCACAATGTCAAAATCTGGTCAACTTGAGTCATCTTGCTTATATGGTCATACATGAGAATCATAATCTAAGGACCGGTGAAGCTCCCGCCTCTACCTATGTCAGTCCTTGCCCCAATCCTAAATGTTCTGATGTTCCTTTCCCACATGATTCAGAACATGTTCTCATGATGCATGAATTGCCAAGTCTTGAAAATGAAGACCCAAGATTGACAACTCTATTCAGTAACATGAGACCTGCCAATATTCCAAGATATGGTCTTGGATATCTTGAGCAGAAAGATAATCTGATCCCATAATGTAGATTCAGAGATCTTCCTGTAGATTGCAAAAGACAATCAGTGATGGAAATCCAAAAGTTTTACACACTAATGGATGGTTGTCCTAAGTTCAAAATCGCAACACAGTGGATGAAACAGATGCTTAACTGGGATATCTATACCCATCCTGAGGCTGATACTTTTGGATTATCACATGCTCCTGAGGAAAAAGTGAAGATGGAAAATGAATGGAAAGAATATATGGAGAGAAAAAATGTTTGGATTTCTTTCTATTCTTGGAACAAGGCTAAAGAAACCAAATCAGTTTTGATGATTGATTCAGCGTCATCCTCACATTCATGGTTAGCTATAGATGGTAGCAAAATTGAAACATCTACCACTTTTCCCCCCTTTAAAGGTATTGTCCTGGGAGAAGGACAACATTCTTCAAAGGCATATCCTTTAATTCGAAAGGATGACAAAGCTATTGGGGTAGAAGGTAGAATTCAAAAAACCAGTGAACAATTAAACTCGACCAATACAACAATTACTGGTTTAGAAAAAAATGTTGCAAAAGCTGCCATAGTCAAAGATCAGATTGATAAAGTCCAAGTGTCTATAAATGATGTAAATAGAGCTTTAAATTCTGTACAGTATAATTCTTCTCTAGCCAAAGACCTTTCTTTACATTCTTTGAAGAAAATCGATGAAGTAGAAAATTGTATGATAGACCAGTCTATATCTACTCGTCAGCTTATTTCTAATCTGTCAGAAAAAGTTGATAAGGTGAACCAGAAAAAGGCAGATAAGCCCATGCCAGCTGCTTTTCTTCATAAACAAAAAAGTGTACAAATTCAAAATCCAGTTGATAGATTTCCCAGTCTCTTTCCAAAAGAAGTTGAAGCAGAGTCACCAAAATATGAAGTCACTATTGCTTCTCTTTTCCCCGAGTCTGAAATTGAAACCTAGGTACTCCCTGTATATGAGCCTCTTGAGTCACAATATAAAAGATATGTAGCTCCTGATCTAAATGGTTTACGCATGATTCCTCCCAGAGAAACATTTTTTGACAGTAGTCACAAAGAATGGAATCTTGATCATTTTTCTACAACTCAAATTAGACAAATGTTAGACCAGATGATTATTGAATATAAGCTCATGTGTGTTGGGGGAAATTCAGAGGTTGAGTTTTGTAAGACTCTGATTCAGTGTTTCACAAGAACTTTGGCTAGATGGTGGGAGTTGGAGTCATCTCCAACTATGATAGAGAAAATGGAAAAGGAAGTGGTGAAAGATGAGAATGGTGACGTAGAGTTTCATTCAGATGGAACCCCTATAAATAATATGATTGGTGCTTTGACTACACTAATCCAAGAACATTTTTGTGGACCTGAGCCCATAGTCTTAGATAAACATGAGTTGATTTTGATGAACTTAAAATACAGAAACATTAACCAGTATAAATATTTTCATCGGGATTGGATGCAAAGAATCTTCCTGGTTAAAGATCCCATGAATCTTCTGTGGAAGCAAATTTATATTGCAGCACTACCTTCAAAGCTGGTAGAAATTCTTAAGCTGCAAGAAGCCTTCCAGTTGCCCTTAGAAGTTTATTTATGGGGAGAGATCTATGCCATAATTACTAAAGTTTTAATAACATTATGTACCAATTCCAAAATGAATAATTTCATTGAAAAATTTAATAGATTTCCTGGTACTAAATTTTTTTGCAAGAAATATGGCATCACCATAGATGATCCATTGGTCACCCATAGAAAATCAAAGAAAAGGGTCAAGAAGACACAGAAGAAATAAAATTTCAATAGCAATTATAATAAAAGAAAAAGTGTCCCAAAAGCTTCTAGGGCCTCTAAGCGGCCATCTAACAACAAAAGGGGATATTATAAGTATACCCCTAAGACACATTATTATGACCCCTCAGACATTCATCCTAGATCTCAGAAAGTTGATAGAATGAAACAAGTTGTCTGTTGGTTGTGTGGAAAATCAGGACATACTTCAAACCTTTGTCCTGATGCAAAAGAATCAAAGAAAAACCGAGGAAGAAAATCCCAAGAGCAATAAAAGAATAAGGTTGTTGTGAAAATTGAAGATAAGTGTAAAATATGTGGCTCTACACTTCACAGCACAGAACATTTTCCTTGGCCATTCGTATAACAGGCAGAAGAAGAATATTCTTCTGACTCAGAAATTGAATCTTCTTCCACATCTTCTGTCGAAGAATTAAATGCATATTGTCAATGCTCAGATTCAGATAATTGTAAATGTGATTTTTCTTCTAGTGAATTTGATTTTTCATCTGACAATTCATTTCCAGAAGATTTTTCTCAGAATTTGAAAGTCCTCATGGCCCAATCTGATGAAGATGAAGTCAATATTTTTGTACAAATCCGAGCCATGGAGGAAGGAGACTTAAAAACTTGTCTGCTGGAGAATTTTATGCAAAATAGTTGCTCTCCTTCTAGCATTCGTGCCCCTAAGAAGCCTATTTTTGTTGATGCTTCTTATGAAAATAATACAAAAATATATCTACGGCAACAACAACAGAGCAAAGTTCGCCCACTCACTTTGGGGGAGGTGGGTAAAGAAATACATTTGATGAAATCTGAAATTTCTGCTCTAAAAACCCAAGTTTGCAGACCTGAGAAAGAAAAACAGGTAGTGGCGCAACCTGTATCTGGTCGTAACACAAATTATACTTTGCATACTGCTCCTTCACAGTCACAAGAATCTAATGTTGAAATTGCATAAGGAAGACCTAATCCTACTCTAGGATTCAAGGAAATGAGGATACTCGCTATTGAGTATCAACAACATCATGTAAAAATAAATGTATATATTAAAGGTGAGACATTTCCTTTAAATGCTTTGATATATTCTGGAGCAGATGTAAATATATTCTCAAAGAAAGCTATCCCCTCAAAATTCTGGGTTTCTACTAGCAGAAAGATTGTAGGATTGGGTACAAAGACCCTACAATATGAAGTTCCTAGAGCAGTTGTATGCTTTGATTCTCACTGCATTAAGTTAAAATTTGCAATAGGTGACATCCCTATTGACTGTATATTAGGAAATGTCTTTTTGGCATTTGTTGAACCCCATGGATCAATAAGACTGAAAAATAACAAAGCGGGATATTTTATCATTGTACCTACATCAGATAAGAAAGGGAAAAGGATTGAATTGCCATATGTTTCTAACCCAAGAGTTTCCACTATGGTACAGGCGATGCAGGAACTTAGAAAAGCAGAAGATAAATTGAATGAGCTTAAAGATTTGAAAAGTACTATTCACATTGAAGAACAATTAAGCTCACCAGAGGTTCAGAGAAAAATCTCTGAAATTCAGAAGGAATTAGAAGAAGAATGTTGCTCTGAAGAGCCGAATGCCTTCTAGCATCGAAAGCAACATTATGTTGAATTTCCTTATAAATAAGGATATGAAGGCAAACCATGTAAGTCCAGAGCTATACCCATGAACAAAGAGTACAGACAGCTCTATGAAAAAGGGATCAACCAACTTCTAGATAGAAAGCTGATCAGAGAGTCTAGCAGCCCTTGGAACTGCTATGGCTTTTACGTAAATGAAAGAAGTGAACAGATAAGGGGAATTCCCAGGCTTGTAATAAATTACAAACCTCTTAATTCTGTTCTGGCTGATGACACCTATCCGATCCCACACAAATGAGATCTAATGGGAAGGATATTAGGTGCAAAAATATTTTCCAGGTTTGATTTAAAATCTGGTTTCTGGCAGGTTGCTATCTCTGAAAAGGATAAATTCAAGACTGCATTCAGCATTCCTATTGGCCATTATGAATGGAATGTCATGCCATTCGGACTAAAGCATGCCCCTAAGAAATTCCAGAGAGTCACTCTATCTTTAAGCCCTATGCTGAATGGTTATTGGTATATATAGATGACATTCTAATATTTTCAAAAAATTTGCAGGACCATTTCAAGCATATAAGAATTTTCATGAAATTGGTCAAAAGAAACGGTCTGGTATTGAGTAAGAAAAATATGGAACTTTTCCAAACCAATATTAAATTCCTTGGGCACACAATTGAGAATGGCCAAATTTCTCTCCAGAACCATGCAATGGAATTTGCAGAAAAGTTTCCAGATGTCATTCTAGATAAAACTCAGTTGCAAAGATTCCTTGGATGTCTAAATTATGTGAGCAACTTTTATGGAGATTGTGCCGCTGATAGATCTCTGCTAAACTAGAGACTGAGGAAAAATCCAAGGCCTTGGACCAAAAAACACACAGAGGCAGTAAAGAAAATTAAGGCCAAGATAAAAAATCTCCCTATCTTGTATGTTGCTAATGATGAATCATTCAAGATTGTTGAATCAGATGCTAGTAATATAAGTTGGGGAGGTGTCTTGAAGCAAAAACCAGATGAAACAGACACAAAAGAAAAAGAACAAGTTGTGCAGTATGCCTCAAGGAAATGGAGCAAATCAGATAAGAATTATTCCACAATTGAAAAGGAAATTAAGGCTGCATGGAATTGCATCAGTAAATTTTTTATTCATCTGGTAAATAAGCCCTTCTTATTAAAAACTGATGCTCAAGCCCTAGGTAAAGTCCTATCAAAGAATATTAAAAATCCAGAAGATGCAAAGTTTGCAAGATGGCAGGCCTTGTTTACAAATTTTGATTTCAGTGTAGAGCATATCAAGGGAATTGAAAATTCTCTGCCAGATTTTCTTAGCAGGGAATTTATGCAGCATCAAGAACAAAATAATGACCAAAAAGATCATGTCATGGTCATTATCACTGAATGGGATCAAGAAATTCAAAGGGAAATCTTGAAAAGTATCCCTAATGACAAAGATTGGATTTCATACAGAATAAATTGGGAGCCAACCTGGCAGCTTCGTAACACCAAAGTGCTTGGTGCAAATTTGCAGAACCACACTGACATACAACATCTTGTACCCGAAAGATGTGGGTACCCTAAAGGCAGCCGATGGATTCACGACATGGTGTACACTCGGAGCATGCGGGCATCATGGGAGGTTGAGGAATCTTTGTCACAAGACTTTTGTGATATTTCTGTCACTGATACTGGTGGAAGTGATAGAAATAAAGTATATTATAAGTGGTTAGAAATCCACCAGACAAGAGAGCCTGCATGGACATGGTCCCGATTTAACCAGTGGCCAGGTAACAATCCTGAATTTTTGTTTCCTGACACTATTTATAATTTTGCAGGTTATAAAAAACTGTGGTGGGACTTGATGAACAAAGATGGAAAAAATGCAACCCACTACACCAAAATCAAGTTTGGTGTTGTTGATATCATGCAAAATTGTAGGCAAAAAGCATGGTTTCAAGACTGGTGGAAAGACTTTGGCTTAAATGCAATGAAAATGGATCCAACATTTTATGAAAATTGGTACCAAGGTCAGTGTGATATATGTGATGAAGAAGAATGTGATCATCTACCTTTTCCAGATGTTAGAGCACTATTAAGAGTAGATGATACATTAATCCTAAAACAACACATGATGCAACATAATTATTGGTTAGTCATGACCAAAATAAAGCATCAAATAATTTTAAATAAACCAATGATTGTAAGAAGGATTTATACCAATGCATGGGATGAAAATTATAAATACAGATTCCCTGGTATTCAAATCCTCAATGACCCACCAGAAAGTAGTACTAGTAGTTCTTGTGGACTCCACTGACCAAAAGTTTCCACTGTGTAATAATTCCTAGTCACAGGATCACAGTGACAGGATTTTCTAGAGGGATTTTCCCAGTTAAAAAGCATCCTCAGTGTAACTAATTACGAATGTTTCCTCATGGGCCTTTGTACTAAAAGGTATCCACAGTGTACCACACAAACACATTCACATGTATGAGGCCGGAGAAAGGAATCTCTACGCGGAAGTCACTTCGGTGTTACCCGAAAGAAATGATTCCTCATTCATGTCAATAGACATAGGACAGTCCGAATTGGTGGGTTGTCCCCCCTTATTTTCTATATAAGGAGGGCTAGTATCCTTCATTTGGAATTCAGATTCAGTGTGTGTTAGAGTCATTTTTTGGTTTTGAGTCAAAGTCTGAGCTCTCCCTGCTCAGCATCTGCGAGTTCTATCTCGATCTTCTTGCATCACGGAGATCATTCTCAAGTCCATTAGGTGATCAGAGAAGCCTGCGCATCAGTGTGCTTGGCACTAGTGAGAACCTAAAGTGGCCTGATCATTAGATCGAGTCTGTATAACTTGTGTGTTTATAATTCCTGAGACAGAGTCTGCATACAACCAGGAAGCCTCTAGTGAGCTATCTCATTTATTGAGAAGCATAAGTCTGGTAAATTTTGGTGCAATCAATCTCTAGAAGGAAATTCTGAGTCCAGAAATTCTGATGTAATACCATATTTTCATATCAGTAAAGAGAGAAGTTTAATTTTCCACATTTGAGTACTTGTCACTCTGAGCTATTAAATTTTCTACTAAGGTAGTATTGTCTCTTTCGAATTCACTGAAATTTCGCCAGAGGTTCACCAAATCACGAAGGGATGCCAAGGCCGTTTAAGGCAAGGGGATGTCGTGTGAAGGCCGATAGTTGCGTGAAAGTGAAAGTAGGTTCGTGTATGGGTTCACATAAGGAATTTTGAAAGAAGAAAGACAAGAAGAGACTCAGTAAGGCCAGTCCGCCTGTAGTAGTGGTTGCAAGCAAGCTTGTTAAAGCCCCTGCGTAAAATTGGTATCAGAGCCAGTCGTCTGGTATAACTCCAACAAGTAAGATCTGGTTCGTGAAAAGGTCAGTACTCAAATTATCCTCTCTTTATTTCTGGACAATGGACTCGTTTAAGAAATATGTTTCCTTCAGAGAACTTGAGGAAAAGGAAAGAGCTGCGCAAGATCTGCTCAGGAATATGTTTGTTTGTTCTTCCAGTAGAGTTTTAAATTCATCAGAGTTATTGTATGAAGAAGCTGAGCCTTCAGCCAAATGGGTTCTACCTAAGATTAATGCATCAAAAGTCTATGCTGATGTAGGGGTATGGCATTTAAAAGCTACAACTAGAATTTCAATCAAGGAATCCATAAGTTCTATAGAAGAAAACTCTGAATGTGTACAGTCTATTCCATTACTAGATCCAAAACAACTCCAAAGAAGCTAGAAGATTGGGGACAAAATATTTTCATCTTGGATGCATAAGGGTGGGAATCCATGCACTTACTCATAAAGGTCTGAATACTTATGTGTTAACCACTGTAAGAGATCTAACCCATAATAAGTATACTGATTCCCTAATAGGAGGTATTGTTGCACCTTTGTCTGATTGACCAGTCTCGTTTGATTGCTACCCGAATTTTCCCATATATGTCTTTGATGAGACGATAGCTGATATACTCCAACTTCAAATCCAAACTTCGGGATTTGATATGAAAAGGAAAAGAAATAATATCGCTATCCAAACCCAGGGATGTTTCCATCAGACCAGTATCCTCTATCTAGCAGTCCTCCATGCCCCAAGTAGAGATTCGAAGACAAGTGTTGTCGTCCTGACCGATCCCAAAAATCAGAAGGTCGAACATCAGGCCATAAAATGGGAAGACCTTACTTTTCCGAAACATTGGGTCGTACCAAATCTTAATCTCATCTCTGCTCGTGCCATTACTTCTTCTAGCATTACAGAAAATCAATCCACAGCCACTCTGTCGTTTCCACGTAGATCTACTATAGACAGACGCAGGATTGAAGAAGCCTGTAAAAAATATCCTCTGTATATAAATCCAGATGTTGTAGATACAGATTTTTCCAATATTTTTTCTTCTCCTTGTAAACATGTAGCTTTGTTTGAATTTTCTCAATTGGTAAACTTTAACTCAATCCAAGTCTCATGCCCGCAATGTCAAAATATGGTCAACTTGATTCATCTTTCTTATATGGTCATACATGAGAATCATAATGCAAGGTCCGGTGAAGCTCCCGCCTCTACCTATGTCAGTCCTTGCCCTAATCCTAAATGTTTTGATATTCCTTTCCCACATGATTCAGAACATGTTCTCATGATGCATGAATTACCTAGTCTTGAAAATGAAGACCCAAGATTGACAACTCTATTCAGTAACATGAGACCTGCCAATATGCCAAGCTATGGTTTTGGATATCTTGAGTAGAAAGATAATTTGATCCCAGAATGTAGATTCAGAGATCTACCTGTAGATTGCAAAACACCATCAGTGATGGAAATCCAAAAGTTTTATACGCTAATGGATGGTTTTCCTAAGTTCAGAATCCCAGCACAGTGGATGAAACAGATGCTTAACTGGGATATCTATACCCATCCTGAGGCTGATACTTTTGGATCATCACATGCTCCTAAGGAAAAAGTGAAGATGGAAAATGAATGGAAAGAATATATGGAAAGAAAAAATGTTTGGATTTCTTTCTGTTCTTGGAAAAAGGCTAAAGAAACCGAATCAGTCTTGATGACTGATTCAACGTCATCCTCACATTCATGGTTAGCTATAGATGGTAGCAAAATTGAAACATCTACCACTTTTCCCCCCTTTAAAGGTATTGTCCTAGGAGAAGGACAACATTATGCAAAGGTATATCCTTTAATTCAAAAGGATGACATAGCTATTGGGGTAGAAGGTAGAATTCAAAAAACCAGTGAACAATTAAACTCGACCAATACAACAGTTACTGGTTTAGAAAAAAATGTTACAAAAGCTGCCATAGTCAAAGATCAGATTGATAAAGCCCAAGTGTCTATAAATGATGTAAATAGAGCTTTAAATTCTGTACAGTATAATTCTTTTCTAGCCAAATACCTTTCTTTACAATCTTTGAAGAAAATTGATGAAGTAGAAAATTGTATGATAGATCAGTCTATCTCTACTCGTCAGCTTATTTCTAATTTGTCAGAAAAAGTTGATAAGGTGAACCATAAAAATACAGATAAGCCCATACCAGCTGCTTTTCTTCACAAGGGAAAAAGTGTACAAATTCAAAAGCCAGTTGATAGATTTCCTAGTCTCTTTCCAAAATAAGTTGAAGCAGAGTCACCAAAATATAAAGTCACTATTGCTTTTCTTTTCCCTGAGTCTGAACCTGAAACCCAGGTACTCCCTGTATATGAGCCTCTTGAGTCGCAATATACAAGATATGAAGCTCCTGATCTAAATGGTTTAGGCAGGATTCCTCCCAGAGAAACATTTTTTGACAGTAGTCACAAAGAATGGAATCTTGATAATTTGTCTACAGCTCAAATTAGACAAATGTTAGACCAGATGATTACTGAATATAAGCTCATGTGCGTTGGGGGAAAGTCAGAGGTTGAGTCTTGTAAGACTCTGATTCAGTGTTTCACAGGAACTTTGGCTAGACGGTGGGAGTTGGAGTCATCTCCAGCTATGATAGAGAAAATGGAAAAGGAAGTGGTGAAAGATGAGAATGGTGATGTTGAGTTCCATTCAGATGGAACCCCTATAAATAATATGATTGGTGCTTTGACTGCACTAATCCAAGAACATTTTATGGATCTGAGCCCACAGTCTTAGATAAACATGAGTTGATTTTGATGAACTTAAAATGTAGAAACATTAACCAGTATGAAGATTTTCATCAGGATTGGATGTAGAGAATCTTCCTGGTTAAAGATCCCAAGAATCTTCTGTGGAAGTAGATTTATATTGCAACACTACCTTCAAAGCTGGTAGAAATTCTTAAGCTGCAAGAAGCCTTCGAGTTTCCCTTAGAAGTTTATTTATGGGGAGAGATCTATGCCATAATTACTAAAGTTTTAATAACTTTATGTACCAGTTCCAAAATGAATAAGTCCATTGAAAAATTCAATAGATTTCCTGGTACTAGATCTTTTTGCAATAAATATGGCATCACCATAGATGATCCATTGGTCACCCATAGTAAATCAAAGAAAAGGGTCAAGAAGACAGAGAAGAAAGAAAATTTCATCAGCAAATATAATAAAAGAAGAAGCTTCCCAAAAGCTTCCAAGGCCTCTAAGCAGCCATCTAACAACAAAAGGGGATATTATAAGTATACCCCTAAGAAACATTATTATGACCCCTCAGACATTCATCCTAGATCTCAGAAAGTTGAGAGAATGAAATAGGTTGTCTGTTGGTTGTGTGGAAAATCAGGACATGCTTCAAACCTTTGTCGTGATGCAAAAGAATCAAAGAAAAATCGAGGAAGAAAATCTTGCAACCGCTACTACAGGCGGACTGGCCTTACTGAGTCTCTTCTTGTCTTTTTTCTTTCAAAATTCCTTATGTGAACCCATACATGAACCTACTTTCACTTTCACGCAACTATCGGCCTTCACACGGCATCCCCTCACCTTCAACGGCCTTGGCGTCCCTTCTTGATTTGGCGAACCTTTGGCAAACTTTCAATGAATTCGGAAGAGACAATACTACCTCAGTAGACAGTTTAATAGATTAGAGTGAAAAGTACTCAAATGTGGAAAATATGTTGGGTATGTGTTATATTCTTTCCACGACTAGCCCCACGTGTTGTACGTTGCGCTGGGCACAGCAGGGGGGTCACGAGGGGCGAGGCAGCGCCCCGACAAAAATTGGTTTGGTGTGCAGACCCACTCATAGGCGGACCCACCCATGTTTTGTGCATGAGTTTGCACATGGTTTTGGGGTACGATGGTTTTCGGCCCCTCGTATTTTGTAGATCCGGTCAAGGGAACTACAGTTATGTTCTAATCTAGGGTTAATGGATTGGGGTTTATGTATGCTTCGGCATGTATATATATGTGTTGTAACACTAAAAGGAATATAATGAAAAATCAAGTTGGTCGTCCTGATTTGGGATCTAGGGGAAAATCTCTGTGTTTATCTGTTTTATGTTTAATGATCTCGCTATTGTTTATTTTCTATTATAAGATTCATGTGTAGATAATTTCTGTTCAGGGTTAAAACCTACAACATAAAACTTCTCTCTTTATTGATATGAAAATATGGTATTACAACAGAATTTTTGGACCTAGAATTTCCTTCCAGAGATCGACTGCACTAGCATTTACCAAACTTATGCTTCTCAATAAATGAGATAGCTCACTAGAGGCTTCCTGGCTGTATGTAGACTCTGTCTCAGAAATTATGAACACACAAGTTATACAGACTTGATCTAATGATCAGGCCACTTTAGGTTCTCACCAGTGCCGAGCACACTGATGCGCAGGCTTCTCTGATCATCTAATGGACTTGAGACTGATCTCCGTGATGCAAGAAGATCGAGATAGAACTCGCAGATGCAGAGCAGGGAGAGCTCAGACTCTGACTCAAAACCAAAAAATGACTCTAACACACTGACTCCGAATGCTGAATGAAGGAGCCTAGCCCTCCTTATATAGAAAATAAGGGGGGAAAACCCATCAATTCAAACTGTCCTATGTATATTGACGTGGATGAGGAATCATTGCTTTCGAGTAACACCGAAGTGACTTCCGCGCAAAGATTCCTTTCTCCAGACTCATACATGTGAATGTGTGTGTGTGGTACACTGTGGATACCTTTTAGTACAGAGGCCCACGAGGAAACATTTGTAATTAGTTACACTGAGGATGCTTTTTAACCGGGAAAAGCCCTCTAGAAAATCCGGACACTATGATCCTGTGACTAGGAATTATTACACAGTGGAAACTTTTGGTCAGTGGAGTCCACGAGAACCACTAGTACTGCTTTCTGGTGGGTCATCGAGGATTTGAATACCAGGGAATCTGTATTTATAATTTTCATCCCATGCCTCGGTATAAATCTTTCTTACAATCATTGGTTTATTCAAAATTATTTGATGCTTTATTTTGGTCATGGCTAACTAGTAATTATGTTGCATCATGTGTTGTTTTAGGATTAATGTATCATCTACTGTTAATATTTCTCTAACATCTCGAAAAGGTAGATGATCGCATTCTTCTTCATCACATATATCACACCGACTTTGGTACCAATTTTCATAAAATGTTGGATCCATTGTCGTTGCATTTAAGCCAAAGTCTTTCCACCAGTCTTGAAGCCATGCTGTTTGCCTGCAATTTTTCATGATTTGAATAGCACCAAACTTGATTTTGGTGTAGTGGGTTTCATTTTTCCCATCTTTGTTCATCAAGTCCCACCACAGTTTTTTATAACCTGCAAAATTATAAATAGTGTCAGGAAACAAAAATTCAGGATTGTTACCTGGCCACTGGTTAAATCGGGACCATGTCCACACAGGCTCTCTTGTCCAGTGGATTGCTAACCACTTATAATATACTTTATTTCTATCACTTCCACCAATAACAGTGACAGAAATATCGTAGAAATCTTGTGACAAAGATTCCTCAGCTTCACATGATGCCCGGATGCTCCAAGTGTACACCATGTCGTGAATCCATCAGCTGCCTTTAGGGTACATATGTCTTTCGGGTACAATATGCTGTATGTCAGTGTGGTTTTGCAAATTTTCATCAAGCACTTTGGTGTTACGGAGCTGCCAGGTTGGCTCCCAATTTCTTCTGTATGAAATCCAATCTTTGTCATCAGGGATACTTTTCAGGATTTCCCATTTATTTTCTTGATCCCATTCAGTGATAATGACCATGACATGATATTTTTGGTCATTATTTTGTTCTTGATGCTGGATAAATTCCCTGCTAAGAAAATCTGGCAGAGAATTTTCAATTCCCTTGATATACTCTACCCTGAAATCAAAATTTGCAAACAAGGCTTGCCATCTTGCAAACTTTTCATCTTCTTGATTTTTAATATTCTTTGATAGGAATTTACCTAGGGCTTGAGCATCAGTTCTTAATAAGAAGGGATTGTTTACCAGATGAATAGAAAATTTACTGATGCAATTCCATGAAGCCTTAATTTCCTTTTCAATTATGGAATAATTCTTTTCTGATTTACTCCATGTCCCCGAGGCATACTGCACAACTTGTTCTTTTTCTTTTGTGTCTATTTCATCCGGTTTTTTCTTCAAGACACCTCCCCAACCTATATTACTAGCATTTGATTCAACAATCTTGAATGATTCATCATTAGCAACATACAAGATAGGGATATTTTTTTACCTTGGCCTTCATTTTCTTTACTGCCTCTGTGTGTTCTTTGGTCCAAGGCCTTGGATTTTTCCTCAGTCTCTCGTTTATCAGAGATATTTCAGCGGCACAATCTGCATAAAATTTGCTCACATAATTTAGACATCAAAGGAATATTTGCAACTGATTTTTATCTAGAATGACATCTGGAAACTTTTCTGCAAATTCCATTGTATGGTTCTGGAGAGCAATTTGGCCATTCTCAATTGTGTGCCCAAGGAATTTAATCTTGGTCTGGAAAAGTTCCATATTTTTCTTACTCAATACCAGACCGTTTCTTTTGACCAATTTCATGAAAATTCTTATATGCTTGAAATGGTCCTGGAAATTTTTTGAAAATATTAGAATGTCATCTATATATACCAATAACCATTCAACATAGGGCTTAAAGATAGAGTCCATGACTCGCTAGAATTTTGAAGGGGCATGCTTTAGTCCGAATGGCATGCCATTCCATTCATAATGGCCAGAGGAATGCTGAATGCAGTCTTGAATTTATCCTTTTCAGAGATAGCAATCTGCCAGACACCAGATTTTAAATCAAACTTGGAAAATATTTTTGCACCTGATATCCTTCCCATTAGATCTCCTTTGTGTGGGATCGGACAGGTGTCATCAGCCATAACAGAATTAAGAGGTTTGTAATTTATTACAAGCCTAGGAATTCCCCTTATCTATTCACTTCTTTTATTTATGTAAAAGCCATAGCAGTGGCAAGGGCTGCTAGACTCTCTGATCAGCTTTCTATCTAGAAGATGATTGATCTCTTTTTCACAGATCTGTCTGTACTCTTTGTTCATGGGTATAGCTCTGGACTTACATGGTTTTCCTTCATATCCTTCTTGATAAGGTGTTAGCCCCTTATGAATTCCTTGACAAGCAAGCAAGGGGCTAGAATGTCTTATAAGCCTTCAAGGAATGCATTTCCCTTGAAAACACATCATCCTTAAAGCCTTTTTTAATTCCCTACCTTTGACTATTTCCCTTTGCTGATTGTGGTATCAATGAGCCTGCTGAATGATAAAATCTTGCTCAAAAAGGCCTTATTTCGCCCTGTGTATCTCTGCAGAATCCCCCCATTTTATCGTTGTTTCCTTTTGCCCAAACTCTCTTTCCACCCCAAACTTCCCCCATTAACCCTCTAAATCTCCCCTAAATCCCCATGAAACTCTACCCTCACCTTTTTTTTTTGCCAAATTTCCCCTCTATCCCCCTATCGTTACCCTCTTATGCCTTTAAAATTCATCAAAAGGGCCTCAAAAACCCACTTTAAACATTATAATAGGCCCCAGCCCCTTTTCCACCAGCCCCAACCACTTCCCCACATATGCCCAATACCAAAAATCCAAGCGCTGGAGCCTTAAGCGTTAATCGCGTCGGAGAAACAGAGCGAAGTGATCAAAATCCTTTGTAAACACCAAAAACTCAGATGCGATTTTTTTATTCATTAAGTCCCGCGATGCGTTTAAAACCATCGATCTACCATGCAGATCCGACGGCAAAGCGCCAATCGCACTCCCTGCCCAAATCGCAATGGGAACTTTGGTGTGTGTCACCCCTATTTCCCCCCGATTGCGATTTGCCCGACTACATTCTCCACCGTCGATTCCTCCCTCTAATCCAACGGTCCGCGCTAATCGCAGAGCGTTGCAATCGAAACATTTATGTGACGTCCCCCAATCAGTCCATCGCAATTATTTGCGATGCGATTGATCGCATCACATCCCCGACCATCACAATCGCACTCCCCTTTCCAGATCCTCTGATCGCAATCTTCCCTCCGATCGCATCGCAAGTTCTTTGCCCCGCGTTGCGATTACCCCCCACCCCCGCTCCAAATTATGATTGCGATTGTTTTCCGCTCCATCTCCCAATCTCCTGATTTCAGTCCCTCCTTCGATTGATTGCATCACGCTTTCCCTATTGCAGTTGAGATTATTCCCCGCTCCTGATCTCCGATTGTGATTAACGTCGGGCCCACCGTACCACTCTTCCACCTCGTTCATATAACAAAGGGTTTTCCCCAATCACATCGGAAGTTTTCTATCTGTCATTCCATCCCGCCCAACTCCCGTTTCTGATTTGCGATTGCGATCCCTACCTCGGTCCCACCACTCAACTCTTTCTGTCATCCATATAATAAAGGGTTTCCCTTTGTTAAACCCGAATTTTGGTTTTATTTCAAAATACAGAGGGTTGTGTCTGATCGCATCGGAAATATTGTGTCATATATATGTATCTCCGCCCCGTTCCGATTTTCGATTGTGATTTCCATATGGGTCCCACCTCATCACATTTCCGTTGCATTTCATGTATTGTCTGTGTATTTCCGCCAAAGTCCAAACCTTTGCAATTTTGCATAAAAGTTTAACGTTTCATATGTATTTCACCCGTTTCATATATCATTCCACTATTGGTCTCCGCCGTTGATCTCTACATCATGATCAAAAGGTCCACAATGCATTTCTTGACCAAACCCTATTATTTGCCATATCAATGCGTTTTTCACATTCACTTCATTCAAAAACACTGTTTCACCACACCGTCGCGCTATTGTTCTCCCTTCCTCCATAGTCACCCCCCTATGCATGGATTTCATAGCTCAGTCTCGTGTTTTGCAGGGTTGTCAGGTGGGGAAGGCCGCCGCGATTTCACAGTCCTTATTACAGCGGCGAGATCTCGCAGACAGAGATATAAATAAAGCGGCAAAGAGGTCAATGCACAGAAAACTAATTCATCAGGGCAGCTACATTAGTAGATTGTTTTTCTCCATGAAAGGATGGGGTGCCCATACTGTTCTTACTCCATGTCGTGCTCCAGTGAAAAAATTTCCACCCAGACCATTCAGTCATTTGTGCACTCTTTTGTTTATTCACCAGAGTACTGCATAGTACTGCAGCCAGAGTATATCAGGACCATACCAGAGTAAATGGAAGCCGAAGAAGATCACTCTTTCGTTCCAAGAGGTACCAAAGATAAATGCAAGGATTTAAAATAGAATGGGCTTCGACTGTCTCCTTCTTTTCTGTGTTTTAATGTTTCATTTAGTGCTTCACCTACCTCCTAGGCTCATCTTCTGCTATAAAACTCAGGAAGAAATTATTGTAAAGGTTGTTGATGAGATATCTGTGAATCGCTAGTTTTCTCTTGAGGCATGCTCACTATGTAAAGTTGCAAGATAGGCTGAGCAGTATGTTTTCAAACTGAATTTCAAGCTATAGGCAAATGTTGTACCTGATTGGTGTTGCTCTTAATATGACAAGCACATTTCTTTGGATCTTGATCTAAAGCTGTGGTGATGTTTTTCTGTCTCTGTGTTTTATTTGATTCCATTTCAGTTCTGTTGGCTTGCATCAGAAATCTGGCATAGGATTTTCCCTTGTTAGGGACCCTATGCTTCTGCTCTCCTTGCCTTAATGTTTTCTGCTAAATGTATTATCTGAGAATTGGTTTCGGTTAATTTAACCAGTGTAGTGAATGTTATTGCCTGCTAGCTGATGTATGAGTTAATGGATTTGTTTCTTAGATGTTCTTGTTAGAGTTTAATTAAACGAATTGGGAACACTGGGAGTTTAGAACTCTGTCTCTGTCTCACTAGGATCCTTTTCAGTTAATTAAACCTTTCTAAGTTCCCTCAGTTTATTCCTTTTCCTTTCTTTGAGAGTTGCCTAAAAGTATGTCCAAGCAGGTCTGGAGTTAAATGACCTCTGACCTGATCTGTAGACAGAAATTGGTTTACCCTCATTTTTTCACTTTCTTCCCTAATTTTTTCACTTCACCTATCATTTTAGGATCCAATGCTTTAGATGACTAGCCCAACTGAAATCCTGCATATTGAACAACAAGTAAACCCTTTCCTGACTCCATTTGCCCAATGGTCTCGAATACTATCTGAATTTATCTCTCTTTGCCTAGAATCTTCTTTTCCTTGCCTTGCCTTATACTGAACCCTTCATTACTGATTCCCAACAACCAAATCAAAACAAATAAAACAAACAAACCTTATGCCTATAACTAGGCTAACATCTTAACACTGAGCTTCAAAGACATAAACCTTTGCTTATATAGAGAGATCCCTCTCTGGACCCAGGAGGGCTAGATCCTAAGGTCTGAAAGTGGTTTTATGTTGTCTCATCTTTTTTTATTGCCAACCTTGCCAAAACATGGGAACCCCAACATAATGGTGACTCCGCTGGGGAGTTCTGAGTATTTCTCATCTTCTACATCATAAAAGCCCCAAAAACCTACGATCTCTGGTTAGGTTGGTAGATTAAAAACTCCTATTCACACATCAACATCTATACCATTTGTTGTGTTCTCCCACACTCTTAGACAGAGTCTGGAAGGGGCCAGGTAGCCTCCAGATCTCATCCTCTCTTAGAGGTGACATATTTGGTAAATGCCCTCCCAGTCAATCTCTGGTTAAATTTTGTTGTCTTTGGAAGATATCCTTGATAAAGGACATCTCATAAGCACTGTGGTGGACATTGTACCCCCTAGAAACATCCTAAACTCTCCACCTGGCAACTCCATAGTTCCTAAAATATCAAAGACTCTACTGGTGATTAGTAGGCCTGTTGATTATCTTGGTTTCACATAAGACTCCACTGGGGGACCAGCATCCATAACAACATCAACCACAATAGAAGAAAAAAGTAGGGTTAAGATGCTTGGTCAGAAAACAAAATTCTGGCTTTCAGAACCATTCACACAAGAGCTTATCCCAACCCAAACCCACCTGAAATAGTTGATGACCCTGAAAGCATCCTCAAGAGATCTCCTGCACCTGAAAGACCAACTATTTCCAGCCACATTCATAGATCTAACTCTCCACCAGAAGACTTTACAGCTCTAACACACCCATCCTTCGACCTAGGCACTCAAAACAGTTTACCAAGAACTAGGTCATTCAGTGTCCTAGACCAGCCAGACCTTGAGCTTCCTGGTTCACCACCTCAAAGTGGTAAACACCATGGGAATATATAGACCCCTCCATCTACACCACCTGATATTCACTTCATTCAAAACTTCGGGCTCTATCACCTTAAATCTACTCAACAAACTTCTGCTGGTCCTAGTATCCCTGTCATCCATATACCAACTGCTCAAGTTAACCCTTTACCTCACCAGAACATCATCATGGTAGCCTGGTATGCACCTTTGGTTTTACCTCAGCCTCTAGTACCCTTACCCAATGATTATCAATCAAAGATCCCTCACTTCACTGCAAAGGAGTCCACCACAGCCCAACACCATGTAGATAGGATGGAAGATTCTTTTGACTACATGGAGATAGATGATGATACAGTCAAAATGAGAATCTTTTCCCAGAGCTTAGGGGGTGATGTGAAGAAATGGTTTAAGGGCCTACCTCCGGGTAGCATAAATGACCTCCCAGCTCTATATCAGACCTTCATAAACAAATGGGAAGTTAAGGCCAACCCTCGCCAACTTCTAGCAGAATATATGAGCCTTAAAAGAAACGTAGGAGAGAGTGTTCACAATTACACAACGAGATTTAACAGCATTTACAATGCTCTCCCTCCACACATGAAACCTCCCCAAGGTATGGCTCTAGCGAAATACCCCGAAGGTTTTGATGCTGACATGGCCTATCAGCTTAGGGATAAAGAATAAAACACATTGGAGGACATGCAGAAAGGAGCAGTGAATATAGAGGCAAATCTGATTGAGAAAAGAGCGAGATTAAGAGCTGAGAAAAGGGTAACATATAGAGACGACAATGTAGCTTCCACATCTGATCCAAATCATGACCATCTATCTAAAAAATTGGTGAAGCTATACCAAATGATGGAAAAAATGGTTGTCAGAGTTAGTAACCAAAATAGAAATCAAAACCATAACCATAACCAAAACTTTAGAAGAAACAATGCCACTCCCAACAGACAAAGAGAATCAGATCAGCAGGTCATACCCCCATTTCAAGATAACTTTCTTGATGAAGATGAGGGAATCATAGAAGATTCTGAAGGGAACACAATAAACATTTTTGAAACAGAGGATTCAATCCATAACTGTTACATGAAAGAAGATCAGCCCTCACCCTCTGGTTGGGATGAGGAATGGTTGGAAACTGAGGATTACCGGTTGGGATTTGAAAATGCCATGATGCAGGCCAGAGAGAAATATGAAATTAGAAGTAAAAAGAGCCAAGAAACTGCCAAACCAAAAGCTTCTTAGGTCACCATCAAGAAAAGACCTGAGAAAACTTCTAAATCAACTGCTAAAAGTAACAAATCAGCAGCTGAGAGTTCTGGAAAGAACAAAGAAAAGGACAACCAAAACACTGACACACAAGGCAAACCAGCCAGCAGCGCTAGCACTGCAGTTAGTGCTCCTGATAAAACTGTCACAAACACCATACATAACAAGAATCAGCACAACGATTCAGCCACTAAGGCAGTGGCTAACATAATAGAGTTGAACAGTCCAAAGAGTCAGTCCACTTTCAATTTGGAGAGTGAGATTGCAAAAATTAAAATCTCTGTCCCACTCTCTGAGCTGGCCACTCAGGATGTATATAAAGGCCAAATTCTGAAAGCCTTGAACCTAGGAGAAAATAGTGACATTGTAAACCTGAGTGATGATCAACCAGCCCTTCTATTTGGTCCGAAGATTGAAGGGAAGTTTCAGGAAGGGGTAGTTCCACCTTTTTATATCAGTCTCAACATTCATGACAAAATTATTCATAATGCAATGCATGATTCTGGAGCATCACACAACCTCATGCCTAAGGTAGTCATGGAAAGGCTAGGCCTAGAGATAACCCGACCTTACAAAGACCTATATTCATTTGACTCTAGAAGGGTAAAATGCCTTGGCCTGATCAAAGATTTATGTGTGAGCCTTGCCCAAATTCGAGAAAAATGTATGGTCATGGATGTTGTGGTGGCAGATGTACCACCCAAGTATGGCATGTTATTATCAAGATCATGGGGATCCAAGCTGCAAGGAACGATGCAGATGGATGGGGCTTATGCCACAATCCCAATCTTTGGCCAACTTAGAAGACTGTACAGGGAAGCACAAAGGAAATTTCTGGTTAGTAGCTCTGAAAAACCTGAGAATTCTCCTTTATACTCTGTGCACACAGATCTGGACTCTTTCATCTTCTACAACGATGAATCTTTGGGGGGACCAGAATCTGAAAACGTAGATACAAGAAAAGGTACACATGATGAAACAGAACCAATTGACTTTAACATAATGGCTACCCTAGACTCAGAGGAGGAAGACGTAGTAAACTTTGAGCAGTGCACTGAAAAAACAACGCAAAATGAACCAGAAACAGATCACAATCAGCCAACTAGTCCCCTCTATGACTTCCACACCCATAACGAAAAACTAAACAGCCCACAGCCTAGTGCGGACCATTCTACACAACATAATGGCGAACCCAGTCATAGGGAAAGAAATGATAACAAAAACGAGAGTGAACCCCTGTGGGAAATGAGTTTCGATGGGTCCCGCACAAGAAGAACTGCCGGAGCTGGGGTATGGCTACGTAACACAGAGAGTGACTACGCAAAGAGCCATGCCTGCAATCTGCATTTCAAGTGTACAAATAATATCGCAGAATACGAGGCTTTGATCCTGGGTTTAAATCTGCTGAAGAAAATAGGAGCCCGTAGAATAGCCGTGCGGGGAGACTCTGAATTGATTATCAAACAGGTGAATGGTGAATACATGGCCAAACACCCTAGGTTGAGAGCATATAGGAACGATGCTGTGGATATATTGAAAACATTTGTTGAATACGAATTAGTGTTTGTCCCTAGAAATTAGAACGCCATTGCAAATGGATTAGCTTGCCTAGCCAGTTCATACCCTAAGACTCCAAGCGACCAACAAATCATCATTCAGACCAAATTTAGACCCGCAGTGCCGGATAACAAAAAATACTGGCAGGTTTTTGAGGGGGGTAAAAAAATTGAAGATTTTTTGATGGGCAGGAACGAGTTTGAGTTTTCTGATTCAGACTCTACGTCTAGTGATAGCTGCCTAAGTAAGCAACCCTCGAGCGAGGAAGAAACTACACCCCACAATGTAGAAATAAATGCTTTAAATGAAGAAACTGGAAATTCAACCACAGAGTGCGAAAACGTAGATAGTGAAGAAGTAGAGGTGCTGCAGGCCAAAGATAAGAACATACCTCGAGGTCTAGCGCCGTTAGAAGACCTTTTTGACTTCAATGACGTGGCAAAAAATCCCACCATTGAGCACGCGAACTCTGACGTAGAAGAATGCAATATAGGCACAAAAGATAAGTCCAAAATGATTAAATTGGAAAAATCCTTACCCACAGAGATGAAAAAGAAATACATTGACCTATTCAAAGAATTTATCGACGTGTTTTCTTGGAGTTATGAATACTTGAAGGCGTATGACACCAACATGATACAGCACAAAATACCTTTAAAGGAAAATAAAAAGCCCTTCAGGCAAAAACTTCGTAGGATAAACCCAAAACAATTTCCTGTAGTTGAAAAAGAGATTAAAAAGATGTATGAGGCAGGCATAATATTTCCCGTAAGGTTCTCTGACTGGGTATCAAATTTAGTGGCTGTGAGAAAGAAAACAGGGGAGATCAGGCTGTGTATAGACTTTAGAAATCTTAATAGAGCCTCACTCAAGGACAATTACCCTTTGCCAAAAATGGAACACATTCTACAGCGGGTAGTAGGCTCAAAAAGGATTTCTTTGTTAGATGGTTTTTTAGGATACAACCAAGTCTTAGTAATCCCAGAAGACCAACTCAACACAACTTTTACCACTCTATGGGGCACCTTTATGTATGTGAAAATGGCCTTTGGACTGATGAACGCTGGTGCAACCTTCCAAAGAGCAATGGATATAGCTTTTTTAGATGAGATATGACACTTCATTGTTATTTAATTGGATGACATAACAGTTTAATCTAAGACTGAAGAAGAACACCTAAAACATCTGAGGAAAGTGTTTGAAAAATGCAGAAGGTTTGGTCTGTCATTGAATCCTAAAAAGACTATATTTGGGCTGCAAGAAGGAAAGCTTCTGGGCCACATTATATCAGAAAAGGGAATCAGTATAGACCCATAGAGATTTGAGGGAATACTACAGATCACACACCCAAGAAACATCAAATAATTACAGTCCTTCATTGGGAAGATCAACTTCCTTAGGAGGTTTATTTCCAACCTAGCTGAACACCTTAGGAATATGACTAACATGCTGAATAAAGGTGTGGGAGTTAAATGGACTGTTGGAGCTAAACAATCTTTTGAATCAGTAAAACTTGCACTCACCCAAGCTCCTATTCTGATCAGCCCAGATTTCTCTAAAGATTTCCTTATTTTCTCATTTGCCTCTGAGCATACAGTGGCTGCAGTCTTACTACAGAAAAATCCATAAGGGATGGAACAACCAATTGCCTTCTTCAACAAAGCACTAAGGGATGCACCCTTGAAATACAACATAATGGAAAAACAGGCCTACGCTCTTGTTAAGGCTTTAAAGGAATTTAGGGTGTACATATTGCATTCCCACACCATAGCTTACGTGCCTAACATAATAGTCAAATATATTCTTTCCCAAGACCCAGATGGGAAGTGAGGAAAATGGATTGTTGTGATTTTAGAATATGATCTTGAGATTAAACCCACCAAACTGATCAAAGGTCAGGGCTTAGCTAAATTAATGGCTAAATCAAACCTGCAAGCTCTTGAAATTAACATGGTTGGGATGAGTAGGAAGGACTGCCTGATCCCACTGTTGAGGAGAAGTTTCAGAACTCCCCTTGGTACTCTGATATCCTTTATGTGCTCACCAACCTCAATGCTCCACCTGAACTGTCAAAAACCAAGGCCAGATTCATAAAACTAAAAGCTAGAAGCTATTTCATTTTGAATGAAAAATTATACTGGAAAAACCCAAATGGCCTATTGCTTAAATGTTTGCCAGAAACTGAAGCTGAGAGGATTAAGCAAGAATTCCATGTAGGACAGTGTGGAGGCCACCTGAGCTAGAAGGCCACTGCAAAAAAAATACTCAGGGCTGGTCACTACTGGCCCACACTCTTCAATGACATTCATAAGATGGTAATTGCCTGCCACAAATGTCAGATTTTTGAGGGCAAAAGGAAACTCCTTCCCCTCCCTTTGCAACCCATCACTGTTGAAGGTCCTTTTATGCAATGGGGCCTAGATTTTATTGGGGAAATCCACCCTACTTCCTCTGCACAACACAAATGGATCTTAACAGCCACAGACTACTTCACTAAGTGGATAGAATCCATACCCACTAGGAATGCCACATATTCAGTCATCATTAGGTTCCTATAAGGTCATATCCTCTCTCGGTTTGGTTGCCCAAGGAAAATAATCACCGATAATGCTGCTGCTTTTGGATCCAAGAAAATGGTTGATTTTTGTCACAGGTATCAAATAACACTGGGTCATTCAACTGCCTATTACCCTCAAGGTAATGGATTGGTTGAATCATCAAACAAGAGCCTAGTGACCATCATCAAAAAGCTGTTAGAAGAAAACAAAAAGTCATGGCATAATAGGTTAGTGCATGCCTTGTGGGCTGATAGGCTTACAACAAAGAAATCCATTGGCATGTCACCTTTTCATCTTGTCTACGGTGCAGAAGTAGTTTTCCGTACCAGCCTTGGGGTACCAGTAATCAAGCTGGTCGAAGAGATTCAGTCAAAAGAAGACAGTATGGTGAGAAGGATACACCAAACAATCCATCTTCAGCAAACAAGGGAAGAGGTCTATAACAGAGCTGTCAAAGTTCAGGAAAACATAAAGAAGTTGTTTGACAAGAGAACCAAAGCTGCTGATTTTAGGATTGGGGATAAAGTTCTCAAGTCGGACTCAAGAAGAGAGGACAAAGGAAAGCACGGCAAGTTTGACAGCTTGTGGCAAGGTCCATACATCATCCAGGCCACTGTGGGTCCAAATGCCTTTTTACTACAAGAATTAGATGGTACAGAGCTTTTTGGGGGTCTTTTCAATGGTAGGATGCTCAAACACTACTTCTGTTGATTTTCAATTTCCAGTTTCATTTCCATTATACATACCATTGCAGTTTTTGTTTTCAGCAAAAAGAGAAAAATGTTTCAAAGAACAAAGAGGAAAGGGAGGTTTAGACATGCTGAAAACATGAACCTATGAAGTGCAAAGGATTAGCTCTAATATGATCAAAACCTGAGCCATAAGAAGCAAAGAAGCTAGTCCTAACATGCTCAAAATCTGGACTAGCAAAGAAAAAGAAGAATCAGCTCTAACATGCCAAAAACCAGAGCTAAAATGAAAAAGGAAAGTGACTCCAATATGCTTAAAACTTCAGTCACACAAAGAAAGAAGGATACTTCAAGCTTCATATTTCAAGCCTTCAAGTTTTGTTTCAGTTTTCAGCAATTTTCTGTCCATGTGCAACTGTCTTTATGCCTTGGATCTACAGAAAACTAGACTGTCTAATCCTAGTTTCACTGTTTTTAAATTTCTGTTGTAGAATGTAGAGAAGAAATCTGCTGGACAGTTTAATCCCAACAGATATTAGATTAGGTAGAGAAAAATATGAGGCCAACAATTTAATCTGGTCTCATGGAGTAATAAGGGTAGATTTAGAATAGCTTTATTTTCTGTTATAAAAGTAAATGATGTAAAGGGTCTGCTAGTTCAAATGCACCCTAGAAGAAAAAATGCTAGGATTGTAGGATGGGTAGGTAGATTGCCGGGAATTTTTTGCTGATCTAACGTATTTGTGGTAGCTAAAAATCAAAGAAGAAAGGTAGTTTAAGCAGTAGGCATTTGGCCTACACCAAAGATCAATTTTTGAATTCTTGACTCCTTCAAGAAGAAGCCATCCCCATGTGGAGCCAATGTTAGCCCCTTATAAATTCCTTGACAAGCAAGCAAGGGGCTAGAATGTCTTACAAGCCTTCAAGGAATGCATTTCCCTTGAAAACACATCATCCTTGAAGCCTTTTTTAATTCCTTTCCTTTGAATATTTCCCTCTGCTAATTGTGGTATCAATGAGCCTGCTGAAATTATGATAAAATTTTGCTCAAAAAGGCCTTATTCCACCCCATGTATCTCTACAGAATCCCCCCATTTTATCCTTGTTTCCCTTTTCCCAAACTCCCTTTCCGCCCCAAACTTCCCCCATTAACCCTCTAAATCTCCCCTAAATCCCCATGAAACTCTACCCTCACCTTTTGTTTTGACAAATTTCCCCTCTATCCCCCTATCGTTACCCTCTTATGCCTTTAAAATTCATCAAAAGGGCCTCAAAAACCCACTTTAAACATTATAATAGGCCCCAACCCCTTTTCCGCCAGCCCCAACCACTTCCCCACATATGCCTGATACCCAAAATCCAAACGCTGGAGCCTTAAGCGCTAATCGCATCGGAGAAATAGAGCGAAGCGTTCAAAATCCTTTGTAAACACCAAAAACTCCGATGCGATTGTTTTATTCATTAAGTCCCGCGATGCGTTTAAAACCGTCGATCTACCACGCAGATCCGACGAAAGAGTGCCAATCGCACTCCCCGCCCAAATCGCAATGGGAACTTTGGTGTGTGTCACCCCTGTTTCCCCCCGATTGCGATTTGCCCGACTACATTCTCCATTGTCGATTCCTCCCGCTAATCCAACGGCCCGGGCTAATCGCAGAGCATTGCAATCGCAACATTTATGTGACATCCCCCGATCGGTCCAACGCAATTATTTTTGATACGATTGATCACATCACATCCCCGACCATCGCAATCACACTCCCCTTTCCAGATCCTCCGATCGCAACCTTCCCTCCGATCACATCGCAAGTTCTTTGCTCCGCGTTGCAATTACCCCCCCCGCTCCAACTTCCGATTGCGATTGTTCTTCGCTCTGTCTCCCGATCTCCCGATCGCAGTCCCTCCTCCGATTGATTGCATCACGCTTTCCCTATTGCGATTGAAATTAGTCCCCGCTCCCGATCTCTGATTGCGATTAATGTCGGGCCCACCGTACCACTCTTCCACCCCGTTCATATAACAAAGGTTTTGCCCGAATTGCATCGGAAGTTTGCTATGTGTCATTCCATCCTGCCCAACTTCTGTTTCCAATTTACGATTGCGATCCGTACCTCGGTCCCACCACTCAACTCTTTCGCTCATCCATATAATAAAGGGTTTCCCTTTGTTAAACCCGAATTTTGGTTTTATTTCAAAATACAGAGGGTTGTGTCTGATCGCATCGGAAATATTGTGTCATATATATGTATCTCCACCCTGTTCCGATTTCCGATTGTGATTTCCATATGGGTCCCACCTCATCGCATTTCCGTTGCATTTCATGTATTGTCTGTGTATTTCCGCCAAAGTCCAAACCTTTGCATTTTTGCATAAAAGTTTAACGTTTCATATGTATTTCACCCATTTCATATTTCATTCCACTGTTGGTCTTCGTCGTTAATCTCTACATCACGATCAAAAGGTCCACGATGCATTTCTTCACCAAACCCTATTATTCGCCATATCAATGCATTTTTCACATTCACTTCATTCAAAAAAACTGTTTCACCACACCGCCACGTTATTGTTCTCCCGTCCTCCATAGTCACCCCCCTATGCATGGATTTCATAACTCAATCCCATGTTTTGCAGGGTTGTCAGGTGGGGAAGGTCGTCGTGATTGCACAGTCCTTATTACAGTGGTGAGATCTCACAGACAGAGATATAAATAAAGTGGCAAAGAGTTCAATGCACAGAAAACTAAGTCATCAGGGCAGCTACATCAGCAGAGTGTTTTTCTCCATGAAAGGACGGGGTGCCCATACTGTTTTTACTCCATGCCGTGCTCCAGTGAATAAATTTCCGACTTGACCACAGTACTATGCTACCAGAGTAGTTGTTAATGCAGTATGGCAGACCATTCAGTCATTTGTGCACTCTTTTGTTTATTCATTAGAGTATTGCACAGTACTACAACTAGAGTATATCAGGACCATACCAGAGTAAATGGAAGCCGAAGAAGATCACCCTTTCATTCCAAGAGGTACCAAAGATAAATGCAGATATTGAAAACATAATGGGCTTCGACCCTCTCCTTCTTTTCTGTGTTTTAATGTTTCATTTAGTGCTTCACCTACCTCCTAGGCTCATCTTCTGCTATAAAACTCAGGAAGAAATTATTGTAAAGGTTGTTGATGAGATATGTGTGAATCACAAGTTTTCTCTTGAGGCATGCTCACTGTGTAAAGTTGTAAGATAGGCTGAGGAGTATGTTTTAAAACTGAATTTCAAGCTATTCGCAAATGTTGTACCTGATGTTGGCAAATGTTGTACCTGATTGGTGTTGCTCTTAATATGACAAGCACATTTCTTTGGATCCTGATCTAAAGCTGCAGTGATGTTTTTCTGTCTCTGTGTTTTATTTCATTCCATTTCAGTTCTGCTGGCTTGCATAAAAAATCTAGCATAGGATTTGCCCTTGTTAGCCACCCTATGCTTCTGATCTCCTTGCCTTAATTTTTTTTGCTAAATGTGTTATCTGAGAATTGGTTTCAGTTTATTTAACCAGTGTATTGGATGTTATTGCCTGCTAGTTGATGTATGAGTTAATGGATCTATTTCTTAGATGTTCTTGTTAGAGTTTAATTAAATGAATTCGGAACACTGGGAGTTTAGAACTCTGTCTCTGTCTCACTAGGATCCTTTTCAGTTAGTTAAACCTTTCTAAGTTCCCTCAGTTTGTTCCTTTGCCTTTCTTTGAGAGTTGCCTAAAAGTATGTCCAAGAAGGTCTGGAATTAAATGACCTCTGACCTGATCTATAGACAGAAATTGGTTTACCCTCATTCTTTCACTTTCTTCCCTGATTGTTTCACTTCACCTATCATTTTAGGATCCAATGCTTTAGATGACTACCCTAACTGAAAGCCTGCATATTGAACAACAAGTAAACCCTTTACTGACTCCATTTGCCCAATGGTCTTGAATACTATCTGAATTTATCTCTCTTTGCCTAGAATCTTCTTTGCCTTTCCTTGCCTTATATTGAACCCTTCATTCCTGATTCCCAACAACCAAATCAAAACAAATCAAACAAACAAACCTTGTGCCTATAACTAGCCTAACATCTTGACACTGAGCTTCAAAGACATAAACCTTTGCTTATATAGAGAAATCCCTCTCTGGACCCAAGAGGGCTAGATCTTGAGGTCTGAAAGTGGTTTTATGTTGTCTCATATTTTGGTATTGCCAACCTTGCCAAAACATGGGAACCCCAACATAAGGCACTTCAACACAATGTTTCTTTCGATGCCGGAAGGCATTCAGCTCTTCAGAGCAGCATTCTTCTTCTAATTCTTTCTGAATTTCTGAGATTTTTCTCTGAACCTCTGGTGAGCTTAACTGTTCTTCAATGTGAATAGTACTTTTCAAATCTCTAAGCTCATTCAATTTATCTTCTGCTTTTCTAAGTTCCTGCATCGCCTGTACCATAGTGCAAACTCTTGGGTTAGAAACATATGGCAATTCAATCCTTTTCCCTTTCTTATCTAATGTAGCTACAGTGATAAAATATCCCGCTTTGTTATTTTTCAGTCTTATTGATCCATGGGGTTCAACAGCTGCCAAAAAGACATTTCCTAATATATAGTCAATAGGGATGTCACCTACTACAAATTTTAACTAAATTCAGTGGGAATCAAAGCATACAACTGCTCTAGGAACTTCATATTGTAGGGTCTTTGTACACAATCCTATAATATTTCTGGTAGCAAAAACCCAGAATTTTGAGGGGATAATTTTCTTTGAGAAGATATTTACATTTTCTCCAAAATATATCAAAGAAATTAAAGTAAATGTCTCACCTTTAATACATACATTTATTTTTACATGATGTTGTTGATACTCAATAGTGAGTATCCTCATTTCCCTGAATCCTAGAGTAGGATCAGGTCTGCCTTCTGCAATTTCAACATCAGATTCTTGTGACTTTGAAGGAGCAGTATGAAAAGTATAATTTGTGTTACGACCAGATACAGGTTGTGACACTACCTTTTTTTCTTTCTCAAGTCTAGAAACTTGGGTTTTTAGAGAAGAAATTTCAGATTTCATCAAATGTATTTCTTTACTCACCTCCCCCAAAGTGAGTGGGTGAAATTTTCTCTATTGTTGTTGCCGTAGATAGCTTTTTGTATTCTTTTCATAAGAACCATCAACAAAAATAGGCTTCTTAGGGGCACGGATGCTAGAAGGAGAGAAATTATTTTGCATAAGAGTCTCCAGCAGACGAGTTTTTAAGTCTCTTTCCTCCATGGCTAGGATTTGTGCAAAAATATTGACTTCATCTTCATCAGATTGGGCCATAAGGACTTTCAACTTCTGAGAAAAATCTTCTGGAAATGAATTGTGAGATGAAAAATCAGATTCACTAGAAGAACAATCACATTTAAAATTATCTGAATCTGAAAATTGACAATATGCATTTAATTCTTCGATAGAAGATGTGGAAGAAGATTCAATTTCTGAGTCAAAAGAATATTCTTCTTCTGCCTGTTGTACGAATGGCCGAGGACAATGTTCTATGCTGTGAAGTGTATAGCCACATCTTTTACACTTATCTTCAATTTTCACAACAGCCTTATTCTTGTATTACTCTTGGGATTTTCTTCCTCGGTTTTTCTTTGATTCTTTTGCATCACGACAAAGGTTTGAAGTATGTCCTGATTTTCCACACAACCAACAGACAACCTATTTCATTCTCTCAACTTTCTAAGATCTAGGATGAATGTTTGAGGGGTCATAATAATGTGTCGTAGGGGTATACTTATAATATCCCCTTTTGTTGTTAGATGGCCGCTTAGAGGCCCTGGAAGCTTTTGGGAAGCTTATTCTTTTATTATATTTGCTGATGAAATTTTCTTTCTTCTGTGTCTTCTTGACCCTTTTCTTTTATTTTCTATGGGTGACCAATGGATCATCTATGGTGATGCCATATTTATTGCAAAAAGATTTAGTACCAGACAATCTATTCAATTTTTCAATGGACTTATTCATTTTGGAACTGGTACATAAAGTTATTAAAACTTTAGTAATTATGGCATAGATCTCTCCCCATAAATAAAATTCTAAGGGCAACTGGAAGGCTTCTTGTAGCTTAAGAATGTCTACCAGCTTTGAAGGTAGTGCTGCAATATAAATCTGCTTCCACAGAAGATTCTTGGTATCTTTAACCAGGAAGATTCTCTGCATCCAATCCCGATGAAAATCTTCATACTGGTTAATGTTTCTTCATTTTAAGTTCATCAAAATCAACTCATGTTTATTTGAGACTGTGGGCCCAGATCCACAAAAATTTTCTTGGACTAGTGCAGTCAAAGCACCAATCATATTATTTATAGGGGTTCCATCTGAATGGAACTCAACATTACCATTCTCATCTTTGACCACTTCCTTTCTATTTTCTCTATCATAGCTGGAGATGACTCCAACTCCCACCATCTAGCCAAAGTTCCTGTCAAACACTGAATCATAGTCTTACAAGACTCAACCTCTAACTTTCCCCCAACGCACATGAGCTTATATTCAGTAATCATCTGGTCTAACATTTGTCTAATTTGAGCTGTAGACAAATTATCAAGATTCCATTCTTTGTGACTACTGTCAAAAAATGTTTCTCTGGGAGGAATCTTTCCTAAACCATTTAGATCAGAAGCTGCATATCTTGTATATTGTGACTCAAGAAGCTCATATACAGGGAGTACCTGGGTTTCAGGTTGAGACTCGGCAAAAAGAGAAGCAGTAGTGACTTTATATTTTGGTGACTCTGCTTCAACTTCTTTTGGAAAGAGACTGGGAAATCTATCAACTGGCTTTTGAATTTGTACACTTTTTCCCTTATGAAGCAAAGCAGCTAGTATGGGCTTATCTGAATTTTTCTGGTTCACCTTATCAACTTTTTCTGACAGATTAGAAATAAGCTGACGAGTAGAGATAGACTGATCTATCATACAATTTTCTACTTCATCAATTTTCTTCAAAGACTGTAAAGAAAGGTCTTTGGCTAGAGAAGAAATATACTGTACAGAATTTAAAGCTCTATTTACATCATTTATAGAAACTTGGAATTTATCAATCTGATCTTTGACTATGGCAGCTTTTGCAACATTTTTTTCTAAACCAGTAACTACTGTATTGGTCTAGTTTAATTGTTCACTGGTTTTTTGAATTCTACCTTCTACCCCAATAGCTGTGTCATCCTTTTGAATTAAAGGATATGCCTTTGCAGAATGTTGTCCTTCTCCTAGGAAAATACCTTTAAAGGGGGGAAAAGTGGTAGATGTTTCAATTTTTCTACCATCTATAGCTAACCATGAATGTAAGGATGACGTTGAATCAGTCATCAAGACTGATTCGATTTCTTTAGCCTTTTTCCAAGAATAGAAAGAAATCCAAACATTTTTTCTTTCCATATATTATTTCCATTCATTTGCCATCTTCACTTTTTCCTCAGGAGCATGTGATGATCCAAAAGTATCAACCTCAGGATGGGTATAGATATCCCAACTAAGCATCTGTTTCATCCACTGTGCTGGGATTCTGAACTTAGGACAACCATCCATTAGTGTATAAAAATTTTGGATTTCCATCACTGATGGTCTTTTGCAATCTATAGGCAGATCTCTGAATCTACATTCTGGGATCAGATTATCTTTCTGCTCAAGATATCCAAGACCATATCTTGGCATATTGGCAGGTCTCATGTTACTGAATAGAGTTGTCAATCTTGGGTCTTCATTTTCAAGACTGGGCAATTCATGCATCATGAGAACATGTTATGAATCATGTGGGAAAGGAATATCAGAACATTTAGGATTGGGGCAAGGACTGACAGAGGTAGAGGTGGGAGCTTCACCGGTCCTTGGATTATGATTCTCACGTATGACCATATAAGCCAGATGACTCAAGTTGACCATATTTTGACATTGCAGGCATGAGACTTGGATTGAGTTAAAGTTTACCAATTCAGAAAATTCAAACAAAGCTACATGTTTACAAGAAGAAGAAACAATACTGGAACAAGCTATATCTACAACATCTGGATTTATATACAGAGGAGATTTTTGACAGGCTTCTTTAATCATGCGTCTATCTATAGTAGATCTACATGGAAACGACAGAGTGGCTGTGGATTGATTTTCTGTAATGCTAGCAGAAATAATGGCACGAACAGAGATGGGCTTAGTATTTGGTACGACCCAATGTTCCGGAAAGGTAAGGTCTTTCCATTTTACAGCTTGATGTTCGACCTTATGATTTTTGGGATCAGTTAGGACGACAACACTTGTCTTCGAATCTCTACTTGGGGCATGGAGGACTGCTGGATAGAGGGTACTGGTATTACGGAAACATCCCCGGGATCGGATAGCGATATTATTTATTTTCCTTTTCATATCAAATCCTGAAGTTTGGATTTGAAGCTGGAGTATATCAGCTATCGTCTCATCAAAGAAATATATGGGAAAATTCAGGTTGCAATCAAACTAGACTGGTCCATTAGATAAAGGCATAACAATACCTCCTATTAGGGAATCAATATACTTATTATGGGTTAGGTCTCTTACAGTGGCTAACACATAAGTATTCAGACCTTTATGAGTAAGTGCATGGATTCCCACCCTTATGCATCCGCGATGCAAATATTTTGTGCCCAATCTTCTAGCTTCTACTTGGAGTTGTTTTGGATCTAGTAATGTAATAGACTATACACATTCAGAGTTTTCTTCTATAGAACTTATGGATTCTTTGATTGAAATTCTAGTTGCAGCTTTTAAATGCCATACCCCTAGATCAGCATAGACTTCTGATGCATTAATCTTAGGTAGAACCCATTTGGCTGAAGGCTCAAATTCTTCATACAATAACTCTGATGAATTTAAAACTCTACTGGAAGAACAAAAAAACATATTCCTTAGCAGATCTTGCTCAGATCTTTCCTTTTCCTCAAGTTCTCTGAAGGAAACAGATTTCTTAAACGATTCCATTGTCTAGAAATAAAGAGAGGATAATTTGAGTACTGACCTTTTCATGAACCAGATCTTACTTGCTGGAGTTATACCAAATGACTGGCTCTGATACCAATTTTACGCAGGGGCTTTAACAAACTTGCCTGCAACTGCTACTACAGGAAGACTGGCCTTATTGAGTCTCTTCTTATCTTTCTTCTTTCAAAATTCCTTATGTGAACCCATACACGAACCTACTTTCACTTTCACGCAACTATCGGCTTTCACACGACATCCCCTTGCCTTTAACGACGTTCGTGTCCCTTCGTGATTTGGCGAACCTCTAGCAAACTTTCAGTGAATTCGAAAGAGAAAATACTACCTTAGTAGACAATTTAATAGCTTAGAGTGACAAGTACTCAAATGCGGAACATAAAACTTCTCTCTTTATTGATATGAAAAAATGGTATTACATCAAAATTTCTGGACTCAGAATTTCCTTCCAGAGATAGATTGCACCAGCATTTACCAGACTTATGCTTCTCAATAAATTGGATAGCTCACTCGAGGCTTCCTGGCTGTATGTAGATTCTGTCTCAGAAATTATAAACACACAAGTTATACAGACTCGATCTAATGATCAAGCCACTTTAGGTTCTCACCAGTGCCGAGCACATTGATGCACAGGCTTCTCCGATCACCTAATGGACTTGAGCCTGATCTCCATGATGTAAGCAGATCGAGATAGAACTCACAGATGCAGAGCAGGGAGAGCTCAAACTCTGACTCAAAACCAAAAAATGACTCTAAAACATACTGACTCCGAATGCTGAATGAAGGAGCCTAGCCCTCCTTATATATAAAATAAGGGGGGACAACCCATCAATTCGGACTGTCCTATGCCTATTGACGTGGATGAGGAATCATTGCTTTCGGGTAACACCGAAGTGACTTCCGCGTAGAGATTCCTTTCTCCGGACTCATACATGTGAATGTGTGTGTGTGGTACACTTTGGATACCTTTCAGTACAAAGGCCCACGAGGAAACATTCGTAATTAGTCACACCGAGGATGCTTTTTAATCGGGAAAAACCCTCTAGAAAATCCGGTCACTGTGATCCTGTGACTAGGAATTATTACAAAATGGAAAATTTTGGTCAGTGGAGTCCACGAGAACCACTAATACTACTTTCTGGGGTGTCATCGAGGATTTGAATACCAGGGAATCTATATTTATAATTTTCATCCCATGCCTTGGTATAAATCCTTCTTATAATCATTGGTTTATTCAAAATTATTTGATGCTTTATTTGGGTCATGACTAACCAATAATTATGTTGCATCATGTGTTGTTTTAGGATTAATGTATCATCTACTCTTAATAGTGCTCTAACATCTTGAAAAGGTAGATGATCGCATTCTTCTTCATCACATATATCACACTAAATTTGGTACCAATTTTCATAAAATGTTGGATCCATTGCCGTTGCATTTAAGCCAAAGTCTTTCCACCAGTCTTGAAACCATGCTGTTTGCCTGCAATTTTGCATGATATGAATAGCACCAAACTTGATTTTGGTGTAGTGGGTTTCATTTTTCCCATATTTGTTCATCAAGTCCCACCACAGTTTTTTATAACCTGCAACATTATAAATAGTGTCAGGAAACAAAAATTCAGGATTGTTACCTAACCACTGGTTAAATCGGGACCATGTCCATGTAGGCTCTCTTGTCTGGTGGATTGCTAACCACTTATAATATACTTTATTTATATCACTTCCAATAGTAGCAGTGACAGAAATATCGCAGAAATCTTGTGACAAATATTCCTCAGCCTCCCATGATGCTCGCATGCTTCGAGTGTACACCATGTCATGAATCTATCGACTGCCTTTAGGGTCCACACGTCTTTCGGGTACAAGATGCTGTATGTTAGTGTGGTTCTGAAAATTTGCATCAAGCACTTTGGTGTTACGGAGCTGCCAGGTTGGCTCCCAATTTCTTCTGTATGAAATCCAATCTCTGTCATCAGGGATACTTTTCAGGATTTCCCTTTGATTTGCATGATCCTATTCAATGATAATGACCATGACATGATATTTTTGATCATTATTTTGTTCTTGATGCTGGATAAATTCCCTGCTAAGAAAATCTAGCAGAGAATTTTCAATTCCCTTGATATGCTCTACCCTGAAATCAAAATTTGCAAACAAGGCTTGCCATCTTGCAAACTTTGCATCTTCTGGATTTTTAATATTTTTTTATAGGACTTTACCTAGGGCTTGAGCATCAATTCTTAATAAGAAGGGCTTATTTACCAGATGAATATAAAATTTACTGATGCAATTCCGTGCAGCCTTAATTTCATTTTCAATTGTGGAATAATTCTTTTCTGATTTACTCCATGTCCCTGAGGCATACTGCACAACTTGTTCTTTTTCTTTTGTGTCTATTTCATCTGTTTTTTGCTTCAAGACACCTCCCCAACATATATTACTAGCATCTGATTCAAAAATCTTGAATGATTCATCATTAGCAACATACAAGATAGGGAGATTTTTTACCTTGGCCTTAATTTTATTTACTGCCTCTGTGTGTTCTTTGGTCCAATGACTTGGAATTTTCCTTAGTCTCTAGTTTAGCAGAGATCTATCAATGACACAATCTGCATAAAATTTTCTCACATAATTTAGACATCCAAGGAATATTTGCAACTGAGTTTTATCTATAATGACATCTGGAAACTTTTCTGCAAATTCCATTGCATGGTTCTAGAGAGAAATTTGGCTATTCTCAATTGTGTTCCCAAGGAATTTAATCTTGGTCTGGAAAAGTTCCATCTTTTTATTACTCAATACCAGACCATTTCATGAAAATTCTTATATGCTTGAAATGGTCCTGTAAATTTTTTGAAAATATTAGAATGTCATCTATATATACCAACAACCATTCAGCATAGGGCTTAAAGATAGAGTCCATGACTCTCTGGAATTTTGAAGGGGCATGCTTTAGTCCAAATGGCATGACATTCCATTCATAATGGCCAGTAGGAATGTTGAATGCAGTCTTGAATTTATCCTTTTCATAGATAGCAACCTGCCAGAAACCAGATTTTAAATCAAACTTGGAAAATCTTTTTGCACCTGATATTCTTCCCATTAGATCTCCTTTTTGTGGGATCGGATAGGTGTCATCAGCCATAATAGAATTAAGAGGTTTGTAATTTATTACAAGCCTGGTAATTCCCCTTATCTGTTCACTTCTTTTATTTACATAAAAGCCATAGCAGTTCCAAGGGCTACTAGACTCTTTGATCAGCTTTCTATCTAGAAGCTAATTGATCTCTTTTTCACAGAGCTTTCTGTACTCTTTGTTCATGGGTATAGCTCTAGAATTACATGGTTTTCCTTCATTATCCTTCTTTATAAGGAAATTCAACACAATGTTGCTTTCGATGCCAGAAGGCATTCGGCTCTTCAGAGCAGCATTATTCTTATAATTCTTTCTGTAGTTCAGATATTTTTCTCTGAATCTCTGGTGAGTTTAACTGGTCTTCAATATGAATAGTAATTTTCAAGTCTTTAATCTCATTCAATTTATTTTCTGCTTTTCTGAGTTCTTGCATCGCCTGTACCATAGTATAAACCCTTGGATTAGAAACATAAGGCAATTCAATTCTTTTCCCTTTCTTATCTGATGTATGTACAGTGATAAAATACCCTGCTTTATTATTTTCCAGTCTTATTGATCCATGAGGTTCAATAGCTGCTAAAAAGACATTTCCTAATATACAATCGACAGGAATGTCTCCTACTACAAATTTCAACTTGATGCAGTGAGAATCAAAGCATACAGCTGCCTTAGGAACTTCATATTCTAGGGTTTTTGTACCCAACCCTACAAGTTTTTTGGTAGCAGAAACCCATAATTTTGAGGGAATCACTTTCTTTGAAAACATGTTAACATCTGCTCCTGAATCTAGTAATGTAGTTAAAGAAAACATTTCACCTTTAATGCACACATTGATTTCTACATGATGTTGTTGATACTCAATGGCGAGTATCCTTATTTCCCTGAATCCTAGAGTAGGATCAGGCCTTCCTTCTGCAATCTCAACATCAGATTCATGAGACTGAATAGGAGCAGTGTGCAATGTGTAATTTTTGTTACGACCATATACAGGTTGTGCTACTACCTATTTTTATTTTTCAAGTCTTGCGACTTGAGATTTGAGAGAAGAAATTTCAGATTTCATCAAGTGTATTTCCTTACTCACCTCCCCCAAAGTGAGTGGACGAAATTTTCTCTGTTGTTGCTGCCGTAGATAACTTCTGGTATTTTTTTCATAAGAAGTGTCAACAAAGATAGGCTTCTTAGAGGCACAGGTGATGGAAGATGAACAACCGTTCTGCATGAAAGTCTCCAGCAGACGAGTCTTCAAATTTCCTTCCTCCATGGCTCGGATTTGGGAAAAAAATCTTAATCTCATCTTCATTAGACTGAGCCATGAGGACTTTTAATTTTTGTGAAAAATATTCTGCAACAGAACTGTCAGATGAAAAACCAGATTCAGAAGAAGAACAATCACATTTACAATTTTCGGAATCTGAACACTGGAAATAAGCATGCAATTCTTCTGCAGACGATGTAGAAGAAAATTCAGAAGTAGAATCAGAAGAATAATCTTCTTCTGCTTGTTGAATGAACAAACTGGGGCAGTTTTTGTTGTCATGAAGTGTAGAACCACATCTATGACATTTTTCTTCAGACTTCACAACAACTTTCTTTTTATATTGTTGCTGCGATTTACTGCCACGGTTTTTCTTTGACCCCTTGGCATCAAGACAGAGATTTGTGTTGTCAGAGCCAGTGGTCTAGTTTTATACTAGCAACAAAATTCTGGTTCATGGAAAGTTCAGTACTCAAATTATCCTCTTTATTTTAGAATGGACTCTTTCAAGAAATATGTTTCCTTCAGAGAACTCGAAGAGAAAGAAAGAGTGGAGCAAGATCCACTCAGAGAAATGTTTTCTTGTTCTTCTAGTAAAGTTTTAAATTCATCAGAGTTATTGTATGAATAAGTTGAGCCTTCATCCAAATGGGTTCTACCTAAGATTAATGCATCAGAAGTCTATGCTAATCTAGGGGTCTGGCATTTAAAAGCTGCAACTAGAATTTCAATCAAATAATCCATAAGTTCTATAGAAGAAAACTCTGAATGTGTACAGTCTATTCCATTATTAGACCCAAAACAACTCCAAGTAGAAGCTAGAAGATTAGGGACAAAATATTTGCATCTCGGATGCATAAGGGTGGGAATCCATGCACTTACCCATAAAGGTTTGAATACTTATGTGTTAGCAACTGTAAGAGACCTAACCCATAATAAGTATATCGATTCCCTAATAGGAGGTATTTTTGCTCCTTTTTTTGATGGACCAGTCTGGTTTGATTGTTACCCAAACTTTCCCATATATGTTTTTGATGAGACGATAGCAGATATACTCCAGCTTCAAATCCAAACTTCAGGATTTGATATGAAAAGAAAAAGAAATAATATTTCTATCCAAACTCCTGGATTTTTTCGTCATACCAGTACTCTCTATCCAGTATTCCTCCATGCCCCAACAAGAGATTTGAAGACCAGTGTTTTCATCCTTACTGATCCCAAAAATCAAAAGGTCGAACACCAGGCCATAAAATGGGAAAACCTTACTTTTCCAGAACATTGGGTCGTTCCAAACCCGAAGCCTATCTCTGCTTGAAATATCACTTATGCCAGCATTACAGAAAATCAATCCACAACCACTCTGTCATTCCCAAGAAGATCTACTATAGACAGACACAGGATTGAAGAAGCCTGTAAAAAGTCTCCTCTCTATATAAATCCAGATGTTGTAGATACATCCTTCTCCAGTATTGTTTCTTCTTCTTGTAAACATGTAGCTTTGTTTGAATTTTCTCAATTAGCAAACTTTAACTCAATCCAAGTCTCATGCCCACAAAGTCAAAGCCTTGTGAATCTGAGTCATCTTGCCTACATGGTCATACAAGAGAACCATAATCCAAGGACAGGTGAAGCTCCAGCCTCTACATCAGTTAGTCCTTGCCCGAATCCTAAATGTTCCGACATCCCTTTCCCACATGATGATGAACATGTTCTCATGATGCACGAATTTCCCAGTCTGGAAGATGAAGATCCAAGGTTAACCACTCTGTATAGTAAAATGAGACCTGCAAATATGCCAAGATATGGTCTTGGATATTTAGAACAAAAAGAAAATATGATCCCGTAATGCAGATTCAGAGATCTGCCAGCTGACACTAAAAGACCATCAGTTATGGAAATCCAAAATTTTTATACTTTGATGGATGGTTGTTCTAAATACAGAATCCCAGCACAATGGATGAAACAGATGCTTAACTGGGATATCTATACCCATCCAGAAGCTGATACTTTTGGTTCTACACATTCTTGTGAGGAAAATATAAAGCTAGCAAATGAATGGAAAGAATATATGGAGAAGAAAAATTTTTGGATGTCTTTCTATTCTTGGAAAAAGAATAAAGAATCAGAAGTAGTTTTGATGACTGATTCTGCATCCTCCTCCTCATATTCATGGTCAGCTATAGATGGTAGCAAAATATAAACGACTACCACTTCCCCCCATTCAAAGGCATTGTCCTAGGTGAAGGACAACATTCTGCAAAAGCCTATCCTTTAGTTCAAAAGGATGATTCAGCTCTTCAGGTAGAGGGTAGAATACATAAAAACAATGAACAAATAAATTGGACAAATACAGCAATAACTTGTTTAGAAAAGAAAGTTGCTAAAGCTACCATAGTCAAAGATCAGATTGATAAATTCCAGGTTTTTGTTAATGATGTAAGTAGAGTTTTGAATTATGGCCAGTATCATTCTTCTGTAGCAAAATATTTTTCTTTAGAATCGTTAAAAAAAATTGATCGAGTGGAAAATTGTATTATATCAGAATCTTCTTCCACCAGAACACTCATTCATAATCTGTTTGAAAAGGTTGATAAGATGAGTCTTAAAAAGACAGATAAACCCATTCCAACTTCTTTTCTTCATAAGGGAAAAAGTGTACAGATCCAAAATCCAGTTGATAGATTTCCCAGTCTTTTTCCAAAAGAAGTTGAACCAAAATCACCAAGGTACAAAGTTACCATTGCTTCTCTTTTCCATGAGTCTGAACCGGAAACCCAGGTACTCCCTGTGTATGAACCTCTTGAGTCTCAGTTTACTAGATATGGAGCTCCTAATCTAAATGGTATGGGTAAGGTTCCTCCCAGAGAAACATTTTTTAACAACAGTCATAAAGAGTGGAATCTTGATAATTTGTCTACAAGTCAGATTATACAAATGTTAGATCAGATGATTACAGAGTATAAACTTATGTGTGTAGGAGGAAAGACTGAGGTTGAGTCTTGTAAGACTCTGATTCAATGCTTCACAGGAAATCTGGCCAGATGGTGGGAGTTGGAGTCATCTCCAGCCATGATAGAGAAAATGGAGAAAGAAGTGGTGAAAGATGAGAATGGTGATGTTGAGTTCCATTCCGATGGAACACCTATAAATAATATGATTGGTTCTTTGACTGCACTAATCCAAGAAAATTTTTGTGGATTTGAGCCCACAATCTCAGATAAACATGAGTTGATTTTTATGAACTTAAAATGCAGAAACATTAACCAGTACAAAGATTTCCACCGTGATTGGATGCAGAGAATCTTCTTGGTTAAAGATCCAAAGAATCTTCTTTGGAAACAAATTTATATTGCAGCCTTGCCTTCCAAGCTTGTAGATATTCTCAAGCTGCAAGAAGCTTTCCAGTTTCCCTTAGAATTTTATTTATGGGGTGAGATGTATGCGATAATCACTAAAGTTTTAATAACTTTGTGTACCAACTCAAAGATGAACAAATCTATAGACAAGCTGAATAGATTGCCTGGTACTAAGTCTTTTTGCAATAAATATGGCATTACCATAGATGATCCTCTAGTTACTCGCAGAAAATCTAAGAAAAGGGCAAAGAAAACCCAAAGGAGAAATAAGTTCATCAATACATATGGTTTGCATGATAAGAGAAGAAGTGTTTCAAAAATTTCTCGACCTCCAAAGCGGCCATCAAAGAATAAAAGGGGATATTATAAGCATACCCCTAAGACACACTATTATGAACCTGCAGACATTCATCCCAGGTCGCAGAAAGTAGAAAGGATGAAACAAGTTGTCTTTTGGTTATGTGGCAAGACAAGACATACTTCAAATCTCTGTCCTGATGCCAAGGAGTCAAAGAAAAACCGTGGTAGTAAATCGTAGCAACAATATAAAAAGAAAGTTGTTGTGAAGTCTGAAGAAAAATGTCATAGATGTGGTTCTACACTTCATGACAGCAAAAACTGCCCCAGTTTATACATTCAACAAGCAAAAGAAGATTATTCTTCTAATTCTACTTCTGAATCGTCTTCTACATCGTCTGCAAAAGAATTTCATGCTTATTGCCAGTGTTCAGATTCCGAAAATTGTAAATGTGATTGTTCATCTTCTGAATCTGGTTTTTCATCTGATAGTTCTGTTGTAGAATATTTTTCACAAAAATTAAAAGTCCTCATGGCTAAGTCTGATGAAGATGAGATTAAGATTTTTTCCCCCATCCGAGCCATGGAGGAAGGACATTTGAAGACTCATCTGTTGGAGACTTTCATGCAGAAAAGTTGTTCATCTTCCAGCACCCGTGCCTCTAAGAATCCTATCTTTGTTGACGCTTCTTATCAAAAAAAATACCAGAAGTTATCTACGATAGCAACAGCAGAGCAAAGTTCGTCCACTCACTTTGGGGGAGGTGAGTAAGGAAATACACTTGATGAAATCTGAAATTTTTGATCTCAAATCTCAAGTCGCAAGACTTGAAAAAGAAAAA